>OX638135.1:38261340-38264801 GCA_951804985.1 Dryomyza anilis
TTATTTTATTTATTTTATTTATTTTATTTATTTTATTTATTTTATTTATTTTATTTATTTTATTTATTTTATTTATTTTATTTATTTTATTTATTTTATTTATTTTATTTATTTTATTTATTTTATTTATTTTATTTATTTTATTTATTTTATTTATTTTATTTATTTTATTTATTTTATTTATTTTATTTATTTTATTTATTTTATTTATTTTATTTATTTTATTTATTTTATTTATTTTATTTATTTTATTTATTTTATTTATTTTATTTATTTTATTTATTTTATTTATTTTATTTATTTTATTTATTTTATTTATTTTATTTATTTTATTTATTTTATTTATTTTATTTATTTTATTTATTTTATTTATTTTATTTATTTTATTTATTTTATTTATTTTATTTATTTTATTTATTTTATTTATTTTATTTATTTTATTTATTTTATTTATTTTATTTATTTTATTTATTTTATTTATTTTATTTATTTTATTTATTTTATTTATTTTATTTATTTTATTTATTTTATTTATTTTATTTATTTTATTTATTTTATTTATTTTATTTATTTTATTTATTTTATTTATTTTATTTATTTTATTTATTTTATTTATTTTATTTATTTTATTTATTTTATTTATTTTATTTATTTTATTTATTTTATTTATTTTATTTATTTTATTTATTTTATTTATTTTATTTATTTTATTTATTTTATTTATTTTATTTATTTTATTTATTTTATTTATTTTATTTATTTTATTTATTTTATTTATTTTATTTATTTTATTTATTTTATTTATTTTATTTATTTTATTTATTTTATTTATTTTATTTATTTTATTTATTTTATTTATTTTATTTATTTTATTTATTTTATTTATTTTATTTATTTTATTTATTTTATTTATTTTATTTATTTTATTTATTTTATTTATTTTATTTATTTTATTTATTTTATTTATTTTATTTATTTTATTTATTTTATTTATTTTATTTATTTTATTTATTTTATTTATTTTATTTATTTTATTTATTTTATTTATTTTATTTATTTTATTTATTTTATTTATTTTATTTATTTTATTTATTTTATTTATTTTATTTATTTTATTTATTTTATTTATTTTATTTATTTTATTTATTTTATTTATTTTATTTATTTTATTTATTTTATTTATTTTATTTATTTTATTTATTTTATTTATTTTATTTATTTTATTTATTTTATTTATTTTATTTATTTTATTTATTTTATTTATTTTATTTATTTTATTTATTTTATTTATTTTATTTATTTTATTTATTTTATTTATTTTATTTATTTTATTTATTTTATTTATTTTATTTATTTTATTTATTTTATTTATTTTATTTATTTTATTTATTTTATTTATTTTATTTATTTTATTTATTTTATTTATTTTATTTATTTTATTTATTTTATTTATTTTATTTATTTTATTTATTTTATTTATTTTATTTATTTTATTTATTTTATTTATTTTATTTATTTTATTTATTTTATTTATTTTATTTATTTTATTTATTTTATTTATTTTATTTATTTTATTTATTTTATTTATTTTATTTATTTTATTTATTTTATTTATTTTATTTATTTTATTTATTTTATTTATTTTATTTATTTTATTTATTTTATTTATTTTATTTATTTTATTTATTTTATTTATTTTATTTATTTTATTTATTTTATTTATTTTATTTATTTTATTTATTTTATTTATTTTATTTATTTTATTTATTTTATTTATTTTATTTATTTTATTTATTTTATTTATTTTATTTATTTTATTTATTTTATTTATTTTATTTATTTTATTTATTTTATTTATTTTATTTATTTTATTTATTTTATTTATTTTATTTATTTTATTTATTTTATTTATTTTATTTATTTTATTTATTTTATTTATTTTATTTATTTTATTTATTTTATTTATTTTATTTATTTTATTTATTTTATTTATTTTATTTATTTTATTTATTTTATTTATTTTATTTATTTTATTTATTTTATTTATTTTATTTATTTTATTTATTTTATTTATTTTATTTATTTTATTTATTTTATTTATTTTATTTATTTTATTTATTTTATTTATTTTATTTATTTTATTTATTTTATTTATTTTATTTATTTTATTTATTTTATTTATTTTATTTATTTTATTTATTTTATTTATTTTATTTATTTTATTTATTTTATTTATTTTATTTATTTTATTTATTTTATTTATTTTATTTATTTTATTTATTTTATTTATTTTATTTATTTTATTTATTTTATTTATTTTATTTATTTTATTTATTTTATTTATTTTATTTATTTTATTTATTTTATTTATTTTATTTATTTTATTTATTTTATTTATTTTATTTATTTTATTTATTTTATTTATTTTATTTATTTTATTTATTTTATTTATTTTATTTATTTTATTTATTTTATTTATTTTATTTATTTTATTTATTTTATTTATTTTATTTATTTTATTTATTTTATTTATTTTATTTATTTTATTTATTTTATTTATTTTATTTATTTTATTTATTTTATTTATTTATTTTATTTATTTTATTTATTTTATTTATTTTATTTATTTTATTTATTTTATTTATTTTATTTATTTTATTTATTTTATTTATTTTATTTATTTTATTTATTTTATTTATTTTATTTATTTTATTTATTTTATTTATTTTATTTATTTTATTTATTTTATTTATTTTATTTATTTTATTTATTTTATTTATTTTATTTATTTTATTTATTTTATTTATTTTATTTATTTTATTTATTTTATTTATTTTATTTATTTATTTTATTTATTTTATTTATTTTATTTATTTTATTTATTTTATTTATTTTATTTATTTTATTTATTTTATTTATTTTATTTATTTTATTTATTTTATTTATTTTATTTATTTTATTTATTTTATTTATTTTATTTATTTTATTTATTTTATTTATTTTATTTATTTTATTTATTTTATTTATTTTATTTATTTTATTTATTTTATTTATTTTATTTATTTTATTTATTTTATTTATTTTATTTATTTTATTTATTTTATTTATTTTATTTATTTTATTTATTTTATTTATTTTATTTATTTTATTTATTTTATTTATTTTATTTATTTTATTTATTTTATTTATTTTATTTATTTTATTTATTTTATTTATTTTATTTATTTTATTTATTTTATTTATTTATTTTATTTATTTTATTTATTTTATTTATTTTATTTATTTTATTTATTTTATTTATTTTATTTATTTTATTTATTTTATTTATTTTATTTATTTTATTTATTTTATTTATTTTATTTATTTTATTTATTTTATTTATTTTATTTATTTTATTTATTTTATTTATTTTATTTATTTTATTTATTTTATTTATTTTATTTATTTTATTTATTTTATTT
>OX638135.1:38265001-38280001 GCA_951804985.1 Dryomyza anilis
GGATATACTCAAATACTAATTTGGGCTATGTTAGTGAACACCTACGATGTACCACGTGTGCTAGTGGTCAATATTACAAATAATAATAATAGTTTGGCGCTGCAGTTCTGAAGAACCCCTCACCATTTGAGCTGTACGGGTTATATTTGTACTCAAAGTAGAGGGACCTACAGTTTAATGCCGAACGGCGGGGTGAGAGTTTTTTAGGCAATATTTTCTCACTTAGGTTTGCATGGACTGCCGATAGGTAGCGTTGTATAGATAAATTTATCTATATGTGGTATTGACAGTCGCTGCGATCGAATCGTGGACTTTTCGGCTATTAGTCGAATCCAATAACCAATTGAGCCATCGACGCTACAGTATTACTGGTGAAATTCTATGTGCCAAAGTACGAGTATCTATATCCCTTGGAACGTTTCAAATAACGAATCTGTTTCGTCCAAATATGAAGACAGTGTGTAAGTCAGCAGGAGTGAAGTTTTAAAAACCGAGGCACTTGGCCGCTTCTTTCGACACATCAAATATGTGATCATTCCATAGGAGCTCACATTAAATAAAAATGCCCAGAACGTCAAGAGCAGCGGACTGCGCAATATCCACAGCACCCATATTGAGGGGTAGGAGGGGTGAATCCATTCTTTTGTGAGATAGCAGACAACATTGGGTATTGCTTGCATTAAAATCAACTATATTTGCAAGACCCCTCGGAGATTAATTTAAGGTCATTGTTGAGTGTGTCATTCAAAGTGCGTCTTTTACTCTCAATCTCCAAAGAGTTTGGGCGCTTGTTGAACGGATATGAATGACAAATATTACTGTCATCTGCAAAGGAATGAATTGGGTTCTAGGTCAATGACAGAAGGTCATTGATAAATACCAGAAATAGCATTGCGCGCACTTCTTCAACACATGAGCAGATGTGCCATCTGGCCCAGAGGCTTTTTTACTGTTGAGGTTTGCTAAAACCATTTTAACTGCCCGAGTTCGAAAATGAATCTCCGGCATTGCAGAAGAAACAAAATCGACGACGGAAAGTGTTTGATTACTATCTGGGAGCGTCGAATTATTAGCAAATAATTCAGCAAAGAGATTAGCTTTATCAACCGGTTCAGTGAAGGCCATTTGTAAGCTATATTAGAGATGGGCACGTGAGTGAGTTTTGACTCACACTCATTCACGCTCACGAAAGAATATTTCTAATCACGCACATTCACTCACGGCCTTTTTTGCTCTACTCACACTCACTCACAATCACGTGAGTAAAATTGAGATTCAATCACAATCACGCGTGATTCATGTGAATCACGCTGAATCACGTGTTTTTTCCTATTGTTTGTTGGTGAGATTGGTCGACCGAGCTTGGCACCTCCAATACAATCTACATCTTTAAAACGCAAAAATGATGTTATGATGTTAGGGATTTTGAAAAAATATATCTCAATTTTTAACGGAGATGGAAAAGTGAAAGACCTTCGTTGTACTGTTCATATGAATAAGTAAAAATTGCCTCAAAGAAAATTAAAAACACATTATATCAGCAATTAGGATAGCAAATTTAATGAAATTTTGGTCAACGTTATACATAACCATACTAAACGGTCTCGCGGAATGTGGGCGGGATTGGACCACTGGTGGTACCCCCCATAGAAGGTACATTTTCCAGATGGTTTTTGTCAACAGTTATTATAATGATATCAAAATATTTCGCACCAGGGTATAAACCACCACAAATTTTTTAAACTCACCACACCGAAATTCACCACACCAAAATTCACCACAACGAAACTCACCACACTAAAACTTACGACACCAAAATTCTCCACACCAAAATTCGCCACACTAAAACTTCTACTGGGAAAAACTCTACGGGAAAACGTTCTACGGGGAAGATATAAATAATAAAAATATTCTTTATATTAATAAAATCACTACATATCCTTGCATTCACAAAATCTTGGCACGAGTCGTGCACGGGTCCAGCTAGTTATCAATAAAATAATAGTTCGGGGTAGAATTAACCAGGAGTAAATTGACTTTGGGAAAAACTATTTTTGAAGCGTTTTTTTGGTTACTACATTTATAGCTCAAATAAAATCAGGACCCCACACGAACCTCTGGAACAAACTAAAGTTAATAAACAAAAGGAAGTCAATAAAGAGTTATCATGTATGTTGAAATTGAAAATTCAACTTTTTACAAAAATGGGTATATCGAAAAAAAAAAAATGCGTTCCATGAACAGTCGTATGAAACCAAGCAAAAACTATTGACATGACCCCACAAAAATTGACTAGCACATACTAAGTACGGCCGGTTTGCAGGGGTTAGATAAGTTGTTGACTGAAACATTGCAACTAATTCTGAGTTGAAGAAGGGGTGGGTATATGACGGTCTTTAGAAATTTGATTTATTATAGTTCTGAAATGTGGGCAGTCGCCTTCCCGAAGTCTTCTGAGTTCGAAGTCTTCTGTAGTTCAGCAAAAATATATAAAATCGCAAAAAATTAAAACTGATATTTTTTTATTTTATGAAATATTCGACTCACGCACACTCACTCACGGTATTTTTTGGTCTACTCACACTCACTCACAATCACGTGAGCAAAATTAGGATTCAATCACAATCACGCGTGATCACGCATGATTCACGTGAATCACGCTCACATGCACATCTCTCATCTATATATATGAAACTCATTTTCCGTTTGTTTATTTATTTGTTTGTTTGTGCGCTATGCAAACGTACAGCTGTGCACGGATTTTCTTAAAATTTGGAATATAAATCCTACAGACCCAGGAGAATGTCACTATATAGTTTTCGTTGACCATGCCCACTTTTACGCCTATTTTTATTTTTGGTGTATAATTCAGATCCATAGAAGGTACATTTTCCAGATGGTTTTTGTCAACAGTTATTATAATGATATCAAAATATTTCGCACCAGGGTATAAACCACCACAAATTTTTTAAACTCACCACACCGAAATTCACCACACCAAAATTCACCACAACGAAACTCACCACACTAAAACTTACGACACCAAAATTCTCCACACCAAAATTCGCCACACTAAAACTCACCACACTAAAACTTCTACTGGGAAAAACTCTACGGGAAAACGTTCTACGGGGAAGATATAAATAATAAAAATATTCTTTATATTAATAAAATCACTACATATCCTTGCATTCACAAAATCTTGGCACGAGTCGTGCACGGGTCCAGCTAGTTATCAATAAAATAATAGTTCGGGGTAGAATTAACCAGGAGTAAATTGACTTTGGGAAAAACTATTTTTGAAGCGTTTTTTTGGTTACTACATTTATAGCTCAAATAAAATCAGGACCCCACACGAACCTCTGGAACAAACTAAAGTTAATAAACAAAAGGAAGTCAATAAAGAGTTATCATGTATGTTGAAATTGAAAATTCAACTTTTTACAAAAATGGGTATATCGAAAAAAAAAAAATGCGTTCCATGAACAGTCGTATGAAACCAAGCAAAAACTATTGACATGACCCCACAAAAATTGACTAGCACATACTAAGTACGGCCGGTTTGCAGGGGTTAGATAAGTTGTTGACTGAAACATTGCAACTAATTCTGAGTTGAAGAAGGGGTGGGTATATGACGGTCTTTAGAAATTTGATTTATTATAGTTCTGAAATGTGGGCAGTCGCCTTCCCGAAGTCTTCTGAGTTCGAAGTCTTCTGTAGTTCAGCAAAAATATATAAAATCGCAAAAAATTAAAACTGATATTTTTTTATTTTATGAAATATTCGACTCACGCACACTCACTCACGGTATTTTTTGGTCTACTCACACTCACTCACAATCACGTGAGCAAAATTAGGATTCAATCACAATCACGCGTGATCACGCATGATTCACGTGAATCACGCTCACATGCACATCTCTCATCTATATATATGAAACTCATTTTCCGTTTGTTTATTTATTTGTTTGTTTGTGCGCTATGCAAACGTACAGCTGTGCACGGATTTTCTTAAAATTTGGAATATAAATCCTACAGACCCAGGAGAATGTCACTATATAGTTTTCGTTGACCATGCCCACTTTTACGCCTATTTTTATTTTTGGTGTATAATTCAGATTCATAGCAAAACTACTGAACATATTTTTCTGAAAATTTGCATTACTATGATATAAAGTACATTGAATATTCTAAACCATAAATAAACCAGATTGGGCAAAGGGGAGTGGCACCATAGAACCCAAAAATCCAGTACGCTATATCTCAGTCCTAATGATATCGATTTCAACTAAAATTTAAAATTGGATGTTACTCATCTTACTTAATCTCACCACACCAAAACTCAGCACACATAAACTCACCACATATAAACTCAACACACCTAAACTCACCACACATAAACTCACCACACTCAAATTCACCACACTAAATTCATCACACTAAAACTCACCACACTAAAACTTCTACTAGAAAAACAGTACGTGGAAGACTTGTACAGGTAGGAATTGTACGGGGAAGAATTCTACGGGGAAGAATTCTACCGGGAAGAATTGTACGGGCACGAGTCGTGCACGGTTCCAGATAGTTTGTAATAAGATTGGAGTAGACGATGTCGTATGATTCTTCACCCTTTTAACAAATGACCAGAAATGCGAAGTCTTTGTGTGTTGGCATTATTTATAGAACGCCAATTCTGAAAGGCTTCCTCTATCGACAATGGGTTTAATGCTAATCATTTTAGAAGGTATGATGGCGGCATTTATGTCTCTGTCAGCGAAACACAATTTCCAATTAAAGTTGCGAAAAAAATCATTTAACGCAACCCAATTTGATTTTTCGTAAAGCCATACAGTTCTCTTCGGGGCTCTAGTCGAAGAGGCGCGTAAACTAGAATATGAAAACTCAGCGGAAAGAGTACAGTGGTCGGAGTTACCAAGAGGTCCAAGGACTTTTACATCATTTTTTTTCATGATGTGAAGTCAGAAAAAGGTCTAGGACTTTTTACTCTGCCCACCGACGCGTGGGAGGTACGTTGGTTCCTTCACCAATTGAGTGAGTTGGTTGCACTCTGCAAACAGCTCAACATCAACCCTCTTGTTGTTGAACCATGTGGCGTTGTGCACATTAAAATCGCTGGCAACAACAATTTCACTGCCTGGAAACTGCTCCAATATATTTGAGATCGAATCAGACAGGGAGTCTAGCTTATTACAGGTAGAAACTCTGACTAGATTCGGACTCCTATATAGAAAGCCAAATTGTGTTTAAGCCAAATTGTGTAAAGTTGGCTATCCGATGTTGTTGCTGCAGTTGATACACAACGTCACTTCGAATAAATAGAGCAAGTCCCCTATGGGCAGTAAATAATGGCACTAAGTGATACCCAGATATTTGAAAATCTTGTATATCTGCACCTTCACTAACCTGGGTCTCATCGAGAGCCAGTATTTGTGGCATATTAACGGACACATACGCATATGTAGAGAAGAAATACGTTCTCAGCCCACGAATGTTGCAAAAATCTATGCGAAATTTTTCTACTGGGTAACTTCAAAACAGACTACCAACGCGCAGCAGTTGATACAAACAAATGTGAGCGTAAGTCAAGCCGTGGTGAGTGTAAGGCCTTCACCACAGCATAGATAGCCTCAACTGTGAGCGGTAGTAGCGTGGAGTAAGATGAGGGAAGGAAGGGATACGCAACAAAACTGTGCAAGTGCAGCAAAGAGCATTGCAAAACGTTGAGTGCAGCAACTCAGCATGCAGCGCGAAACCGGTTCTATTGTGTTGTTATTAATGATTGTTTTATTGTTTGATTAATTTGACTAAACTAAACACAATTTAACGCGACAATTAGACTTAACAGCGACGGACGGAACACATTTAAAAGACATGAAGACGGCACGTCCGTCCCTCATGGCAGCATTGACACCACTACAAATTAAATATTTATTTTAATTTTTTGTTTAATAGCTTATGTATTTTTGTGATTAACATCGAACAGTCGTCAATAAAAATGTGTGTTTTATATTAAAATTGATACATATGTTTCCTTTTAAATGTTAAAATTTTTAATTTCGAAAAACCGGTTTAAATATTAAAACCCGAAAGCCGAGAAGAAATACGTTCTCAGCCCACGAATGTTGCAAAAATCTATGCGAAATTTTTGCGAAATTTTTCTACTGGGGAACTTCAAAATAGACATACATACTACCAACGCGCAGCAGTTGATACAAACAAATGTGAGTGTAAGTCAAGCCGTTGTGAGTTTTAGGCAGCGTACATCACGCACTCAGTGAGCGCGTGTGTAGCGTGGAGTAAGATGATTAAAAATTGATACATATGTTTCCTTTTAAATGTTATAATTTTTAATTTCGAAAAACCGGTTTAAATATTAAAACCCGAAAGCGGTTTCGTTTTATTTTAAATCAACAAACCGAAAACCAATCTTTTGAAAGTCCCGGTTTTTTTGACATCCTTAATTTTAATACACACAGTGCACAGTGGGTCAGAATGCACTTTTGCGTCTCATAAATCTGTAAATCTTGTTTTACAAGAGGTAAATCTACAACATTTTGGATACAATTAGTTAATAGATGTTGTGAAAAAATAGATGTGCGAAAAGGTGGAGTGGCAATTTTTTCCTAAGGAAATTTCAATGATATTATATATGACTATAAGTAATGTATTTTATGTGATAAATTAATGAAACTTTGGATTTAATAGAATGGATTTGGGTAAATAGAATGAATATATATATATATATATTGTTACGAAAAGAGGTAATTTGCTCCACTGTGCAAGCAATCAACAATAATAAATGAGACGCAAGACAATTCAGCGCACTAAGCAATGTGTTTGAAAGAGACGGAATATCATTCAGCGCACTATGCAATGTGCGAGAAAGAGATGGAAAAACACATGAGCGCGAAGGAGATGCCAATAGCATGCATCATTCACGAGACGAGTAGAAGGTTCTCGAAACAAGTCGAAACGTGTCGAACTGATGCCTGCATTATATAAGGCCGCGCATCTGAGGCACTGTACTTCAGTTGTGATTTAATAGTGAACTAGTGCGTCTCGTGAGTGAACATTGTAAAGATAAATTGTAGTAATTCAGCAGTTGATATAAGTGATTACTCTTTAAGTTGTTATTTAAATTAATAAAGTTTATTAATACTAGTTGAAATAATACTAGTTAAAACCAAATATAAGTGCATTTTTATTTTGTACACAATCCAGCGATACGTACTCGTAGAACAGTTTTCCGTAGACTGAATTTTCGTAACATTGGTGTCAGAAGTGGGATTGTGATAAAAAATGGTTAAATGCGAACAACTTAAAGTCGACCAGCTAAAGAAGGAGCTGGCGATTCATAATCTTCCAACTGTAGGTACGAAAGTAGAGCTACAAAAGCGTCTAATGGAAGAATTAGAGAATCAAGGCATTGACTTCGCAGAGCACGAGTTTGAAGTGGAAGCTGCAACAGCGTCATCGAAAAGTGTGGACCCGGAGCAAAAAGTACAGTCGCAAAGATTTGATATGTGCCAGTTGCTCGGAGCAATACAACAATAGCTTCAAGAAAACTCCAACAAATTAGATCAAAAATTTCTAAAAAATTCAAAACAATTTCAAGAAAATGCCTACAAAATGGAACAGAAACTTCTAGAAAATTCAAAACAGCTTCAAGAAAAGTCGACCAGAATGGAACAGAAACTTCAAGAAAATTCAAATCAGCTCAAATTAGACATGAAGCACGAACTTGTAGAAAATGCTAACAAAATAGAACAGAAACTTCAGAAAAATTCTGAACAGCTTCAAGAACATTCTAAGCAGCTTCTGGAAGTTTCTAATACACTACATGGCAAAGTAAATGAACTTCAAGCGCATATAAATGATGTTGATGATAAAATTCAAAGATTGGAAAATGGTATAGACAAAGAAATCCAGGAAATAAAAAAAGATTTGCACGTGTTGCAGATAAATGGACCTACACAACATGTTGTTAGTGGTACGAGGCTAAAATCGCCGATTTACTATGGAACCACAGCGTTCAACATTTTCAAGCTGCAATTTGAGACCACGGCTGTAAGTAATCGATGGAACAATGAAGGCAGCGTAGCCGCACAGACAGTTCCAGAAAGCGATAGAAACAGTTACACAGCGGTTATGTCTGCACTGCAAGGAAAATACGGCAGTGATCACATGAAGCAAATCTACAGAATGGAACTAAAGTGCCGAATGCAAAGAAATGGTGAAACATTGCAGGCGTATGCAGCGGACGTCGAGAGGCTTGCGCATTTGTCGTATGCAGATTCAACGAGTGATTTCATAGAAAAGTGCAAGATCGAAGCCTTCGTTGACGGTATACGTGATCCGGAAACAAGACGTGCCACAGTGACAATGCCGAAAGTGACATTTACGGAAACTGTAACCACAGCGCTAACACAGGAGACAGCAACTACGTTGTGCCGCCCAGCGCCAAAGGTCCGGTCCGTAAACTAGATGTGGAGAATGAAGACCTACTTCAGGTAATTTGCCAAGCGTTAAAAAGTGGAGCTAATCCAGATTACACTGCTGCCAACCGAGATACCCACTTTAAAGGTAACTGCTACAACTGTGATACATATGGGCATATGACACGTGATTGTCGTAAAAAACGCAAGCGCTCAATGAATCCATTTGCAAATGAACCCCGGCGTGAAGAAACCCAGGATCATGTCCAAAATAGCGTAAATTTCAATCAAGCTTTAAACTAAAACGAGTCAGATCTGCGGGGCACGATCTGACTCCCATAACCGATTGCCCCAGAATCTCCATTTCACAAATTGCTCGAAAGTCGAATAGTTTCACTGTCAAGGGGCTAATTGATTGTGTAGCATATATGGTAACGTTGGATACAGGAGCTTCACACTCAATTATAAGAAGTATCCTTGTTAGCAAACAGCGACTGGTGAAGAGGCTCCAATCAGAGGAAAAATTACCAAGGAAATCACTATTGGCACTACGACAGTTAAGCATGATTTTATAGTGGCGGAAATAGTAGACGAAATAATACTTGGCATGGACTTCATGATAAGGATCGGTTTCACACTAGATCTAACAAGAAAAATTTTGAGTTATGCCAACACAGAAATCCAACTAAACATTGATTGTGACCAGAGCCCGAAAATTAAACAAGTTATCGCTCATAAAAATAGAAAAATACCACCTAATTCAGACGCAATTGTGTGAACGAAATTAAATGGAGATTGTGGGATAAGCAAGTTGTGGGTTATAGATGCGAATGATGAGCAAATGAGCAGAAGTAATATTGTTGTCGGATGCACATTAGTAGAAGCGACAAAAGACAAAGTTGTTCCAATAAGAGTTCTCAACATGGAAAACTCGTCCAAATTAATTAAAAAGGGAACAGTGATAGGCCAGTGTCAAGAGGCATCAGCGATTATAAATTGTGAATCAAATCCATCAAGGGACTACGGCACATCGCAAATAAACAAACAATCTACTCACTGGTTTATAAATGAGTGGACGAAGGATTTGGCTGCCAAAGAAAAGAGTCAAGTGCAAAAGTTAATTGATAAATATCGGTGTATATTTGCTGAGAAGGGCCAAAAGGATGGCAGAACTGCCATTGTAAAACATCGAATAGACACTGGTGATTCTAACCCAATTCGTCAAGCACCAAGAAGGGTACCACTTGCGAAAAGAGACGAAGTATCACATTTGGTTGAAGAAATGCACACAAATGGCGTGGTGGAACCATCTGAGAGTCCATGGAGTTCACCAGTAGTATTGGTGAAAAAGAAGGACGGTAGTACTCGGTTCTGCGTTGATTACCGAAAACATAATGATGTCACCAAGATACACTATACACTATCTAATGCTAAGTGGTTTTCAACGTTGGACTTGCAAAGCGGTTACTGGCAAGTAAAAATCGATAAGAAAGATCGAGAGAAGACAGCATTCAGTACTGGAGATGGACTATGGCAATTTTTGGTAATGCCGTTTGGACTATGCAATGCCCCAGCAACATTCGAGCGGTTAATGGAGAACGTATTACACTGGAAAACATGCCTAGTATACCTTGATGACATAATTGTTATGGGCAAGGATTTCAACGAACATCTGAGAAATCTAGAGGAAGTATTCCTTCGATTGAAAAAATGCGGGTCTACAACTTAGCCCAAAGAAATGCTCACTTTTCAAGAAAGAAGTCAAGTATCTGGGTCATCGAGAAACCACGGAAGGAGTGCATACCGATGAGGATAAAATAGCTGCAGTCAATGAGTGGCCCAGACCGCAAAATCTACATGACCTACGAAGTTTCTTGGGGCTATGTACATACTACAGACGATTTGTTCCAGGTTTTGCCAATGTTGCAAGCATTCTTCATGAGTTGACAAGAAAGAACCGCGCATTTCAATGGGGCGATGATCAAGAAAGGACATTTTTGAAATAAAGAGATCTACTGTGCTCGGCACCAATTCTTGCGTATCCAATTCCAGGTGAGAAATTTATACTTGATACGGATGCAAGTGGATACGGAATAGGCGGAGTTCTCTCTTAAGTGATCAATGGGCAAGAAAAAGTGATCGCATAATACTGTAAAACATTGTCCATCCCGAGCGAAATTACTGTGTCACCAGGAGGGAGTACTTGCTGTAATTGAAAGTGTGAAAATTTTCCATAAGTATCTGTACGGACAACAGTTTCACTTAAGAACCGATCACGCAGCACTACGATGGTTACTTCAGTTCAAAGATCCGAAAGGCCAAATTGTGCGTTGGATAGAACGATTACAGAGCTACGATTTCTCAATCGAACATCGTAAAGGAGGAAATCATGGAAATGCAGATGCTCTGTCACGGCGTCCTTGTAAACTTGAATGCAGACATTGTTCAAGAGCGGAAGGAAAAGAAAACATAATTGATATTCGTTTGCTAAATGTTTTGCCCGATGAAAAATGGATTCCGGAACAAATTCAAACTGATCAAAAGTGTGATCCCGACCTCACAAAATTCATGATGTTCAAGTAACAGCAAAGAAAACCATCATGGGAAGATATAGCTGCCGATAGTGCTATAACTAAAGCTTACTGGGCACAGTGGCAGAGCTGAAAGCTGCAAGATGGTTGCTTATATCGTGTATGGGAAAACGAAGATGGCACATCCGCTCGAAGTTTGATTGTTGTTCCCAAGTCAAAAATAAAAGAGATATTAGCGGAATACCATGGTGGATCTAGTGGTGGTCATTTGGGCAGTAATAAAACGGTCGAGAAGGTAAAGAAACGTTTTTATTGGATTGGATGTCAAGAGTCAGTCGCCGATTGGATTCGCAGTTGCCCGCAATGTGTACCAGCAAAAGGACCATACCACTATTCCTCATGGCTTATCGAACGGCGGTTCATGATACCACAGCAGCTTCACCATCTAAAATTGTTATTGGAACAGACTTAAGATTACCTGCGGATTTAAAGTTTGGTGCGAGTCCTTCAGCTGGAATTCCTGTACACAATTATGTTTTCAGAAAAAGTGAAGAAATGAACGATGTGCATCAGTTTGTAAGACAGCGTACATCATTTGCGAGTGATAAGATGAAGGCCAGATACGACTTGCGCACAAATTCAGAGGGATTTACGGAAGGACAACTTGTTTTGCTCTATAACCCACAAAGAAAGAAAGGCTTATCCCCTAAGCTACAAACACACTGGGAAGGACCATACAAGATAATTAAAAGAATTAACGATGTCGTGTATCGGATTCAGAATACTGCAGGCGTTAGACGAAAAATGAAAGTGGTACATTTAGAAAGGTTGGCGCCGTATAGAGAGAGAGAGGATTATCATCTGTTCGGGACGAACAGATTTAGGTGGAGAGCAGTGTTACGAAAAGAGGTAATTTGCTAGACTGTGCAAGCAATCAACAATAATAAATGAGACGCAAGACAATTCAGCGCACTAAGCAATGTGTTAGAAAGAGACGGAAGATCATTCAGCGCACTATGCAATGTGCGAGAAAGAGATGGAAGATCAGCACATTAAAACACATGAATGCGAAGGAGATGCCAATAGCATGCGTCATTCACGAAACGAATAGAAGGTTCTGGAAACAAGTCGAAGCTTGTCGAAACGTGTCGAACTGATGCCTGCAGTATATAAGGCAGCGCATCTGAGGCACTGTACTTCAGTTGTGATTTAATAGTGAACTAGTGCGTCTCGTGAGTGAACATTGTAAAGATAAATTGTAGTAATTCAGCAGTTGATATAAGTGATTATTCTTTAAGTTGTTATTTAAATTAATAAAGTTAATTAATACTAGTTGAAATAATACTAGTTAAAACCAAATATAAGTGCGTCTATATTTTGTACACAATCCAGCGATACGAACTCGTAGAACAGTTTTCCGTAGACTGAATTTTCGTAACAATATATATATATATATATATATATATATATATATCTATATATATATATATATATATATATATATATATATATATATATATATATATATATATATATATTCATTCTATTTATGAACTATTCTTCGTATATACGACTCGCACAATTTGAGCGAAATTGATATTAAACGCGTTCATAATTGTTATGAATTGCATTCATTAAGGTATTCATATTCATATATATATATATATATATATATATCTATATATATATATATATATATATATCTATATATATATATATATATATATATATATATATATATATATATATATATATATATCTATATATTCATTCTATTTATGAACTATTCTTCGTATATACGAATCGCACAATTTGAGCGAAATTGATATTAAACGAGTTCATAATTGTTATGAATTGCATTCATTAAGGTATTCATATTCATATATATATATATATATATATATATATATATATATATATATATATATATATATATATATATATATATATATATTCATTCTATTTATGAACTATTCTTCGTATATACGAATCGCACAATTTGAGCGAAATTGATATTAAACGCGTTCATAATTGTTATGAATTGCATTCATTAAGGTATTCATATTCATTTTTTGACGCAAAGCAGCGTAGTCTCCACGTCACGTGCAATTCAGCCGAGCATAAAGGCGACACTGAAAAATAAATATTAGAAATATTTGTTTTTTGACAAAAATCAAATATTTTTTTTTACCCTTTTTGCATTTGGGCTCTGACATATTTTGCTCAAATATGCGCACTTTCTGCGTCCATTTTTATGAATAACCATTAAATTGTACATACATATTCATTAATATTTCTTTCGGCGAGGAACAGGGCGATACCCAGAAGAAAATGGCCTCATTGATTACTTTGTCATCAATGATGAATCGAGGACATTAGAAAATTTGTCATTGATGAATATGTCTACAACAATTTCATATGTAAATTACATTGCATTAAAGACGTCATACATCATATGTCATATATACATATATCAATGACATTGTGAAAACCTGTCATTGATGAAATTTTATTGATGACGTCATTGATTAAAAATAAACATTCACGTCACATGCCCCTAAAGGTATGCAGAATTTACGTGTTTACGTACGCGTAAAACAAAAAATTTGCGCTCGATGTCACCCTGCCATATAATTCATAGCCACAAATTAAGGGACCAATGTTTATAAAACCGAGATAAGCAGTAGAAAAGTTGGTAGATGATGACGTTATTGGCATACGTTATGACACATACCATTCCAATCGAGAACAGAGGAAAAAAATAATATTGAAATAATAAATAAAATAAGATAAATGAAAAAAAAAAAAATATTAATTAAAAAAAAAATACTAATAAAAAAATATATGTATGACAATCATTTGTGACTTCATTGGTGAATGACGTCCATGGCATCGTTAATGCTACATCATGCATGAATCAGTGGAAATTTGTATGAAAATGTCATCAAAGCTTATTTTATTTATTTATTTTATTTATTTTATTTATTTTATTTATTTTATTTATTTTATTTATTTTATTTATTTTATTTATTTTATTTATTTTATTTATTTTATTTATTTTATTTATTTTATTTATTTTATTTATTTTATTTATTTTATTTATTTTATTTATTTTATTTATTTTATTTATTTTATTTATTTTATTTATTTTATTTATTTTATTTATTTTATTTATTTTATTTATTTTATTTATTTTATTTATTTTATTTATTTATTTTATTTATTTTATTTATTTTATTTATTTTATTTATTTTATTTATTTTATTTATTTTATTTATTTTATTTATTTTATTTATTTTATTTATTTTATTTATTTTATTTATTTTATTTATTTTATTTATTTTATTTATTTTATTTATTTTATTTATTTTATTTATTTTATTTATTTTATTTATTTTATTTATTTTATTTATTTTATTTATTTTATTTATTTTATTTATTTTATTTATTTTATTTATTTTATTTATTTTATTTATTTTATTTATTTTATTTATTTTATTTATTTTATTTATTTTATTTATTTTATTTATTTTATTTATTTTATTTATTTTATTTATTTTATTTATTTTATTTATTTTATTTATTTTATTTATTTTATTTATTTTATTTATTTTATTTATTTTATTTATTTTATTTATTTTATTTATTTTATTTATTTTATTTATTTTATTTATTTTATTTATTTTATTTATTTTATTTATTTTATTTATTTTATTTATTTTATTTATTTTATTTATTTTAATTATTTTAATTATTTTATTTATTTTATTTATTTTATTTATTTTATTTATTTTATTTATTTTATTTATTTTATTTATTTTATTTATTTTATTTATTTTATTTATTTTATTTATTTTATTTATTTTATTTATTTTATTTATTTTATTTATTTTATTTATTTTATTTATTTTATTTATTTTATTTATTTTATTTATTTTATTTATTTTATTTATTTTATTTATTTTATTTATTTTATTTATTTTATTTATTTTATTTATTTTATTTATTTTATTT
>OX638135.1:38285001-38595001 GCA_951804985.1 Dryomyza anilis
ACCAAAATTCACCACAACGAAACTCACCACACTAAAACTTACGACACCAAAATTCTCCACACCAAAATTCGCCACACTAAAACTCACCACACTAAAACTTCTACTGGGAAAAACTCTACGGGGAAACGGTCTACGAGGAAGATATAAATAATAAAAATGTTCTTTATATTAATAAAATCACTACATATCCTTGCATTCACAAAATCTTGGCACGAGTCGTGCACGGGTCCAGCTAGTTATCAATAAAATAATAGTTCGGGGAAGAATTAACCAGGGGTCAATTGACTTTGGGAGAAACTATTTTTGAAGCGTTTTTTGGTAACTACATTTATAGCTCAAATAAAATCGGGACCCCACACGAACCTCTGGAACAAACTAAAGTTAATAAACAAAAGGAAGTCAATAAAGAGTTATCATGTATGTTGAAATTGAAAATTCAACTTTTTACAAAAATGGGTATATCGAAAAAAAAATGCGTTCCATGAACAGTCGTATGAAACCAAGCAAAAACTATTGACATGACCCCACAAAAATTGACTAGCACATACTAAGTACGGCCGGTTTGCAGGGGTTAGATAAATTGATGACTGAAACCTTGCAACTAATTCTGAGTTGAAGAAGGGGTGGGTATATGACGGTCTTTAGAAATTTGATTTATTATAGTTCTGAAATGTGGGCAGTCGCCTTCCCGAAGTCTTCTGAGTTCTGAGCCTTGTTCTGTAGTTCAGCAAAAATATATAAAATCGCAAAAAATTAAAACTGATATTTTTTTATTTTATGAAATATTCGACTCACACTCACTCACGGTATTTTTTTGGTCTAATCACACTCACTCACAATCACGTGAGCAAAATTAGGATTCAATCACGCGTGATTCACGTGAATCACGCTCACATGCCCATCTCTAATCTATATATATATGAAACTCATTTTCCGTTTGTTTGTTTGTTTATTTATTTATTTGTTTGTGCGTTATGCAAACGTACAGCTGTGCACGGTTTTTCTTAAAATTTGGAATATAAATCCTACAGACCCAGGAGAATGTCACTATATAGTTTTCGTTGACCATCCCCACTTTTACGACAATTTTTATTTTTGGTGTATAATTCAGATTCATAGCAAAACTACTGAACATATTTTTCTGAAAATTTGCATTACTATGATATAAAGTACATTGAATATTCTAAACCATAAATAAACCAGATTGGGCAAAGGGGAGTGGTACCATAGAACCCAAAAATCCAGTACGCTATATCTCAGCCCTAATGATATCGATTTCAACTAAAATTTAAAATTGGATGTTACTCATCTTACTTAATCTAACCACACCAAAACTCAGCACACATAAACTCACCACACATAAACTCAACACACCTAAACTCACCACACATAAACTCACCACACTAAAATTCACCACACTAAATTCCTCACACTAAAACTCACCACACTAAAACTTCTACTAGAAAAACAGTACGTGGAAGATTTGTACAGGTAGGAATTGTACGGGGAAGAATTCTACCGGGAAGAATTGTACGGGCACGAGTCGTGAACGGTTCCAGCTAGTTTGTAATAAGATTGGAGTAGACGATGTCGTATGATTCTTCACCCTTTTAACAAATGACCAGAAATGCGAAGTCTTTGTGTGTTGGCATATTTTTAGAACGCCAATTCTGAAAGGCTTCCTCTTTCGACCTTGGGTTTAATGCTAATCATTTTAGACGGTATGATGGCGGCATTTATGTCTCAGCCGCGGCATTTATGTCTTTGTCAGCGAAACACAATTTCCAATTAAAGTTGCGAAAAAAATCATTTAACGCAACCCAATTTGATTTTTCGTAAAGCCATACAGTTCTCTTCGGGGCTCTAGTCGAAGAGGCGCGTAAACTAGAATATGAAAACTCAGCGGAAAGAGGACAGTGGTCGGAGTTACCAAGAGGTCCAAGGACTTTTACTTCATTTTTTTTCATGATGTGAAGTCAGAAAAAGGTCTAAGACTTTTTGACTCTGCCCACCGACGCGTGGGAGGTACGTTGGTTCCTTCACCAATTGAGTGAGTTGGTTGCACTCTGCAAAGAGCTCAACATCAACCCTCTTGTTGTTGAACCAAGTGGCGGTGTGCACATTAAAATCGCTGGCAACAACAATTTCACTGCCTGGAAACTGCTCCAATATATTTGAGATCGAATCAGACAGGGAGTCTAGCTTATTACAGGTAGAAACTCTGTCTAGATTCGGACTCCTATATAGAAAGCCAAATTGTGTTTAAGCCAAATTGTGTAAAGTTGGCTATCCGATGTTGTTGCTGCAGTTGATACACAACGACGCTTCGAATAAATAGAGCGAGTCCCCTATGGGCAGTAAATAATGGCACTAAGTGATACCCAGATATTTGAAAATCTTGTATATCTGCACCCTCACTAACCTGGGTCTCATCGAGAGCCAGTATTTGTGGCCTACGGACACATACGCATATATAGAGAAGAAATACGTTATCAGCCCACGAATGTTGCAAAAATCTATGCGAAATTTTTCTACTGGGTAACTTCAAAACAGACATACATACTACCAACGCGCAGCAGTTGATACAAACAAATGTGAGCATAAGTCAAGCCGTGGTGAGTGTTAGGCCTTCACCACAGGATAGATAGCCTCAACTGTGAGCGGTAGTAGCGTGGAGTAAGATGAGGGAAGGAAGGGATACGCAACAAAACTGTGCAAGTGCAGCAAAGAGCATTGCAAAACGTTGAGTGCAGCAACTCAGCATGCAGCGCGAAACCGGTTCTATTGTGTTGTTATTAATGATTGTTTTATTGTTTGATTAATTTGACTAAACTAAACACAATTTAACGCGACAATTAGACTTAACAGCGACGGACGGAACACATTTAAAAGACATGAAGACGACACGTCCGTCCCTTATGGCAGCATTGACAACACTACAAATTAAATATTTATTTTAATTTTTTGTTTAATAGCTTATGTATTTTTGTGATTAACATCGAACAGTCGCCAATAAAAATTTGTGTTTTATATTAAAATCGATACATATGTTTCCTTTGAAATGTTAAAATTTTTAATTTCGAAAAACCGGTTTAAATATTAAAACCCGAAAGTCGAGAAAAGAAGAAATACGTTCTCAGCCCACGAATGTTGCAAAAATCTATGCGAAATTTTTGCGACATTTTTCTACTGGGCAACTTCAAAACAGACATACATACTACCAACGCAGTTGATACAAACAAAACAGACATACATACTACCAACAGCAGTTGATACAAACAAATGTGAGTGTAAGTCAAGCCGTGGTGAGTTTTAGGCAGCGTACATCACGCACTCAGTGAGCGCGTGTGTAGCGTGGAGTAAGATAATTAAAAATTGATACATATGTTTCCTTTTAAATGTTATAATTTTTAATTTCGAAAAACCGGTTTAAATATTAAAACCCGAAAGCGGTTTCGTTTTATTTTAAATCAACAAACCGAAAACCAATCTTTTGAAAGTGCCGGTTTTTTTTGACATCCTTAATTTTAATACACAAAATTTCCCAGTAAACATTTTATCAAGCGCTGTCGATTTTTTTGTTTATTTTAATTATTTTCAATACTTGTTTTTAACTACACGCTGCAAAAAAAGTGCTCTCCCAAACATAATTTTGCAGGCAATACATATCTTTGGAGCTTTATGGAATCAAAACTATTATTGCACACATTTTACTTATACTTAATTATTTTATTTCCATCTCTTGTTCCTATTTTAAGCTCATTGAATTACGGATTAATTGGATATTTCATAAACAACCACTATTTGGTATTAACAGTGACTAAACTACTTAAACAAATTCATCCACCAAAAAGAACCATATGAAACGTATTAGTGTGAGTGATACTGAGTGCTAAAGGCAGCGTTGTTATATATTTGTAATGCCAAACATTTGAATGCACTTTTGCGTCTCATAAATCTGTAAATCTTGTTTTACAAGAGATAAATCTACGACATTTTGGATACAATTAGTTAATAGATGTTGTAAAAAAATGAGCGTAGTGGGAAAAGGTGGAGTGGCAATTTTTTCCTAAGGAAAGTTCAATATTATATATGACTATAAGTAATGTCTTGTATGTGATAAATTGATGAATTCAGACACCGTTCACCGTATATATATATATATATATATATATATATATATATATATATATATATATATATATATATATATATATATATATATATATACATATACATATATATATATTCTTCGTATATACGAATCGCACAATTTGAGCGAAATTGATATATTAAACGCGTTCATAATTGTTATGAATTGCATTCATTAAGGTATTCATATTTATTTTTTGACGGAAAGCAGCGCAGTCTCCACGTCACGTGCAATTCAGCCGAGCATAGAGGCGATACTGAAAAATAAAAAACCAGTCCACAAAAAGGAGCATGAAAATACAAAAAATAATACAAGAAAATAAAAATAATAAAAGTATTTGTTTTATTTTCTTGTATTCTTTTTTTTATTTTATTACTTTTTATTTTTTTTAACTACTTAAATTTTATTTTATATCTACTCCTGCTGTTGCTGCCTATTGCTGCTGTTTGTTGTTGAAAGATGTTAAGTACCTGCGGCGCACGTTTCTTTGGAGTTGTAAACTACAAATGGAACGATTCGGTCTATTTGTACGAAATGACATACGAATAATAAAAACTTAGTATTGTGTATGCTATGCGGCATGACGCGTCAGCAAAAAAAAAATATCTATTTATAGAACATGGCTGCATGGTATTCAGGGAGTGGCACTTTTCTTATAATATATATTTTTTTTTTTGAAAAATGTATAAGTTTGCCATTAAGTATACTTTTGTATTTCGTTAGGTAAATAAGTGATTTTTTATATTTAGTTAGATATTAATAGTATCTTACTATGTTCCAAAAATGGAAAGAATCGGCCAAGCGGAAGTGAAATTTTTCTTATATCAAGTTCAGTGCATAACTCTGTGGTAAAATCGCAATTTCTTGTATTTCGTCTATTGAGGAAAAACGTAATAAAACATGAACGGATTAACCGATTTTATGATTATTTGTATTAATGCCAGCAGTAATATTTCGTATGTTTGTATAGTATAAATATTGGAATGAAGGATATTAATCGCAATAGGATATATATCGAGGTTAAATATTTTTTTATAAAATTGTTGTAAATTCTGAACGGCTCGACCAACTTTTATAAAATATTCATTGAAATGTTTGTCAGGACGTATGTCCTTAATTACTCTTTCGCGTTAGAAATATTTGTTTTTTGACAAAAATCAAATATTTTTTTTTACCCGTTTTGCATTTGGGCTCTGACATATTTTGCTCAAATATGCGCACTTTCTGCGTCCATTTTTATGAATAACCATTAAATTGTATATACAAATTCATTAATATTTCTTTCGGCGAGGAACAGAGCGATACCCAGAAGAAAATGGCCTCATTGATGACTTTGTCATCAATGTCGTTTTTTCCCAATATGCAGCGTTTACATACATTTTAATGTAAAATTATAATAATAGTTTGGCACTACAGTCCTGTATAGAACTTCGGCCGAGCTCTCTCACCATTTTGAGCTGTGCGTGTTATATTTGTACTCAAAGTGGTGGGACCTACAGTTTATTGCCGAATCCGAACGGCGGGTGAGAGCTTTTCATAGGCAATGGCTTTACTCTCGTAGGTTTGCCATTTACTGACGAGAGGTAGCGCGGTATAGAAAAATGTTTCTATGAAAAGATGTTGTTAGCCCCAGTCCTGGCTTGAACCGAGGACCTTTCGGCTCGCAGTCCAACGCACTAACCACTGAGCTACCGCGGCTCAGGGCGATACCCAGAAGAAAATGGCCTCATTGATGACTTTGTCATCAATGATGAATCGAGGACATTAGAAAATTTGTCATTGATGAATATGTCTACAACAATTTCATATGTAAATGACATTGCATTAAAGACGTCATACACCATATGTCATATATACATATATCAATGACATTGTGAAAACCTGTCATTGATGAAATATTATTGTTGACGTCATTGATGAAAATTAACATTCACGTCACATGCCCCTAAAGGTATGCAGAATTTACGTGTTTACGTACGCGTAAAACAGAAAATTTGCGTTCGATGTCACCCTGCCATTTAATTCATAGGCACAAATTAAGGGTCCAATGTTTATAAAAGCGAGATAAGCAGTAGTAATGTTGGAAGATGATGACGTTATTGGCATACGTTATGACACATACCATTCCAATCGAGAACAGAGGAAAATAATAAAATTGAAATATAAAATAAAGTAAGATAAATGAAAAAAAAAATATTAATTAAAAAAAATAAAATAATAAAAAAAAATATGTATGACAATCATTTGTGACTTCATTGATGAATGACGTGCATGGCATCGTTAATGCTACATCATGCATGAATCAGTGGACTTTTGTATGAAAATAGCATCAAAGCTTAGCAGGGCGAAAATGTTACAGGTCATCGAGGTTTCTGACCTGACATAGGGGAATTGAGGAATCAATGATGACATTTACTGCTGGATAGTTAAAATTTAATCAAAGTATAAGTTATAGAATTCAAAATATGCACCTTCTCTTTAACTTTAAACAGTGTACATAAGCATATCATAAAACTTTTAAAAACACTGTTTGAAATTGAATATTATACCATTCCAAACTTGTATCACATATACACTATTGGTTCGAAACATTTAAAAAAAAAAGAAAAACACATGCTTTAAAAACCTGTTGAGCATGTGTTTCGTATATTTAAAATAAAATAAAAAGAATGCAAAAAATGTTTTTGAGTATGAAAATTCAATAATTTATCTTTCTAAAACCGTATATTTCATTCCATTCCGATGACTTTCACCTAACATATTTATGAGACGCTAATGCGGTTTCTGACCCATAGTGCATTGTCATAAAAATTCTATTATTTTTTAATTCGTTGTCACCCACAAATAACCAAATACAAATAATTCAAAGAACCTTTACTTGACATTGGTTGTGCTAAATAGAAGAAATTACAAACATACAATAGTAGTATCTGATGAAATATATCTGTTTCTACACAGAAAAAATGTTGTTCATAAACGGAATTAACTCCGTTAATTGCGACATCGTTCATAAAATATATGTAAAAAATCATTCTATATATGAACTATTCTTCGTATATACGAATCGCACAATTTGAGCGAAATTAATATAATAAACGCGTTCATAATTGTTATGAATTGCGTTCATTAAGGTATTCATATTCATTTTTTGAGGCAAAGCAGCACAACCTCCACGTCACGTGCAATTCAGCCGAGCATAAAGGCGATACTGAAAAATAAAAAAAACAGTCCACCAAAAGGAGAATAGAAAATACAACACAAAGTAGGTAGGTATTTGAGTATGTGTGCAACTGCAACTTTTGACTATTCTATATATAGATACTTTTATTTTACTGACGCGCCAT
Source organism: Dryomyza anilis (assembly GCA_951804985.1). NCBI lineage: Eukaryota > Metazoa > Arthropoda > Insecta > Diptera > Dryomyzidae > Dryomyza > Dryomyza anilis. The sequence goes on from OX638135.1 coordinate 38,292,499, forward strand.
GCCGCATGGCGCACAGTGATTATTTTGACAACTCGTCGCGACGCGTCGATAGTCGATGATAGCATATACAGTTCTTAGTTTTCATTATTCGTATGTCATTTCGTACAAGTAGACCGAATCGTTTCATTTGTTGTTTACAACTCCAAAGAAACGTGCACCGCAGGTACGTAACATCACGCAACAACAAACAGCAGCAATAGGCAGCAACAGCAAGAGCAGATATGAAACAAAATGTAAGTAGTTAAAAAAATAAAAACATCAAAATAATAAAATAAAGTAAAAAAGTAATATAATAAAATAAAAAGGAAAATAAAAAAGGTTGGTTTTTATTTTTAATTAGTTTAAAGTTCAAAAATATCATGAATTTTTTCATAAATATTATGAAAGCGTTCATCAATATTATGAAATTTGTCATTACGGTTTTATGAACGATTCATAAATTGGATGAATTTGGTCATTGGTTGTGTAATAATGAAAAATTCATAAAATTGATGAACAAATTCATAAATAGTATGAACTTTTTTTTCTTTGTACAGAAACATTAATATGATAAATTCATATAAATCCGCGATTTAAGCAATGTATGTATAATAATATTTCAATCTGAACAAAATAATAATACAATTCAATTATAATATAATTAGATTTTACTCCTAATATTTATATGGTGATTTCGAATTACGTTATAATTACATTCGAGAATATTCAAACAAATCTTTTCTATCCGTGTAGTCCCCAAGCTTTAATAATAATGAGGAATTCACGTACTGCAAAAAGTTGAATATAACTAGATAAATATTTTATATGAACTAAACATCAAGTGCTTAAATCGAGTGTGTAAAATATAAATTCTAAATAAATATATTACTTATATATTTTATTTAAGTTTTAATTATAATTCTGAATTTAATTTATATAATCTGATTTTTAAAGTAAAAATTTAATATAAGTGTATTTTTGTGATTAACACCAAACATTCGTCATTAAAAGTGTGTTTTATATTGAAATTTATAAATTTTTCCCTTTTAAGAGTTAAAAGTTTTAATTTCGAAAAACCTGAAAAACCTTAAAAATTTAAACCCAAAATAGGTTTCGGCTTTTTTTTAAATCGAAAAACCGAAAACCGTTTGTTTCAAAGTGTCTAGTGCCTGGTTCGTCACCATATGTAACCATACCACAATACGCAATTGAGTCCTCCCATCCAACATTTTCTAATTGCTTATTCCCTGGTTCGGCACCTTATGTAACCATACAACAATACGCAATTAACTAATCCAATCTGGCTGGACCACTAGCTAACCAACCAATAACAGATCAATTTTTCCATGCTTTGCAAACTCTGGATTGGTGCCGAGACATAACCCCCAACGGACATAACCCCCAATTCAAATTTGGGGGTTATGTCCGTCGGCGTTTCAGACATAAACCCCAATTTTTCGAATTTGGGGTTTAAGTCCAACTATAAATTCGGCCAAAACCCCCATTGGCGGTTATGTCCGATATTATATTATTGATTTTTTTTTTAAAATGCGAATTTATTTCTTTTGTGAAATTTGGTTGTTATTTATATTTTTTAAATAAAATTTTTTGTAAATTTGTAACTAAAATTTCCAAAAAATCGCACGATTACGCGTTTTCACGTTTCCGGGTTTGTTGTCGCGGTGACGGTTGAGTTTATTTTGTATTTATTTAAACTTTAATTTATGTCGCGGAGACGGGTGGATCGAGTGCGATTAATAAAGCGTTATAACGCTACAACGAGTGGGTCCGGCGGGCATGTTAGTACACATTGTGTTTACGTTCTACGTAAACATTCTGCCCGCCTTGCAGTAACTACAAAATATTGTTTCTTTAGGGTCCAGCATAATTACTACTGTGGGTCAGCCAAGAACATGCGATAAAGTCAGCTAAATTAGCCATTTTTTGTTGGCTCAAAAAGTGGGTCTGATTAGTTATTTAATCGGGGGCCACAATGGGTCAGTGGCCGGGTGAATTGCTTTAATTCATATCTGCTAAATGGGTGCAGACTCGTGTGGTGTCTCTCATGACACACGACACATGTGTTGCTGCTGGTGCATTTTTCGGTGCTATGAGATCGTGCCTAGCAATTCACGCAATAGTGGAAATTCTTCACTATGTTATTTTTCTCAGCGAGTTGTTCAACATTGCCATTATTGTTTTAAATTCTGCTGTTAGAGGATTGGGTCTTAGCATGAATTACCTTGTCACAAATTGGCACAATATTGTTGGGTCTCGGTATGCTGTCAGGAATGGGTCCTGAAACAATCCATCCAAACTCAGTTTCCTGCTCTAACAACGATTCTAACACATTGTGCAGGACACCACCTCGAATAATTTGTGGATATAGATCACACCCAATGATCATATCCATGGGACGGGTTTTGTAGAACTCTGGGTCGGACAATTGAAAATTAGCCAAATTGCATAGGTAGGCAAATCATAAGTTACGGTCGAACACAAGTGCGTGTGTTTTAACTTTAAAGTTAGGATCTGTTGGAGAACACAACGTCAACTCGCAGGATCTTGATGGGTTAGCAGTAACTGTGTGATTAAGACCACTTACTTGCGCATTAATGGCACGGGTTGCAAGCCCTATCCGCTTACATAATTCTTCTGTTACAAATGTAGCTTCAGATCCTGGATCAATGAGGGCGCGCGCTACATATTTGTATCCTTTGTGTTCGACGTTGATGAATGACGTACCAAGAATCAGTTTCTTGCCAGCAATATTTGACTTACGTTATTTTCTTGATTAGGTTTAGAGTCAGTGGACTGTATTTGGGTCGTAAATGCTTCGGTTATAGCCGCTGCACTTGTACTGGGTCGTGAATTTGATTCCGAATCAGGGTCAGGGTTCAGATGCAGAAGTCAATGATGCCTTATTCCAAATGTCTGACACTTACACTCACTTCTACAATTTTTAATGCCGTGAGTGATTGTTAAACAACTGTAGCACAATCCTACTTTTCTGTGGACATCGAGTCTTTCACCCACTTTCATGGCTATGAATCTCGGGAACTCGAGAAGAGTGTGCTGGGCTTTGCATAATGGGCAAAGGTTCTCCTCAAATTCCCATTGGGTTGGATTTGCAAATGTGGGTCTTGGATCAGTATTATGTGTGGGTTTAAATGCGCTATGGGTCTGAGAAACATTCATGTGATATGTATTCACATTTTCTCCCCAAGTTTCGGCTCCCGAACCATCTCGGCTGTGATTTGAAGTCGATGGCTTCATATCATCAACAGTTTCGAGTGCCCTATATCTTCGGGTCAGAAATACATTCAAAGTAGTGATGGGTACGCAAAGTTGAAAATCGATTCTCAACTTTACGATCAACTTTTTCAATTCGTTTTTTCAAATCGATTAATCTGAGTTTTTATTCGATTTTCGATTTTTTTTCTAAAAAAATGCAAAGTGCTCAGACAATATTATAAAATGTTTATTAATGAAATATAATATTTATTAATGAAATAAAATGTCTATTAATGAAATAAAATGTTTATTTTAATTTAAAAGTTTTTAAGAAAAATAAATACATAAAATATAAAAAAATCAACTTTCAGTTTTTCAGAAATTATGTATTAAACACAAATATTCAGATTATATATAAAGAAGGTTTATTTGGTACTGATGAGATCAGATTATTTTTATATAAAGTCTTTCATTTTGTTTAATTCAAAAAAAAATATATAAATTTAAAAATAAAAAAAATAAAAAAAAATTTACATTAAAATCAAAAAAAAATTAAATTTTATTCATAATAATATAAAAAATTGAGAAATAAGAAATAAAAATAATTAAATGTCAAACCAATCCTTTTCATCAATATTTTGTAAAAAAAGATGTTTATTGAGATGTTCGCTTGTTAGTCGATTTCTTCGTTTAGTTATTATAAGTCCTGCCTTTGAAAAAAGTCGTTCAGAAGGAACTGAAGTAGCCAGGATTCACAAAAACTCTCTGGAAAATTCGTACACATGGGGGTACAGTTTTTGGGTTAACTGCCATTTATTGATTGGGTCTGTATTTCTGGCGCATACAGGACGATTTGATACTGACGCAACTCCACAGGGATGCCTCCTGCCATGTCTTGATCGGCAGTACTATTTTGTGTTTCTCCCATTGTATCGTGCAATCCCCATAGATCATCGCATTGAGAACTTCTCTCATGGCAGCTAAACGAACTTGCAACATTAACTTCTTCCAAATTTATTGCAATTTTCACTTGTACTCGCCGAGCTGTTTAAAATGTTTATTACTTTTTAATTTATATGTACCAATTTTTGAAATAGTGTTTGCAACAGCAACATTGCTGGTGAAATGAAGTTTTTTGAACCGCGGGTCCAAAATGGTTGCGATACACAAAACGCTGTTGCACTCAACATATTTAAAGCGCTCATTCATCTGCATTAACAATTTTTGCTTCAGACCGTAAGCCACTGGATCGGTTGGATAACAGGAAAATATCAATGAACTGCCACGATATGAGTGACTGTCATAATGCTGAATCTCAACATTCCTCCCCCATACAAAAAAAAAATTTTCGACTTACGACAATCTTATTCTAACATCTTATACCAATACCTAACACTACTGTACAATACAATACATACTACCGATACTTAATACATACATAACCGCATACTTCTGTTCCGCAATCACCTTGTCTATGTATTACAGCAGTTGTTGTCAAGATATCATGGTCGTGGCTCTGCTTTAAACATCGTCACTATTGGCATTGTTAATCTATCTTCATATGTGGTAGCGATACTGGTTCTTCAAGTTCCAGATATGCGTTCTTGTGCTTGTCTTCTTTCCTTCGGACTGCTGTTCGCACGTTCTTATTTGTTAATGAAGCCGGCATCGGTTTCACAGATCTAGGAGCCCCTGAGTAGGATTCTTGGGGTCCCGACTGCGCCTGACTCCGCCTAACTTTCTTCCGACACTACATTGCGATGTCGCCTTAGCTTCGATGTGTAAATTCCATATGTTCTTTAAGAACCACTCTGATTCGTACATCATCTTCAGTTCCACTGTTAATTCGCTCAGCATCGCTTGGCCCAAAACGTCCGGGTGCAACATGCTCTGCTCAGATTCATTTTAACTAACTTTCTGGAGCTTTTTCAGGTTTGTGTTCACAATCTTCCTTATTTCAACACTATGATAGCGAATTCAGTTGATGCCATCTCCTTATGTGATTGTATTTTAATTCTGGTGAGTTCCTCTAGTGTAGCTTTCATTCCAACACGCAACCCCTCTATCTCTTTAATGGTTGCTTGCAACGTTCTGGACAACCTGTTGTAATTACTGGTCAACACCGTTACTTGTTGCTCTATCATATGTTTTACGTAGTTTAACGCATATGTTTTCCGTATGTTTTACGCATATCGCAGGTTTTCCGCAACCGTTCGTTTCTTGTGCATGAACCCTGTGCCCTTGACACGAAGTCATCTGTTAACTACAATAGTTCGCTTGAGTCAGTTACAACAAATTTCGTGATTACTGTTCACTCCGCCCTGTAGATCCCTATATCTGTTTTCCGATCGAACATGAGTGAATGCTGCTCCAACGCTATCGGTCTGTGAATTGAATCTACCTGAACCCTCATAATGAGCAGGATTAGCCATATTATTGCCAACTTATATTTCTAATAAAACTATATCTAATGTCTGTCACATGTTTTTTAATATTCAATGAGATATCGTTGCTATAATTATTTTTACTTAAGTCTAATCATTTTCGTGTATTCATCATTACAATCACTCACATATTTAAGTGTCTACAAAACATAATTATATTCATATAATAACATCGATATATCTCTATCAAAATTATCATTTATATATTACCTTATATAATATTGTACTTTAAAATTTTATAAAATATGCTGTACAAATATATATGTGTTAAGAAAAAAACACATTTTTCTTATAAATTAACATTCTCTTATATTACGAAGTTTGACATTATATTATAGTTTGTGTTGATATTTTACAATATAAGTTGTCGTATGTACAAAATACATGTGTCATATAACATATTTATTTAAGTTTATATTTTTATATTTTAAAATCTATTTACAAATCAGCATAATAAATTCGTATATTGGTATTGTTGTTTCATAAACATTTTTCCAGAAGAGAAGAAAAAAAAATATTTATTTATTCATAATTCTAAAAGAATATATTTTATCTGAATAATATATTCTACAAGTAAAACATTTTCCACTTTTTTTTGTTTTAAACCTTGTGAAGTTTAGCTTATTTTGAAGCCGTTTATTTTAAAAAATGCTTATTCGACATATATGAGTAGAAAGGGCAGAGTAAGCATGGGCAGAGTAAGCATAATTTATAATGGTGGGTGGAGTTGATAAAAGTGAGAAGGGGTTGTGTTACTCACTATAAATTTTCATTGTGAATGCTGAATAGCGATTTCGATAGATGGAGATGTCAATCGACACCACTAGATGGCCACAATGAAGGTTAGAATTCAGTTATTGTAAATAGTTAGCGTGGGATTGTATCACCGCTAAATGCATCGCTCGATGTAAGCAGATGTCAATAGACAACATTAGAAGGCGATGAGTACTGCTAGATGTCAAGCATCTCGATAGATGTAAATGTCGATAGACATCGCTAGATGGCGCTGAATGCGATGTAATACACGAACCGTAAACTTGTTTAGTCAGAGCATGACTCATATATTTACGGGGACCATATACTTATGCAATGTAAAAATTAAATTTTAGATGATTTAATTTAAATGAAAATATATTATTTCAACTATTTTGAGACAATCACACAGTACAAAATAAATTATTTTTTAAACAACATGTCTCGATATTTATTTATTAGTATCATAAGGAATATCTGAGAATCAATTAAATTGAAAAAGGTTAAATTAGGAATTCGGATCACAATTTTCGGTCATAAATACCGTCCGTCCCATTGACTGGAATTTTTTAATTATATAATAAAAATACCACCCACTTAAAATATTCATGAACATTATATGTACAATTATGCTTTCGAAATATAATTCTGAAGCAATAAATTGCAATATTTACGATTTACGATTAAAAGTATAAGTAGAACCGTTCAAATTTTAGTAATTAATATTCAAAAAATGTTTTCGTTAAAAATTAATAATGCAGGGGCTACCCTTTATAAATGTACCATACGATTTAAAATCGATGCAGGTAAAACACAATAGGATACTACTAAATGAAACTCTATTGCCATAACTGCATTGGAATACATCCTATGGCTCTTCATTTACTTTACCTCCATAAGATTTCATCTACTGGGGCCAGTATAAAAATTTATCCCAACATCGGTTGACATAAAGTTGTTTTCTTCTTTCTTTAATTGTTTATAAAATTTTGTTATTGTTTAAAGTAAATTTTCATTTTAAACTTACTTACTAAAGACAATTTTATTTTACTTTTTAAACAATAAACATATTAGTAAAAAATTATTTATGTTCGCGTGTGAAAATTGTACAGCAACATTCTCATCGTTAGAAAATTTGTCAATTCATTTAAATGATTGTAAAGAAAAATATTTTCAATGTGGCTGCGGTTTACTCATTAAAGGCATTCAATATGTCGAGAATCATTAAGAGAATTGTGATGGTGAACCGATCATAGCTGAACCCATCCCCTCCTCATCTCATAGAGGAGTTAAGAAAAATGGAACCCAATCAGGAGCACATCATCTCATCAAATCCTCAAACGGAATGGAATTGGAATCAACATACAAAATACAACTAGACGACCAAAAATTGACATGGAAACGAAAGTATGTGAGATTTGTGGGATACATATTCCCATAAATAGGTATAAAATGCATTTTAGAACCAACATGCACAAGGAAAGATCTGCAATAACACTACGGGAAAACGTTCTCCAACTATCAACCTTCCAAACCAATATTGTAAAAAAATATCGTGTTTTAAGCTCATCGAAGAATGAGATATTGATTGAAAACTTTTTTACTAATATAAATTCATATTTAAAAGAACTTCTGTTAACGAATATTGGAGAACATGATTTCGTTAAATATAATATAGTTCTATATGGTGATTATGTAAAACAACAGGAAACCGAGATGGTACTAACAAAAAAACACTTCGGAACCCGATTTGTTTGTATATATAATCTATATGATATAAATTTTTCATTAGAAGAATTGATAAATGAAATAACTAGAATTTCAAGTGAATTCCAAGAGAGAGACAGTGGATGGGCAATCCTAGAACTTACATATATGGAAATAACCATATGCAAATTAGAACATATACCATCAGGAATATATACGTCTCTGCCTAGAGATATTAACTCTAAAGCTGCAACAATCAATATAAAAAATGTGGATGAATTCTGGCTGGAGTATTCTGGCTGCAATAGCTTGTAAATATGATAATTTGGAGTCAAAAAATCTTTATAAGTTGACAAATCCCAATTATTAATTTTGGATATTAGATCCGTAAAAATTCGTTTTCGTGGAATTAATTTAAATTTTTCAAAAATGATGCTTCCAACACCATTATAAGATTTAAAAATATTAAAAAAAAATAATCCACAGTTCAGCGTCAATGTGTACGATATAAAACATAAAAAAAAAACACATACGGAAACCAGCAAAATTATAGGACTATCTAGACCAACATCAGAAGTTCGAGCATTCTATGTGAATTTAAATTCCATGTGAATTTAAAAGATTTAAAGAGAATGGTAAAATCACAATTTACTACTAGTCACAATAGTGGTTATTTTTGTGATTTTTGTCAGAATCACTATTTCGTCGATTCAAAAAGACATAATGAAAAGGAATGCGGAAAAGTTACTGCAAGATATCCTAAAGCAGGAGCCACAGCAACATTTACAAGATTGGAAAAGAAATTATCACCGCCTATAATTTTGTATGCCGATATGGAAGCAATTTTAACACCAATTCAATATACAATTCCAAATGAAAAAATATCATCAACAACCCAAGTTCAAAAACATGAAGCATGGGCGATCAAATACTATGTGAAGCACACATTTAATTCTGATTTGGATGAAGTATTTACTTTTGAAGGTAATTTTTTATAATTATTTTTTATTTTGTTTTTAAATTTTAATATTTTCATATTTTGTTATAGGTGCAAATTGTGTTGAGGAATTCATTGATTCTATGGAGGAGAAATTAGATGTACTTCATCGAAATTATTGGATGTCTCCAGCTCCCCATAAAAATCTAACGCAGAATGATCAACAAATGTATACCACTGGAAAATGTTGTGCTTGTGAGGAAAACTTTACCGACAGCAATCGAGACAAATATTTTAATTATTTTTAAGGAGTTTTCATGGGGCCGATCCACGAGAAATGTAAGAACATTTTTAAAATAAATTATCCATTTTTTCCCAGTGGTATTTCATAATCTATCTAGATATGATATCCATTTATTTATAATAAATTGAGTGGAAATTTAAAAGCAATTCCCTGCAATAAGGAATTATACATATCACTCACTAAAACTGTTATGGAGGGTAAAACATTTAAATATAATATAAAATTTATAGATTCAAATAGATTTTTAAACTCTAGCTTAGAAAAATTATCTAGTTATATGGATAGTAATAATTTCAATATTTTAAAAAATAGATATAAAAATGTTGACAAATTTAATTTAATGAGGAGGAAAGGAGTGTTCTCCTATGATTATGTAAATCATTTCAATGTTCTTAAGAAGTTCTTGTCAAGCTTGAGAAGCTTCCCTTCCCAGTAGAGATCATTTGTATCTTCCAATCTCAGATTTTAAATTTTTAGAACAGGCTGAGTTTAATATTCTAGATTTTTCTACTATTACTACTGATGGTGTATTTGGATATATTCTTGAGGTTGATTTTGAATATCCAGATTCTATTCATGAGGAGCATAATTGTCTTCCATTTTGTCCTCAAAACAAAATACCAATTGGTGGAAAAGGAGTTAAATTAATAGCCGATCTTCATAAAAAAGACAAGTATATAATTCATTTAAAATACTTGCAACTATGTTTACAACATGGTTTAACGCTAAAAAAAAGTACATCGTGTTCTGCGCTTTAAACAAAGCAAATGGTTAGAACCATATATTATTCTTAATACAGAACAAAGGAAGCAGGCTAAAAATGATTTTGAAAAAAACTTCTATAAATTGATGAACAATGCAGTATATGGTAAAACGATGGAAAATGTTGAAAAAAGAAGAGACGTAAGGTTATTAACTCATTATAATAATCGAAGAAATTCAGAAGGCTTTCGATCACTTATAGCTTAAACTAATTTCCATAGTATAGAAATTTTTAGTGACTCTCTGGTTGGAGTTGAACTAGTCAATTTAGAAATATTTTATGACAAACCAATTTATATGGGAACAACAGTACTCAAATTATCCAAATGGTTGATGTACGATTTTTATTATAATTTCTTGAAAAAGAAAGTAAAAATATTGATGTAATTTATATGGATACAGATAGTTTTATATTGTCGTCTAAGGATGATATTTATAATATTATTAAAACAAATCCAGCCCAATTTGATATATCAGATTATAATGAAAATAATCAGTTTTTAATAACACCACAAAACAAAAAAGTTTTAGGTTTAATGAAGGACGAAAACGCGGGTCTTATAATGAAAAGTTTTGCAGGATTAAAGGCCAAGGCATACGCATATATTGTTGAAAAGGATATTGATGGGGCAGACGATAAAGTTTTTAAAAAGATTAAGGGAGTTAAGAATTCGATTGTAAAAAAAATTCATATAATGATTATCTAGAGTGTATAAGAGAGAGAAAAATTTTTCATGGTCAACAGCGAATTATAAGATGTAGATCCCATCAACTTTATACTGAGATAGTTAATAAAATAAGTCTTATTTTATTATATTATTCTTCAATAATATATTGTAATACATTATATAAAATAAGATATATATATATATATATATATATATATATATATATATATATATATATATATATATATATATGTATATATATATATATATATATATATATATATATATATATATATATATATGTATATATATATATATATATATATATATATTAGAAATATAATAATTGTAATTAAATAAACTGTATAATAATAAAAATATAATTACAAAATTAAATAAAAAAACATTTTTTATAAATTTTATTTCTTTATTAAACACAAATTTCTTTATTTTTAATTCTTTAGATAATCTCTAAACTTGTTAAGAACTTTTGGGTTTAATATTCTCTTTATCTTTTTTAAGATCATCATATTTCTTCTTTCTACATTTTTCAGCATTATGTTCATCACTAGCACAATATGTGCAATAATATAATCGTTGATATCCTTTTTTATTAAACCAATACATCCTATCCAAATACAATTATAACTATTTTGTTATATTTTTGGGGTAAGCACTGTGCAAGGTTTATACGTATATGAGTCGTTAATCTTATGCGAATTCTTTTTATAGTTGTTTATATAATTTTAGTTTAGCAATTGACTTCTATTAATCCATGTGTTATGATCATCATTAAATCCCAACCATTTAACCAACACTTTATCCCCCTTTCTTCGAATAATTTCTTCAATAAGATATGCATCTTTATCTCTCACTCTTTGAAGTTCAAGTTCATAAAAAGACCCTTGGATTATATTTTTCTTATAATCTTCTAGAATGTAAGTCACTGGTTTACTTATTTTCACTTACTTATTCAAACATGATCGCCTACATAATATTTCGGCATAGGAAATACTTTGGGGAAATTATATATTGTTTTTAATAATAATTTTTCATTTCTTTTAGTTATTTCAGCGGGTTTCATTCTAATAGTTCTATGCCAGGTTTTATTATATTCATTTATCAATCGATCTAATGAATTAATCCATTTGTAATCCCCTTGCATACGAAACATTTTCCACATTTTACTTTTTAACGTTCGATTTAATCGAACGTTCACATATAGATGCTTTCATATGTGTATAAGTATGATAGCGATTAATATCGTATTGTTTCATTAGACTTTTAAAGTCTTTATTAAAAAACTCTTTTCCCTGATCTGATTGAATATTTTTTGGTTGAACTTTAGAATTATTTAATATTTTTAACATTGCGGTAGACACATCTTTGGCATTTTTAGCTTTAACTGGTATGGCATATGCAAATTTAGAAAAAATATCGATGACTGTTAGTAAGTATTTGTATCCATTGTTTAGGGAATGATACGGAATCATTTCTACAAAATCAATTTGCCATGTATCATTTAAACCTTTTTGTATAAATCTTCTTCTAGGAAAATGTTTCCTAGCAGATCTGTGAATTTCATTTACTACTATTTCTTTGGACATTTTTAAAAAATATGTAAAATTATATATTAAAAATAAAAAGAAATAATATTTGTATTTATAGAGTTGTCTCTTTTGCTTTTATGATTAGTTTATATTGTTTTACATAATTTTTTATTTGTTTTTGCATTTGTTTTGTAATTTCAAAACATAATCTAGTTAATTCTATTTTTATATCTTTATCATATATACCATTCAATTCATTTAACTGTACATCAAATTTTTCAAGTTCAAAGCATTTCGGAATAAAGTTATTATGATAAAAAACATAAATTTGATGCTGTAGCATTGAATTCCAACAAAGAAATGATGACACAAAAATCCCAGTACGTATTAACTCCTTCCAGGCTTCATTGTCTATTTCAGCAATATGACCATTTTGCTTTAAAAAATGTACATTTTCCATCACCTTTTCGATATTTAAAGTCACAATTTAAATTATGTAATGTGGGATGATCTAATAGAGTGTATGGAGAAAGAAACTTATGATGATCAAGTTTTAGTTGTATGTATTCCTTATAGGCCATAAGATGTATCCATTCATCTCGTTCTAATCCAATGAAATTCTTCTTGTTACATTGAAGCCATATCATTGGTTTAAAGTTTCGCGTAGTGGAAAATCCACACTTAATTTTAATATTGGCGCTGATATAGTGCTCCAATCCAAATATAATTTCATGCTCCTGTCTCTTTCTTACATTACGATTGATGTTTTTGTTTTCTGTCTGTTGATCCATCTTTTAAAACAAACTAAGAAACACTAATTTTTTTCTTGGGGCATGCTCGATATATAAGCAGTTCAAAAATTTAAAAATACTTTAGTTAATAAATATCGTCAAATTTAAAATGAACGCAGTTGATAAAGGAAAGGTTGTATTAGTAGATTTCCAATATATAACTGGCAACGGCAATCAAGTATTCATTAAAGAGTTGGCGTATATGAGTGGAGGTTCAGAAATACCTAACTACTACCTTTTTAAATCACCATATTCATATAATGAATTAGGTATCGCATCGAAACGGAGACATTTGTTCTGCAAACGACATATTAACGGACTGGATTGGTCAGAGGGATTCATCGAATATTTAAATGTTGCAGATATTCTGGAACCGCTCAAGAAATATACTACAATTTTTGTTGTAGGACAGCACAAAAAAGATTTCCTAGAGAGATTTGTATCATATAAAATAATTAATGTTAAACTTGTTACGAGTTTAGTTAATTTACCAAACTACTTTACAAATTGCCAGTAACATACGGATTTAAGATACAAATGCGCTCTTAATAATGTTTTTAAAATTTTTGTGCACTTGGAAAAAAAACTAATGAATATTGTGAAATTGTTGTCTAAATCATTATATAATAGTATGAAAACATTATAATATATATATATATATATATATATATATATATATATATATATATATATATATATATATATATATATATATATATACATATACTTAACATTCGTCTTTTATTTTATATAATTAAGTTCAGAATGTATAGTCGATTAATTTTAGTAAAGTTTTGAATTTTAGCGAAGATACACGTAAAATATTTTACACTCCGGACATGGATCTATTGACTGTTAAACGTTTTTTAAATGAGTTTGAAAATGAGGATTTGAGGATCATAAATTGGAAATTTTAGATCACATCGAATCTTTAAAGCTATATCAGTATATGGAAAAGGTGAATTCAACTAATGGAAAACACTATGTATGTTGTTCTTGGTCTAAAAATGAAACAACATGCGGACCAGATACCTGCGAATGTTCATACTTCAAGTATACCTGTGAAAAGATTGAAAAACTTATGAAGTTATATTTAAGAATTAGGTTTAGTACACACATTAATTTAATTAAATAAATGAGTATATATAAAATATAAAATCAAAAATATCTTTCATTCGTATTATATAGTTCAATCATATAAAATGTGTTATCAATTTTTTTATCCATTCACAATGCTAATTAGCGGACCATCAGGTTCAGGAAAAACTACATTTTTGAAGAATTTATTAGAAAACAGAGATATATTGATTAGCAAGCATATTAATAGAGTCATTTGGTGTTATGGAGAAGAGCATGCAAAGCAGTCGTTTAAAAATATTGAATATTTTAAAGAAATACCTGATAATTTCGAAAATGAATTAAATGAACCAGTTCTTATTATTTTGGATGATCTAATGATGGGAGCATTCAATAAAGAAATATGTGAACTTTTTACAAAAGGATCACATCATCGAAATTTGTCTATAATTGTTGTAACTCAAAATATTTTTCATAAATCTTCCCATACTCGAGACATTTCATTAAATTCAAAATATATTGTTGTATTTAAGAATCCTCGGGATAAACTACAATTTCAGCACTTGGCGATCGTTCGACGGCAGTAATGTTGTTATTGGTATTTATGTGTTAATAAAAAATACAACAAACATTATTTAAAAAAAAAAATTGTCAAAAAAAAATTTTGTACGACAAAAACAACGCTTTGGTCGAAAAGCAATATATCAAAAAAAAAAATATAAAAAATGTTATTAAATATTGAAAAAATTAAATAATGAAAAAAATGTTTTTCGATAAATAAAAAACTTAGTATAAAATATTATGTGATTTTCTTATACCATTTGTTTTTTTCTATATTTCAATATTAATGAAAATTCCTACTCTATTCCTTACTCTAGTAAGAATGATAAATAAAAAAAATGAAAAATGCACTAAGTACTCGGTGTCATAAGCAGTTCATTTCAGTATTTGAATGTTTATTGTACATCATCATAGACCTCTTCACTTCAGTTTTGTTTTGCTTGTGTTTTGTTTTGACAGTACTTGGTTCTTTGTTGTTGTGAGCAAGACATTCTTTTGATTTTCAAGCATAGACTTGACGACAGTAAATGTTTTGAAACGAAATGAATGTCTTGAAGTGGGTTTCAAATGGACTTGTGCAGATGTCTATTG
Source organism: Dryomyza anilis (assembly GCA_951804985.1). Classification (NCBI taxonomy): domain Eukaryota; kingdom Metazoa; phylum Arthropoda; class Insecta; order Diptera; family Dryomyzidae; genus Dryomyza; species Dryomyza anilis. The sequence continues at coordinate 38,307,857 of OX638135.1, forward strand.
TGTACGATCAAAAATGCTGATACAAAATTGAGAAAAGCTATATTGAAAAATGGATCTCCTGATCTGATTAACACCATAGCAGAAATTTCTCATAATACCCTCAGAGGAAATAATAAGTTAAAAATTAATGATAAACAATATTTAGAAAAGTATAAAAAAGAACTTAGATGTCTGGCCTGCTCAAAGCGATCACTGAGCTCGAAACGAAAAGTTCTTATTCAGAAAGGAGGATTCTTACCAGTGCTTATTTCTTCGCTGCTGTCCGGAGTAATTGGAAAATTAATTGAAAATGTCTAAATTGAAATTAAATAAAGTTTTATTAATACATCCAAATACATATAATATGATTTTAAATGACTCTTCTGCATCAATATTTTTAAATCGAAAACTTTTACCAATATTTTCAAATAAAAATGTAACCGACTTTAATAAATGGTTAAGTATTCAACAAGAACTAAACAAATATTTTCATTTAAAACGCAATTTGAAACTTCCTAAACAATAAGAAGTAAATAATGAACGTGAACAAATAAACGACAGAAAAGACATTGGAACTCAGACAAGTGATTTTACTAATGAGATCATTATTCCGCACAGTTCAGATAATATAAATTCGATACCATTGTCACATAGTGATGATCAGAAATAGTTGGACCGAAATAATGAAAATGAAGAAATTATATATAGTAGTAAAACGGTTAACCCTAAAAAACTCAAGTCTCCGCAATACTTAGTAAATACAAGACAAATAAAGCTGATGTTCCGACTACACCAACTCCTAAAAAAGTAAAACGAAAGTTATTGGATATGACACCAAATTTAAATAGTACTGTGGACAATCCTAGAAAAAAACAGTATTTGAAACTAACTAGAGCTACATTAAAGAAAAAAGATAAAAAATATCGAGTTTTAAGTCAACCATATAAAGTTAAGCAGACTATGAAATCGGTGCAATATGGTGAAAACGACGTTGAGTGGATAACATTATAGAATATAATATACAACATTGAGTAAAAAGATTTATTACATGTTGATATACGCCATAATGAACAACTTAAGTGAATTTTTTGTGACGCTTATGAGTAATAACTCTATGAGTGTACACACTAAAAATGTACAATCTGCGTTCACCAACATAATAAATATTTCTACGCAAATAACCGAAGATTGGGAAGTTGGACTTACTGAAATATTTTTAAATCATCGACATATAGATACGAGTGTAGCAGAAGTTTTAGTACCAGACATTTTGCTGGTGTATACTGATATAATTAAACCTAGATGTGTTGGTGACACAAATTTAAGATGTTTGAAGGTGATAGCTTACAATGGAATTAGACAACTACTATGATTTTCATTGGTAGAATACTATCCACTTGAAATATTAACAATTAAGGATGTTTCTATTCTAATAACTGATCTAAATGGACGTAAATCTCATTTTAAACCAAGCAGTGTACCAATATATCTTACTCTTCACTTCCGAAAAAGAAATAAAAGACTATAAATGACGATGAACTCTAATAATTAACTCATGTTTAAAACAACAAGTCATGGAGCAACTATTTACTCAGTACTATCTTAATCAATCTGGATCCGGAATAAGTCATATTGGAACACTGTACATTGGATCATTTTTTGCTGGATTGTATAGAAATTTAAAACCTTTATTTTTTTCGGGCTTAAATGCTGTAAAAAATCAAGCTATTGAATCTGGAAAATCTATTATTAATGACTTTGGAAGGAAGCCACTTAGAAATATTTTGGAAGAACAAGGTAGAGAGGCAATAGGCAAATAAGGCTGTCAATAAAATATCTAAGAAATTTCAAAAGTGATCGGGTAAAAATAATATAAAACGAAAGAATTCTAAGCGGATTAATCATTCTAGAAAAACAACCACCAGCAAACGTTTCAAAAAAATACGTAAAATCTACGTAAAACAAAAAAAAACTTAACAAACGATATTTTCTCATAAAAATAAAAACATAAAAATGGAGTGCATGAAAAGTGAACTTGATTTATTTGAATCTCTTCCAATTCAAAATAGTATTTTGCGTACGGAAGAAGTCTCATATAATCCGATTGCATCTTTAGATAATGCTGGGACAATTGAATTTGTGTGCCTAAGAAATGGTGAAACATTTCGAGATTTGTCTAGTGTTTATTTACGACTTGTGGTACAATTAAAAGATATATATAATAATGACATAACTGATGGTTCTGTTGGCGTAGTTAATAATATTCTTCACTCAATATTCATGAGCTCTTCAGTATATTTAAACAATGTATTGATTTCGCAGAGCGATAATAACTATCATTATCGATCCTATACACAAACTCTATTAAACTATGGGACGGATGTCAGTAAAACACATTTAACCACCTCAGGTTGGTATACAGATACTGCTGTTGATTCGGCCAGTAACACTGCATTAGACACCCGAAAAATCATTTTGCAAAAAAGTAATAAAGTTGAACTATATGGAAAAGTGCATGGAGATATTTTCAATCAAACAAAATTATTGCTGAACAATGTAGATTTGAGAATTACATTCAATTTAGAAAAGTCTGCATTTTATATTCTGGAAACAACTGGCGAATCATCACTTAAAATTTTGGAGGCTCAATTATTTATGAATCATGTTACAATTAATCCAGGAATACTTCTCGCTCATAAGGTGTTACAAAACAAAAACGCTATATATCCATACAGCAGAGTAGAAGTAAAGTCATTCACACTTTATCCAGGCAATCACTCTCTATCAATTGATAATGTGGTAATTGGACAGCTACCCAACTATTTATCATTTTGTATGGTGTCAAATAAAGCATATACAGGAGATAGAAAACTCAATCCTTTTGAATATAAACATTTTAATTTACAAAGATTTAATTTATCGATAAATGGCGTACAAGTACCTTCTCAACCATTAGAATGTGATTATCAAAATGATACCAATGGAATAAGCTCAAGAGGCTACAATTTGCTATTCAATGGAAATGGCATTAAATATTTTGATAAAGGAAATCATATAACTAAGGACTTGTTTGATAATGGATTTTTCATTCTAGCATTTGATCCTACTGCTGATCAATCTAATACCCATATGTGTGCAAACTTATTAAATCAAGGAACCATTAGAATCGAAGGAAGATTTGCTAAACCATTAGAAGAGGCTATAACTTGCATTGTTTATAGCGAATATGATTCTATGCTAGACATTGACCGAAATCGAAACGTTCGAGTTACTTTATAAATATGAATACTTTGCAAATAAGAAATGATCTGAGTAAAAATATTTTCATCAGACGATATTTCAAGGGGGTGTTTGCGTCAGATCAATTGCCAAAAACAATAACGAAACTAGCTATTATAATAGTAAATACTGATCCTTCTTATGCTCCAAGTTCTCATTGGATTGCATTTTATTTTAATGATAAAAATAATGCAGGGTATTTTGATTCATCTGGACATGCACCTGATAAACAATAGTTTATAAACTTTATCAATAGAAATAGTAAAAAATTTATTTATAATAAACAACGACTTCAAGGTGATTTTTCCAACACTTGTGGATACTACTGCTGTTTATTTGCTTTATTCAAAAGCAAGAAAAAATCCTTCAAAATTTTCATAAATTGTTTAATAAAACTAATTATAAGTATAATGATGTAAATGTTTTAAAATTGTATAAGAAAAACTTCAAAAACAAGAAAAGCAAAAAATAAACTGAAATAAATTAAAACAATGTTTTTTTTTTCCTTTTAATATTTTTTATTTATTATATATACTATTTATATATTATTAATTATGATCAAAATTTATTTTCTTTGCTATAAATTCAAATACTGCCATGTTATATTTGGCTTTGTCTCGACCTTTGAAAATGACTCCTTGTATTCCGCTATCTTTTAGTTTTTTGTAAGGATTTTTCGTTTGAAAAACGTATCATCTTCATCCATTAAATGAAGTGAAATTTTCTCTCCGTATTGAGTTTCTTTAATTTTACATCCCGTTATGGAATACTCAACTCCTATTTTAAGAGATTCCACTTTTGTATATCCGAGACCCACAGTATTGGTACATTCGTTAGCGACATTGTTGGTTGAAGTTTATTCAATACTATCTGAAAGTTTTATTTTGTGGAAGTGTTTTATATGAATTTCTCATTAAACGACATAAAGCTAATATGCCATGACTGAGAGAGAACAATGTATATTTTTTTTAATTACAAAAAGGTCTGTATATAAGAGAAAGAAGAATTCAATAAAAGCAGCATTCTCTCATTGGATGGCATACAACAAGGCATACATAGGTGTAGGGTAGGATATATATATATATATATATATATATATATATATATATATATATATATATATATAAATATATATATATCATTTTTATACCCTACACCTATGAGGTACAGGGTATATTAACTTTGTGCATATATTGTAACGCCCCTTAGGAGGCGTGTCCGGTATGGAAAAGTATATATATTCTTGTTCAGCATCACTACCCGAGTCCGTTTAGCCATATCCGTCTTTCTGTCTGTCTGTCCGTCTTGCTGTCTTGCTGTCCGAATACAGAATCACTTGAGAAATACTGATCAGAATGCGATGAAATTTCGTCTCAATATATTTTATCCAAAAGTAGGAACTGAGTTTGAAAATGAGCCAAATCGGTCAACGGACACGCCCACCTCCCATACAAGTCACTTTTATATAACTTTTTCGGAACTAATAACTCGAAAAGTATTCAAGGTATAGTCATAAAATTTAAATCATATTGTTAGAATTCACCTAAAAATATGTGGTCAAAAAATGGGCGTGATACGCCCACTTTTTTTTTCATTATTTCCCGGGTTTTCATAGTGGATATTTGATCCGTAAATTATTAAAATCAAATCTATGAAATATTAGCCTTTCAAAATTTCAAATATAGGCGTGGTCTGCCCAATTACATTTTTAAATTTTTTTTTTAGTTTTTTATACTTTATACAATTTTTTTAATTTATGGGGATATAAGACGTAAATTTCTGATATATGAATAATATTCTGAGGGTTAATATCCCCCACCAAAGGTGTAGGGTATTCCATAGTCGGGCCCGACCGTCTATAAAAATCCGCCCCATGTGACCGAACTTACACATGTGACCTAACTTTCCCAACTCGTTTATTTTATACATTGTCTTTCAAACTCATCCATCACCAATCACCAATCTATATATCACCAAAATATATATATATATATATATATATATATATATATATATATATATATATATATCATATATCATTTTTTATTTTAAACTTGTCCTCCATCAGATAGCAGTCGTCATCATCGTCAGATTCTATAAAAACAATAACTTCAGTTCTCCTACGCGCTTCTTCTTTCCGCTCTTCTTCTTTTCGCTTTTCTTCTGTTCGATGTATTGTTTCCATATTATCCATTGCTTCGTTCAACAAATCATCATTTCCATCCAACAGATTTTCTTTTAATCGTTCATCAGAAAATTCTGCTTCCATATTGTCCATCGCTGCATATAACATAGTGTCATTACCATCATTAATGGATCGTCAAGCCATGATTCAAATTTGGAGTCCCAAATAACGTCTGGAATGTTGACAGATAGCCAGTATTTAAACAACTTTCCTCCTCGTTCATTCGGAGTTGAGGTATAAGCCAGATATTCTGAATCATTATAAATGTCTTGGCCATTTGGACAAATATTTTGGAGAAGTTTCTGATTACCAGCCATTTTTTGTTTTTTGTTTTGTTTTATATTTAATTAAAAAGTTTAAAATGAAAATTTACTTTAAACAATAACAAAATGTTATAAACAATTAAAGAAAGAAGAAAACAACTTTATGTCAACCGATGTTGGGATAAATTTTTATACTGGCCCCAGTACATGAAATCTTATGGAGGTAAAGTAAATGAAAAGCCATAGGATGTATTCCAATGCAGTTATGGCAATAGAGTTTCATTTAGTAGTATCCTATTGTGTTTTTTTTTCTGCATCAATTTTTAATCGTATGGTACATTTATAAAGGGTAGCCCCTGCATTATTAATTTTTAACCAAAACATTTTTTGAACATTAATTACTAATTACTTATACTTTTAATCGTAAATCGTAAATATTGCAATTTATTGCTTCAGAATTATATTTCGAAAGCATAATTGTACATATAATGTTCATGAATATTTTAAGTGGGTGGTATTTTTATTATATAATTAAAAAATTCCAGTCAATGGGACGGACGGTATTTATGACCGAAAATTGTGATCCGAATTCCTAATTTAACCTTTTTCAATTTAATTGATTCTCAGATATTCCTTATGATACTAATAAATAAATATCGAGACATGTTGTTTAAAAAATAATTTATTTTGTACTGTGTGATTGTCTCAAAATAGTTGAAATAATATATTTTCATTTAAATTAAATCATCTACAATTTAATTTTTACATTACATAAGTATATGGTCCCCGTAAATATATGAGTCATGCTCTGACTAAACAAGTTTACGGTTCGTGTATTACATCGCATTCAGCGCCATCTAGCGATGTCTATCGACATTTACATCTATCGAGATGCTTGACATCTAGCAGTACTCATCTCCTTCTAATGTTGTCTATTGACATCTGCTTACATCGAGCGATGCATTTAGCGGTGATACAATCCCACGCTAACTATTTACAATAACTGAATTCTAACCTTCATTGGGGCCATCTAGTGGTGTCGATTGACATCTCCATCTATCGAAATCGCTATTCAGCATTTACAGTGAGTAACACACCCCATTCTCACTTTTATCAACTCCACCCACCATTATCAATTATGCTTACTCTGCACATATCCTTTCTACTCTATTGCATACAATATTTTGGTGCGTTGCGTTAGCACGCTACATGTGTTGGAATATTAGTAAGATCAATAAACTCTTCCCACTATTATCATTCACAATGAATATTTATAGTGAGTAACACAACCCCTTCTCACTTTTATCAACTCCACCCACCATTATCAATTATGCTTACTCTGCCCATATCCTTTCTACTTATATGCAATTTTTATTTTTTTTTATTCTATCGCAATCTCTAACGAAACTTAAGTGATCATCTTAAGTTTTCGCTCGAGTTCACCTAATGCGAATCGTAAAACACGTATGGAATTGATCAAGTTGCAGACTAGTATTCGTCGTATTTAGTGAAATGCTTAAAAACAAGTATTTAGTGAAATGCTTAAAAACAATTTGCTCCTGTTCTTTTCGAACTATTTAATTAATAGCTTAAGATTGGCATAAAGTCTTACGGATGTCGACTCTTTTCGATGAGTACATCGAATCCTTACATAAAATGTAATTGCCGTTCTCATCCTTATACTTATACAATTATATTATTTAATAATTTATATCTTTTAACTATATTTTTGTTTTATATATATTCATTTCCTCATCTTCAATTTCTAAATTTTTCCCCTTTTTCTTTTCTCCTTCTATTCAACATAAACTTACGATTTATTGCATAGGCTAGAAAATTACCTGAAGTAACACTTAGCGGCTTTAATAAAATAAATTTCAATATAACACTTGGAGCGTTTGCTAGCTCTTAAAAAATCGTGTTTGCATTTTGTCGTAGTAATAATACTTATAAACTTTTTTCAATTAATTCAATCATAATTTTTTATATCTCTTTTGGAGCATATTCTAGCTCTAAAAACCTATTTTTCATTCGTAGTAAACGTATTTATATATTTTTATAATATTATTTCTAATCTTTTCATTCAATAATATTTTTCCTATATATCATTTGGAGCATTATTTGCTCGTCAGCAATTAACATAAATTAATAATTCTTCATTTATTCAAAATTCAATTCATCAAAATCTACTTTTCATTATATTTTAATTTAAAATTAATAATTCAATCATAATTTCATAATTCACTTTACATTTCAAAATGTCTATGCTAGTTATCTACGCTCAGGAGTACTTAGCTATTTCTTCAATATCTCAATTTCGTACAAATATATTTTATCGCATTTATTTCGTATAAAAAACTCGTGTTATCATTTATAATTCTTTCTTATATATATTTTTCCTAATATTTCTTGTTTTCATAACCTTTAAATTTGGTCCGCCACATGCTAGTAAATTAACCCTAAGTAATACATATCTGTGGGTACCGTTTTCTTCTGTTTTCCTATTTCCTATTCATTATCACACCATACTAAACTTTTCGCAATTTATTTATAAATATATTTCCGCATTTTAACAATTAATACATCAATATCTTATTATGGTATTTTTTCAACAAATTGTTGTGTATTTTCTTCCCCTTTCCTTTTATTAATATTGTCGTTGTCACGGGGGTAGTGACGGACAAAACCTTATAGGGCCCTACACAAATTGGTGAACATTTATTTTTCCTATTATGATTCTTTATTACAAAAATTTCTCCAATTTGAAACTCAAGGGGTTTAATAATTTATCGTAGCTCGTTTTAGATTTTTCTTTTACCATTTCTTGATTTTTGTCTCACTATTTCATGCGCCCGCTTTATTTGATATTTTAATATTTTGTTATAATCATCGGCATTATATAGTGGTGAAACTTTACGTTTAAAATTAATTGGCATATCAGAATCATAACCATATAGTGTTCGGAAAGGTGTTTGCCCAGTTGACACATGCAACGTATTATTATGGACATGCATTGCCGAATTTAACCATTGATCCCAATTGGAACCATCCTCCTTAGCAAAACATCTCAAATATTCTGCTAATGGTCTGTGACTACGTTCTAATGATCCATTGGCCTGTGGGTGATAAGGTGTAATGTGCATTTTTTTAATACCCAATAATTTGCATGTATCAGAAAATATTTTTGACACGAAATTAGAGCCATTGTCAGTTACTAGCATTTTTGGAATATTTTGGCGTGTTATAATTTCATCATAAAATGCTTTAGCGACTGTGCTTGCCTCTGCGTCTGGTATTGCTACACAGCACATATATTTTGAAAAATCGTCTTGAAATGTTAAAATGTATTTATTGCCAGATACTGTCTCGGGTAAAATTCATACTAAGTCCATATAAACTTTATCAAATGGGCGCGTTGGTGTATCTGTCAAGACCATTGGCATTTTTGTTAGCTTAGAACTTTTGTTAACTTGACATTTAGGGCAATTTTTTACATACTCTTTAATTTGTTTTTGCATACCCTTCCACCTATATTGCATTCTTATTCGAAAATATGTTTTCAGTGTGCCCTGATGACCCCCTAACGGCGAGTCGTGAAAGTCTCTAATAACTGTTTTAATTTCTTCAGGATCAGTTAATACTTGACTCAAGATTGTTTCACCATCCATATCCGTTACTGTGTCGTCCAAGACTGGTTTACTGACGTCCGGTTGTGGATCTATTGCCTTTGGTGTAGTTTTAGAACGGGTTTGAACTGCCGCAATTTCTGTTTCTAATTGTGGAATCCTACTTAATGCGTCAGCATTTAAATTCTTTTTGCCAGGTTTATAAATTATTTCGAACTCGTATTCTGATAATTTGTGCCTGAACCTGGCTAGCCTTGACGTTTGATCCTTTAAATTCGCTATGCTACGCAGTGGACGCCCCAAAAAATACGCTCTATAATTTTTTGTGACCCATACTATTGCCGAAAATTCTCGTTCAATTGTTGAGTACCTTGTTTCTGCGTCATTCAGAGCTCTACTTGCAAATGCGATTGGTCGATCAGAACCTGGCTCTCCCTGTGACAGCACTGCTCCTATAGCTTCTCCACTTACATCTGCTGTCAATACAAATGGTTTTGAAAAATCTGGGTATGCTAGAACATTAGGTGAAATAATTGCTTCCTTAAGTTTTATAAATGAATCCTGGCACTTGTCTGTCCATTCAAAACTCGGTAGTGTTAACTTTGCCATATTCTTAACGAATTTTCTGTAATAATTTACTAAACCTAAGAAGGCTTGTACCTGTTTCTTGGTCCTGGATACCGGAATATTTTTGACACATTCTATTTTATCTATTTACCACTATATCGTCCAGATATACGAAACAATCAAGTCCCTGCAATCCTGTTAAAATGTGGTTCATTATTCTTTGAAACGTAGCGGGTGCCCCCGTCAATCCAAATGGCCCTATTAAATTCAAAATGTCCCAAGACCGTGCTGAACGCTGTTTTTTTATATATTTTTCTGTTGAGTTTAATACTGAAACGTAAACACTATTTTTTCTCACATTTGATACGGTTTCTCCGATAAAAACTCTGGTGAAATTTGCTGTTTTTCAATTATTACTACGGGGATCTTGGTTCGTAGTGGTAGTCTGGCGATACCTTTAGATCTTGCTATTATTTTTACTGTATAATATTTGGTTTATTTCATCTAGTGATCTGAGAGGTAGTGCTACAATTTTATTTCTATTCCCATCTATAAAGGTTAATCCCTTTTCCACTGCATTTATGATTGTGTGGTTCCATAGATTATCTCGTCCAAGTATACCGTCTGCCGGAAGGCCCTGATCCTGCATTATTGTATGTAACGTCAGACTGAGTCTTCTATGTTTCATATGTTGAATTTAAATTGATCCTGCGGTGGTCACATGTCCCCCAAATGCTCCGATCAGATCTTTTGTGTCTTTTAAATTTCTCTCTAGTTTATTATCTAATGCACTCCACTTCACCAAGCTAGAGTCTGCACCAGAATCTACGAGTAATATTAGTAATATTAGACATCATTTAATTTTGATATCTGTCTGAATTCCCCATGTCTACTATAAATAATGCGATTTTTCTTTGATTTTGTATATATACTTAATTTTAATTCCTTAATATTTTCAATATATTTACTAATATTTTTATTTATACTATCAATTCCTGAAGTAATCAGATCATTTAATTTCTTCTTATTTTCTTCTATACATATCCTATTTATTATGCAATCATAAAAATTATTTTTTGCTGTTAATGCTACTATGCCGAAAACGTTCAATGTTAATACAATTAGTGAAAAAAAATTATCTACCATTTTCCTACCATTGATAGCGAACGTATCCACTGCCGCGCACGGCGTCCGATTCACAATTCCTATCTTCTTTGGCCTGATTTCGCAATTTGTCTTGGGTTCCCAGATTATTGGCCTATTCTGGGCCCCTAACAGTTTCCCTGGTTGCGGGTAGACTCAAAATCTCTCTTCGCAAAACAGTTTTCTAACGTATGCCCAATTCTTGCACACCATTTACACTTATTTAAATCCTGATTATTAATATTATTATTATTATTATGATTATTATTATGATTATTATTACTACTATTCCCATTATTATTATTAGTATGAATATTATTCCGATAATTACTATTTCTATTTCCATTATTATTGTTGTTATTGTTAATGTAATTATTTTCATTTTTATTATTATAATTACGATTATTATTCCGATAATTATTATTATTATTATTGTTATTATAATTAATATTATTGTTATTATAATTATTATTTCTATTTTCATTATGATATTCCCAATTTTTGTTGTTATTATATCTTCAAACATTATTATTCCTATGATTGGCTTGCGTATTATTCTCGTAGCCATCATTGTAATCGTAATTTATTGTTTTTTTGTCTACGCGTACACTTTTGCTATCAGTGAATCTAGCGAGTTTGACTTATTATTTAGCATGTGTATTTTCAGTGTGCTGTCTTTAAGACCTACTTTAAAAGTCTTTTGTATGGATTTGTCCAGTTCCATTAACATTGCCTCGTCCCCTGTGCCGTTATATTTTTTTTTTATTAATTCCACCGCCTATGTTTTCAGGACAATTAGGCGTCTTGCAAAAGGTCCAATTTCTTCCGTTGATGTTTGATAGACATGATTTATATCATTTATCACTGAGTCTAATGTTATGGTTTTAAGTTATGTTCGCTTTATTAGAGTATATAATTCATCTAATCTGCTAAATTGAATTCCGTTAACTAGTTCAAATGCGTCTCCATACATTCTTAACTTAACACATGATATAAATTCTTGTATCACATCCTTGTATGAATCTACATACTTCAGAGGGCAGATCATTGGAATCCGTGCCTGAGAACATCGGAACCAAACGGTTCACGGTCTTTGCAATATGTTGGATACTCATTTTAAAATCTATGAAATTAACTTTCTCATTATTACTGGTATTACTAGTGAATTTCTATTTAACTTCAGATTTTTCTCGACAGATTTTCCTTATTTATTTAAAAATTTATTATTTGTTTACACAATGTTTTCATTATTTTCCTCAAAACTCACTACAATACGATATATTTTATTTCGTCCAATTTATCCATTTAATTTTGTTGTTTCATGTTGTGTTTTCTTTAATTTTCATTGTAGGGCTTCCATTAAAAATACCAGTTAAGATTTCATTTCCAACAAAATTATTTAAATTACCAAAATTAGATTTTATTTAAATTATTGACTATTTATTTTAAAAACATATTTAAAAAAAAAAATTCTATCTTCCATCTAGACCGGTTGTTTTTGGTTCTAAAACCGGCTGCGCCAATGTTAAAGTCCCTTTTTCATCACCTAAAATAAGACATCTAATAAATAACAACACTTACGTCATTTCCAGTTTATCCCTTTTATAACTTTTATTTCTTTTTACTGTTCAACTTATGAACTAACTTCTTAATCTAATAACAACTGACTTAAAAATTAAATACCTATAGCTTATATTCTAATACTTAATCTAAGTTTCAATGCTACTTTTCCAGTGTCTTGCTGCTTCAGCCAAGAAACATAATTTTGGCCAATCACAGTGTGTCTTGCTGCTTTTGCCCAGAAGCATAATTTTAACCAATCACAAGTTCCGTAAAGAACTCAAGTTCGATCCGCAACTCGAGTTCTTAACGCTGACCGTGAAAGCAACTCTTGCATAATCAGCAACCCGCGATGACATTGAATTTAGGCCATCGCAAAATCATTGAATTGAAGTCATCTTTGTTTACAAACAAATTGCACCACGTGCTTATTTTCTTCAAGCTAGCAACTTGACTCTGTTGCGAATTTGGTTTATAGTTACAATTGCTGACTAAGTAAATTGTCGACGCTTAATTTGGCAACGACAGAAAAGCGTGTCATCAAACAAACATCATTCACTTTTTGTTTTAACAACAAAAAGAATGCATTTAATATTATTTTAAAAGATAGTAATTAATATTTAGCAACAGCAAATACCCACTAGGAAAATATCAATGAACTGCCACGATATGAGTGACTGTCATAATGCTGACTCTCAACACTGCAAAAGTTTCTTGCTCGGAGTATTAGGAAACTCCTTTATTTTTTAATTTTTTCACAATTTCACAGGTTCTGTTTCATCGAATACATCGTCTATATCTGAATCTTCATATTGAAATAGCTCCGCTTCCATATCAACACTATAAAAGTCGATTTCTTTCATGGCAACTAAATTCAATGAATGAGCAAAACATGGCAGATGTTTTTCGGTGTCAAATGCTGCTCGGCAGGCTCTAACGATATTGGGATCATTATCTGTAACAATGGCAGCCACACGATCTGCATTTATCTGCCAAGAATTGCAGATAGACACCAAGGCCTTTTTTAAATTATCAATCGTTTTTTTGTGAATAATTTGTTCGACGCCAATGTCAATTGACTTCAATTCGTTATCTAAATTTAATAATTGTAAATATAAAGAAATGTGAAGATTATGAACAAAAACATACTGTGCTAGAAATGTGCTGTTACTCCTAAAAAAGTTTTACAGCTCATGGTTTCAGTCCAATGATCGGTCGTCAATGTAATGTGGCTCGCTGCCTTCAATCGATTGATATCTTCTCCTTCAGCGTCTTATATTTAACATCGAATAACTTCTCGCAAGTTTTTCTGACGGGTGCTTTGTAGAGGGGCTGAATTACTCGAATAAACTTTTGAAACCCTCTATTTTCTGGAGTCCATAGAGGCATGTTATCTACTGCAATCATGTCCAAAAGCGCATCGGTTACTATGGTTGTTTTTTTTCCTCCAGCTAACTAAATCCTTATTGATTATTATTTTATGAACAAATTTACTTACATGCATATGTAGCCGCATTTTGAAAACATTTGGCAGTTGGGCGTATTTTTGTCTGAAATCTGCACTGAGTCTGAGATGACACGACGACTGCTAGATGCTACATCGTGGTCGTTGTCGGCGGATGTAAGAGGACGACTTGGTCCGGGGTAAATAGAATGGCTTAATTCAAATATATATATATATATATATATATATATATATATATATATATGTGTGTGTATATATATATATATATATATATATATATATATATATATATATTTAATTAATCTACCTGCAAATCTATCTCGTCTTCGCATGAAGAATCCACTTCCAGATGAATTTTGTATATATATATATATATATATATATATATATATATATATATATATATATATATATATATTTAATTAATCTACCTCCAAATCTATCTCGTCTTCGCATGAAGAATCCACTTCCTGATGAATTTTGTTCTTATTCTATTTTTGAGATTTAATGGCCGAAATTACAATGTTGTGTTTCGATCGATTTTTCAAAATGGAAAATCAACTACGAAAAAATCGATTTTTAAATCACAAAATCGATTTTCAACTAAAATCGAAATCGATTTACCCATCACTAGTTCACAGTTGTCCATGATGGAACAACTGAGATTTCCGTTAGAGATTTCTCAAAGTTCTCTAAGGTATTCTTGGGGAGATGGGTCGAGCACAAGTATACCAGGATTGGATCCCAACTCTTTGTGTCAATTTGCAAATTTTCAAGGGTCATAATGCAGTAATTTATAGTTCTTTGTAGCTTCCTAATGGAACAACCCTGCATATTAAAAAGAGTCTTTAATTGCGCATTTATTTTCATCCGTTTATTCTCGTATTGTTGCACGAGATTAGACCAAGTAAATGAGAATCCAGCATTGGTAAGCGGAGCATTTTTTGCTTCGCCTCGGTTCTTTTGATTAAGGTAGAATAATTTTTCTACATCACTTAATCGGGAATTGTTAATGTACGTAGCCGAAAACAGATCTCAGAAAGTGGGCCATGTAGCATAATCACCATCAAAAATATCCATGTCACATGGGGATAAAGTTATATAGGGTTCGAATTGTATCGGGGCCGTTTCTTCTCTTGCCTTGGGAGTTTCTACAGGGAGTTTGATTGTCTCTATTATTTCTGAAATTGAAGCAATACAGCGTATGTTCGCGTTGTCCGCTTTGGAATATTTATCCTTCAGCTTCAGGTATTAAATCTTGAGTAGGGGCCTCGCAAATACTTTGCTCAAATTCAATAATATCGTTTCCAAATTGAAAAAATGCTGTCAGAGCCGCCATATTTTTTTAATTGTGTTGGGTTTAAAAATATTCAATTAATTTGAGACAATTTCAAATATTTGAATAATAAATATTGGGTCTGGACGGCTTAATCTAAAAGATTATCACGGGTCGCAATAGTTTTTCAGAAAATAAATCTGAAAACTTATAAAAAAAAATATAAATAATTTTTAATGTTTGGGTGTTTATGGGTTAACAGCAATAAAAATGATTTGTTCACAATGAAAGAACGATAAAAACGTATTGAATAAATTCGTTTTTAGATAAACTTCAACAAAATTTGAAAAATTTATCTTTGGGTCAAAATGGGTTAACTTTAAAACTTTATTTATTGGTAAACCGGGTCGAAATAAAATGTTATAGAACAGTTTTACGCTTTTGGCTGTCAATTTGTTTAAAATCAATTTTATATTAATTATTATATATTTTTTTTGTAAAAAATTCTTTAGCTTTATTTAAAATATCAATAAAAATGATTTTTGGTCCTGATGGGTTCATATTTTAAAAGTATTTTTGGTAATAAACGGGTCGGGTAATTTTTTATAATTATTTTTCAATAAAAAATTATTAAATATATTTTTGGGTCGAAAAGGGTTAAAAAAGGTTTTATGTGGGTTAAAGATTGCTCAACAGGCAATTTCCGAAAATTCGGGGAAGATTATTTGATTCCCACGGGCAATTTTTAAAATCCCACTAAAACACTTTTTTTTAGCACAGCGTGGCTATATACACTTGACAGTAGCGCTTTTTGCTGTGAGTGTATTAGTGTTTATTTATTTGTTTTATGAGCAAATAAAACAAATTATTTTATTTTATTTATTTTCTTCACCGTCATAATTCCTGTTCCTGCAAAGTATTGTCTTCCTAAGACTTTTTTACCATTGCGCTCTTGGCATTATGTTCTTCCTTACACGCTGCCAAAAAAAAGGGGTCTCCCAAACATAATTTTGCAGGCATTTACATGTATGTTTGGAATTTTATGTAAACATTATATATAATTGACTGATAAATCATTTATAAACAGGGTTGTATTGAGACTTCAACAGTGTTGTAATGAGCTCTGACTTACATTATAATATCCCGGAAACATTTTAATGTTGCCCCTTAAAATGAAGTATGTTCTAATGGAAACATAATAATTACTACATCCAAATAAAATAAATATTTGAACCGAAACATAAATATGTTCAAAATAAAACATGATTTTGAACGACCTGAATAAAAATATGTTTCCAGAGAAACATATCAGTGGTTTCAGTTAAAAAAGTAGTATGTTTGCATAGAAACATAATTAAATATTTTTGGAAAGAAATCCTGAAAATGAAATGTTGTTTTTTTTTATTAATTTTTATTAAAAAATTTTATACATGCATAGTGGGATTTTATAATAATTGAATTCATATACAAATTTTTAAATGCATAAATAAATAACACGTTTAAAATTGCAAGTACAAGTGACAGCATCAATTAATGCACCATTGCACCAGGCTCGCTCGCTTTATATTTGGTACAGTTACAGTTGATCTCAGTACAGCACATAGCGTAGGCAAGAAATTTACGGAGGCTTTTGTAAAAAAAACATCCCAAATTCTGTTTGAAAATCGAAACTCAGATTTTTATTTGTGGTTTTTTCACATTAGTTTCAGAAATTTTATACTACACTATATTATACTGTTACTATTTGTACTTTTTGTAACACAATTCATATATTTATTTAATTTACAAATAACAAAATTATTACCGACACGAACACGTTTTCTCAACGAACAACAAATGACACGTACGCAGAAAATGCCGATCACATAGTGTCAACTCGGTGACCGTAGGTAGAAAATTCTGCTCAACGAGTGCCAACTTCGTATACAAGAACAATGTTGCAAGAATACATTTATTTAAATCCAATTTCTTTTTTGTTTGTTTTTAAACATCAATATGTTCAAACGATGGCAAAAGATGGTGTAGGTAGAAAATGCTGCACAACGTTGCCAACTTCGTTAGTCGATAAATTATCGAATTAAGACGTGCGTTGCGAACATACGTTGTATTTAGATTTCATTAGCATTTTCTGTGTTTCGAAACATAGTTTTAACCAAGTAAATTGCCAAGAAAAAGTTTATTCAAATGCAATTAAAATTTTATGTTGGTATTTTAACATATTTATGTTAAATTTGACAGATTCTACTGGACAATATAATAATGTTTACACGTGAACAAAAATATATTCAATTTCGATTATAATTTAATTACACGTCATTCCTAATACATGTATGGTAATTTCGTATTACTTTTTAATTACATTCAAACATATTCAAACAATTATTTTCTACCCATGTACGAAGAAAGTAATGATAATTACCCTTGAACTTATTGCAAGGGGATCCATGTCCACTTTTTAGACATTTGAAGTACTGTCGTTTGTTGAAATTTAATTCCATCTCTCTTTGATAGACAAATTTCTTAATTTAAAACAATAAAATGCATAATGAAAACCATGGCATCCCGTCCCATTATTTCGCTTCAGTGACTTTTCCACTAAACAAATTAGGTCTGACAAACTTTTTACTATCAGTCTGAGAGTATCTTGCCCTGCCCAGCATAGAACTCATGTTACGAAAATGTATTAAAACCTTGAGGAATATCCCTTGATGAATTTAAGGATGGTTTAGGGAGGTCCTCAATTCATCATTCATTTTCCTCACTAACACATACGACACCCAAGCTTGCAACATTGCTTGGAATGTCAATCCCATTGGATTAGCGCTTGCATATTCTCCCAAATAGTGGCAACATTTTTTTAACTAAACGCATTTCTATCAGCTATTGGAGCATCTAGTACTTATATTTTAAAATAAGTGCTAAATAGCATCCTTTTATTGTTTTTTTTTTTTTTTTTAAATATTCCATGCTATATTAAATTTCCTATCTGTTGCCGGTAAATTAGCTATATAGTTGCGGAACCTCTTAATTTTGGGTTCAAAATTCACATCTTCTAAAAATTTGAAATATCTCTTTATATTGTTACGAAAATTCAGTCTACGGAAAACTGTTCTACGAGTTCGTATCGCTGGATTGTGTACAAAATAAAAACGCACTTATATTTGGTTTTAACTAGTATTATTTCAACTAGTATTAATTAACTTTATTATTTTAAATAACAACTTAAAGAATAATCACTTATATCAACTGCTGAATTACTACAATTTAACTTTACAATGTTCACTCACGAGACGCACTAGTTCATTATTAAATCACAACTGAAGTGAAGTAACTCTGATGCGGCTCCCTTACTGCATGCATCAGTTCTACACGTTTCGACAAGCTTCGACTTGTTTCGAGAACCTTCTACTCGTTTCGTGAATGACGCATGCTATTGGCATCTCATTCGCACTCATGTGTTTTAATGCGCTGATCTTCCATCTCTTTCTCACACACTGTCTCAGTGCGCTGAATGATCTTCCGTCTCTTTCTAACACATGCTTAGTGCGCTGAATTGTATTGCGTCTCATTAATTATTGTTGATTGCTTGCACTATGGGGCAAATTACATCTTTTCGTAAAACTGACCTCCACCTAAATCTGTTCGTCCCGAACAGATGTTAATCCTCTCTCTCTCTATACGGCGCCAACCTTTCTAAATGTACTACTTTCATTTTTCGTCTAACGCCCGCAGTATTCTGAATCCGATACACTACATCATTAATTCTTTTAATTATCTTATATGGTGCAAAGGCGTTGTTCGTGTTTTGTGTATGTTGAGGACTTTACATACTTCCTTAAAAACTGCAGACTCAAAATTTCTTCCTTGGTCTGAATGCAATTCCAACGGTACTCCAAAACGGCTTACCCAGTTGTTAACTAATGCATCCGAAACTGTTGTGGCTTCTTGATTCGTCATGGGATACACTTCAGGCCACTTGCTGAAGTAGTCAATGACGACAAGGACATACTTATTACCCGCATCACTGATTGGAAACGGCCCAGCGACATCCATGGCGATACGCTCGAATGGTGCTCCCACGTTGTACTGATGCATCCTACCGCGACTTCTGACTGTTGGTCCTTTTGCTGGTACACATTGCGGGCAACTGCGAATCTAATCGGCGACTGACTCTTGACATATAATCCAATAAAAACGTTTCTTTACCTTCTCGACCGTTTTCTTAATGCCCAAATGACCACCACTAGATCCACCATGGTATTCCGCTAATATCTCTTTTATTTTTGACTTGGGAACAACAATCAAACTTCGAGCGGATGTGCCATCTTCATTTTCCCATACACGATATAAGCCCAGTAAGCTTTAGTTATGGCACTGTCAGCAGCTATATCTTCCCATGATGGTTTTCTTTGTTGTTCCTTGAACATCATGATTTTTGTGAGGTCGGGATCACTCTTTTGATCAATTTGAATTTGTTCCGGAGTCCATTTTTCATCGGGCAAAACATTTAGCAAACGAATGTCAATTATGTTTTCTTTTCCTTCCGCTCTTGAACAATGTCTGCATTCTAGTTTACATGGGCGTCGTGACAGAGCATCTGCATTTCTATGATGACCTCCTTTACGATGTTCTATGGTGAAATCGTAGCTCTGTAATCGTTCTATCCAACGCGCAATTTGACCTTCTGGGTCTTTGAACTGTAGTAACCATCTCAGTGCAGCGTGATCGGTTCTCAAGTGAAACTGTTGCCCGTACAGGTATTTGTGGAAATTTTTCACACTTTCGATTACAGCAAGAAGCTCCCTCCTGGTGACACAGTAATTTCGCTCGGGTTTGGACAAGGTTTTACTGTAGTATGCGATCACTTTTTCTTATCCATTGATCACTTGAGAGAGAACTCCGCCGATTCCGTATCCACTCGCATCCGTATCAAGTATAAATTTCTCACCTGGAATTGGATTCGCAAGAATTGGTGCCGAGCACAGCAGACCTTTTAATTTCAAAAACGCCCTTTCTTGATCATTGCCCCATTGAAATGCGCGGTTCTTTCTTGTCAACTCGTGACGGCTGCTAGCAACATTGGCAAAACCTGGAACAAATCGCCTGTAGTATGTACATAGCCCCAAGAAACTTCGTAGGTCATGTAGGTTTTGCGGTCTGGGCCACTCCTTTACTGCAACTATTTTATCTTCATCGGTATGCACTCCTTCCGTGGTAACTCGATGACCCAGATAATTGACTTCTTTCTTGAAAAGTGAGCATTTCTTTGGGCTAAGTTGTAGACCCGCACTTTTCAATCGAAGGAATACTTCCTCTAGATTTCTTAGATGTTCGTTGAAATCCTTGCCCATAACAATTATGTCATCAAGGTATACTAGGCATGTTTTCCAGTGTAAACCTTTTAATACGTGCTCCATTAACCACTCGAATGTTGCTGGGGCATTGCATAGTCCAAACGGCATTACCAAAAATTGCCATCGTCCATCTCCAGTACTGAATGCAGTCTTCTCTCGATCTTTCTTATCGATTTCCACTTGCCAGTAACCGCTTTGCAAGTCCAACGTTGAAAACCACTTAGCATTAGATAGTGTATCCAAGGTGTCATCGATTCTAGGCAGCGGATAACTATCTTTCATGGTAACATCATTAAGTTTTCGGTAATCAACGCAAAACCGAGTACTACCGTCCTTCTTTTTCACCAATACTACTGGTGAACTCCATGGACTCTCAGATGGTTCCACCACGCCATTTGTGTGCATTTCTTCAACCAAATGTGATACTTCGTCTCTTTTCGCAAGTGGTACCCTTCTTGGTGCTTGACGAATTGGGTTAGAATCACCAGTGTCTAGTCGATGTTTTACAATGGCAGTTCTGCCATCCTTTTGGCCCTTTTCAGCAAATATACACCGATATTTGTCAATTAGCTGTTGCACTTGACTCTTTTCTTTGCCACCCAAATCCTTCGTCCACTCATTTATAAACCTGTGAGTAGATTGTTTGTTTATTTGCGATGTGCCGTAGTCCCTTGATGGATTTGACTCACAATTTATAATCGCTGATGCCTCTTGACACTGGCCTATCACTGTTCCCTTTTTAATTAATTTGGACGAGTTTTCCATGTTGAGAACTCTTATTGGAACAACTTTGTCTTGTTGTGTATCATAATCGTAGAGTTCATAGCTTACATATGATCCACTGTTGTGTATCATAATCGTGGAACTTACAGCGTGCTTATGATCCACAACATAACATAACCAGTATATTTTTCTTTATGGCATACTTTTAGGGTTAAGCATTATGCATGTTAAACACAAACAGCATTTAATTGTATTGGCGCCCACCGCTTAACATAGCACAGGTATACACACCCACGTTAAATAGGTCACTCAGATAACACAAATAAATGCTGACTTAGTTATTTTAGAATGATGAAAGTACTCAATTTATTGTGAAATTATAAATACGCTGACTAAGTTATTTTAGCATGATGAAATTACTCAATTTATTGTGAAATTATAAGAATACGAGGTGTTAAGTAGAAGTTAAGTATAGACTAAGAATCAATTGTTTTCGATAAGCTGAACTGTCTACAAATAAGTGTTAAGTATAAGTGTAACCAACTTTTAAAGCGAAATAAAGTGTCTTAAAGTAAAAAAGACCCGGTTGTTTTAAATAATATAAAGAAAGTAAAAAGGACTCACCGGTTTTCGGACCATACATCAACTCCCAAGGGACGAGAAGGATTGATGGAGATTAATATTGGAAGAAATAACTATTTTGGATCATGGAAAATATTTTTTTGTATTTGTAAGTATTGTGAAAAATAGTGGATACAAAAAATATGTGCGGTAAAAAAAAAAAAAAATTGTGAATTTGTGATATAAAACAAAAGAAATATTTAAGAATTTTAATAAGCAAAAAATAATGGAATTATGAAAATTGACATTTGTAAAAATAAAATAAAGAACAATTGAAAATTTTGAAATAAATTGTGGAAGAAAATAAACTTTTAATAAAACTGTGAAATAAAATTGTGAAATGAATTACATAAATTATAAAATTTTATAAATCAGGAAATTAAATAAGTAAACTAAATTTTTTATAAAATTGATTAATTGATATATTGAAGAACATTTTTAAAGTAATTGTGAAACATTATAAATTAGTTTGAGACATTTAATGATAATGATTAATAAATTTGTAAATTTAAATAAATTGAATAAAATAAGAATTTTGATACAGCAATGTTTTTATAATTTCGCGAAATTAATTAAAGAACAAAACTGGAAAATTAAAAAAAAAAATAAAAAAATTGAACAAATAAGTTAATTTAGGATTCATAAATAATATGTTGATATGATTTTGAAATATAGATTAAAAAGTTTAAATAATGAAACATAAAAATTAATAGATAAATTAAATAATGGTTAAAAGTTGATTTAATATGAAACTAGTAAAAACAAAATAAATAATTTATTTAAGAAAAGTATAGTTAATTATATGATTAAGTAAATGGAAAAATAAGAAACACTAATAATGGGTACTGGGATGGGATGTATTGAAACGCGTTCATTACGTTGTTCCTTACTTTTCTGGGGCAGAATCTCCATTATTAGAAACAGAATTATATAAATTTATTGAATGTTGTGAAACAGCTAAGCTTAAAATTAAGGAATCAGATAATGAGGAATTTATTAAATGCGTTAAGTTACGTTTGGAGGGAGATGCCTATAAATTAGTAAGGACAAAACAGTTTCAAAAAATAGAAGAATTATACGAGTTGTTAAAAAATACGTACTTAAATGAAATTTCTTTAGAATTAGTACTAGAAGAGATTAAAAAGGCTTATCAAAATAGTAACGAGAGTTTGAGAATGTTTGGTAGACGATTAGATGAGTTGCAATCCATGGCTTTGGAAATTGCAAGTAAAAAATACAGTAAAAAGATAAGTGAGGATGAAGTATTCAGATTAGAATTACAGAGCTCAGTGTTGATCTCTTTTAAAGTAGGGGTGAAGGATCCAACTATAAAGGTTGTATTGTTGGGTAGTAAGTCAGAAACATTAGATGCATTGTTGGAAGAAGCTTTAAATGTACAGGCTGTTATGCAGCGAAGTCCAAGATCGGAAAAGGATGAATATAATTATATGGAAAAAACACAGTCAAGCGTTATATCGGAAAATAAATTGCAACAAATAAATAATGAAAGCAACTATAAAAGAAGTGTTCCAACATGTTCATTTTGTAGTAAATTGGAGCATACTAGGGATGAATGTATTATTAGAAAAAATACGCCTTTCTGCTACGAATGTGGAACTTATGGTCACGAATCTAATTGGAGATGTGCGAATAATAATAGTAATATAGGACAGAAAGAGTTAGGAATTGTAGATCAGACGTCGGAGGAGACTTTGATCAAATTTACTACTCCATTGCATTTCCATAGAACAGATGAGACAAATGAATTAAAATATGAATTAAAGGAAGAAGAAGGTGATCGCATAATATGCAGTGGGCATGTAGATAGCTTGGGTTTATCTAATGTAAGTGACGTTTTCATTGAAGTACCTTGCGAGGCAGCTAAAAATGGAAGACTTATTTTACTGGTAGACTCAGGAGCTGATGCCAGTATAGTAAAAGAAAATGCAATGACAAATTTGCCAGACTTTAACGAAAATATACAAAAGGATTTAAAAGGAGCTTTAGGTGGGTGTGTTAGAACATTAGGTTCCACCAAAGTCCAACATAGGAACATAGGGCGCTTAAGTTTATTGCTACATGTAGTGTCACTTAAACAAGGTGTACCAGCTGATGGAATAATCGGACGTGACAATTTATGGAATCGATCTGTAATAAATGTGATAAACAAAACAATAACATTCTTTGATAAACATAAAAACCATATTATAAAAGTACCAATGAAATCGCAGACAGAAATACAAAATATTTTTTACAATCAACAAATTAAAATTCAAGCGAGAACCGCAAAGATAGTATCATTACGTTTAAAAACAAAAATTCCAATAGCGTTAATACATAAACAAGAAATTTTTCCAGGAGTATATTTGGGCGAAAGCATATCGAATGTTAGCAAAAATAGAGTTTATGTTTCAGTTTTAAATGCTACGGAAACAGAAATTATAATAGACAGTACTTTTAAACCAAAAATTTCGAATTTTAATCAGTATAAAGAATCGGATACCAATAATTCTACAATAAATAGCATAAATTCAGTAAACATTACAAACAGAATTAATAAATTATTAGAAGAAATGAAAATTGATGAGACTTTAAATAAAGACGAAATCACATCTTTACAAAATATGTGTATTTCGTATCATGATGTTTTTCATTTAGACGGCGATGAATTAACATACACGCCAGCGCTTAAACATGAAATAGCAACACAGTGGAACCAGCCACCGATAAACCAAAAGCAATACAAATTGCCACACACTCATAGAGATGAAATCAACAGAAGGGTTAATAAAATGTTGGATGACGGCATTATATCGCCAAGCATATCACCCTGGAATTCACCGATGTTGTTGGTTCCTAAAAAGAGCGGCAAGGACGGTAACAAAAAGTGGAGGCTAGTAATAGATTTCCGTAAATTGAACGACGTGACAATAAAACAAGTATTTCCGATTCCTCGAATCGACGAAATATTAGACCAATTAGGTCACAGTCGCTATTTTTCAACTTTAGACTTGGCAAGTGGTTATCATCAGGTACTAGTTGAAGAAGGTGATAAGGAAAAAACAGCTTTTAGTACAGGACTGGGTCATTTCGAATTTAACAGAATGCCATTTGGTTTAACAGGTGCACCAGCTACCATCCAAAGAATAAGAACCACATATTAACAGGTTTACAGGGTATCGATTGCTTTGTTTATCTTGATGATATAGTGGTGTACGGAAAGAATTTAGCTGAACATGAGATTAGGTTGAGTAGAGTATTGCAGAAATTAAGGGAACACAATCTAAAATTAAATACAGAAAAATGTCAGTTTTTGCGTCGCGAAGTTGTCCATTTAGGACATAAATGTTCGGAACTAGGTGCTCTGCCAGACCCCTCAAAGGTTGAATGCGTGAAAAATATTCCGGTACCAAGAAATAAAAAAGAAGTACAAGCGTTTTTGGGATTAATTAATTATTACAGAAAATTTATAAACAATATGGCAAAATTATCATTACCAATTAATAAGTTACTTAGAAAGGATGTTAAAATCACTTGGACCGACGATTGTCAAAATTCATTTATTAAACTAAAAGAATCAATAATTTCACCACCCATTCTCGCACATCCAGATTTTACAAAACCTTTTTTACTTACAACGGATGCAAGTAACGAAACAATAGGTGCGGTACTGTCACAAGGCAAAATAGGGAGCGACCGACCAATAGCATTTGCTAGTAGGGCATTAAATGGAGCAGAAAAAAATTACTCCACCATTGAAAAGGAATTTTTAGCTATAGTCTGGGCAACGAAAAATTTTAGAGCTTATCTTTTAGGCCGACATTTTCAAATTTATACAGATCATCAACCATTACGTAGCACAGCAAATCTCAAAGATCAGACATCAAGGTTAGCCCGTTTCAGGTATAAATTATCAGAATATGATTACGAAATATCTTACAAACCAGGTAAACAGAATTTGAACGCAGATGCTTTAAGTAGAATTCCACATCCAGAACCAGATATTACTGCGGTCCAAACACGGTCTAAGACCACACAGAATAAATTAGATAATCAAATTTCAATATTTATTAACTTTTCAAGATGATTTTCCAAAATATATGTGCTGCGTAGCTTTCCCAGACGCAGAAGCAAGCACTGTAGCAAAAGCATTTTACGACGAAATTATTACAAGACATAACATACCAAAAGTATTGATAACCGACAATGGTTCGAATTTTGTTTCAAAATTATTTTCGGACACGTGTAAATTGTTAGGAATTAAAAAGTTACATATTACGCCATATCATCCACAGGACAACGGCTCTTTGGAACGAAGCCACCGACCATTAGCAGAGTATTTACGAAGTTTTGCGAAAGAGGATGGATCAAACTGGGACCAGTGGTTAAATACAGCAATGCATGTACACAATAATACAATGCATATGTCCACCGGGCAAACGCCTTTCCGTACTTTATACGGTTACGATTTTGAAATGCCAACCAATCTAAAACGCAAATGCTCATCAGTATATAATACCGATGATAGCAACAAGCAATTAAAATACCAAATTCAACGCACACACGAAATCGTACGACAAAATCAAGCCAGAGCCAAAGAAAAATCTAAGCAAAGCTATGATAGCTCATTACACCCAATAACATTCAAAGTAGGCGATAAAATTTTACTAAAAAATCAAAATAGGAAAAATAAATTTTCACCAATTTGGGTGGGACCATATGAGGTTCTTTCATTAAAAAGCCCTGTAACGACTGAGATTTGTATCAAGGGTAAAGCGAAAAAATTTCATAATAATTTGTTAAAAGCATACAACAGTATATTTTAAATAAATACTGTAGAATTAAATAAACACTGTCTGCAACAAGAACCAATAATTTTTAACATCATTGAAATAAAGTCAAATAGTTAGTGCAGGACAGAATAGCTAAGTATTACATATTGAGAATGACTAGTATTGCTTCGTGTACTAACGAATTTGAAACTACAAAAGAAAAGAATAGAGAAAAACTATATATTTTTTTTAAATGTAGATATTAAATAAATTAATTTTAAATAATTTATAAAATCCAAAATTTAATGTAATATTGCCAAAATACAAATCGCAGAGAAAATAGCTATGTATTAATTGAAGATGACTAGCATTGAATATAAACAAATAACAAAATCATGTTATTATTTGAGGTACGAATTTGCAAGGTATAAAAATTACGTTGTCATTAAAATTGCGATAGGTCAGTACCTACCTCAATGGCATTTTAAACATACATGTTTATTGTGCATAGAGCGCAATGCTCCCAGCTCATATTAATATATAAGGCTTGAACATATTCATATGCCAACCGATTTAATGCACTTCAGCACTTTACAAGCAGAAGCCAATAACGTACTGGAACTGAAACGAGATACGGTAGTGCAGCGACAAAACTGCCTAATACTTTTTATCATTAACAGAATTTTCATTCATGAAACTAAATATATTAATTCAGATATGCATTAATATAGCAAACTAACAAACTAACAAACGTTTTACATTCATCATTACACGGTAATGAAAATAAATAAGTACAGTTGAGATGTACAAAACTAAATATTTAACAACTTAATATAGCAAATACATTTATATAATGCTAAGAGGTCGCGCGCGCTTATTTCTAAAATATTTGTTAGTGCATGAGTAAATAGCTAAGTATTGTTGAATATGACTAGCATTTAACCATGTACTACTGGGATTGTATATATAACATTTTGTATTACAACAATACAGGAACATATCTAAATGTATGTTTCTAAACTAAATCATTTAGTACATGTTAACACATATATTAACTACTATAAATATTTAAAGTATAATTATGGCCAACGCCTTAACAATATGTATTAGGGGGTAAAATGATAAAGAAAACTACATAAAATTATTAAGGATTCCATTTATATATGTAAAAAAATGGAATTTCGTCTTTTTACAATATGAAATAAAGAGCAAAACTTTAGAATTGTTACACTGGTCCTGATGTTGGCAGCCAAGGAAGCAGTCAACATCACACAGACATCAATTAATGATACAAGATTATTCTTTGAGAAGACAACTGATGCTTTGTTCTACAATGATGAATGGACGATAGTAGCCAAGTTTAAACCGCTACAACTGAACGATTTCCTGGAGCTGACAAACAAATACATAATCACGGCAAACACAATGTGCGAACAAATGAGCACCGGACCCAGCATAAAAATATCATGTATAGCAGCAACACGGGAAACCACGGCAATAATAGCCACACTACAGAAAAATGAATAAATAATTAAGCGCACAATAAAGAGTAACCGACAAAAGAGATCACTCAATTTCATTGGCGAAGGACTCAACTTAGCTTTTGGACTGATAAAGAAAGAGAGACTATCTATAAACATCTCAATGACATTGAAGATAATGAACATAAAACATACGAAATTATGAAAAGACAAATTACGGTGATTTCATCAAATTATAACAAGATAGCAGAACCCTTACTGAATTCCTTGGAGGAAGTCGAAAATCTGCAAAATGTGTTAAACATAACAATAAGAAAACAAAAATACATAAATGAAAAAATAAACCAACAAGTTAGTCATTTACTATTCATGATGGATACCTTGGAAATTCAATCTACAATTAATGCAAACCTAATCGAAATTCAAGGACAACAGCTGATGGAAATGGCAATCATAGATGATCTATACAAGGGACGATTACACCCGACAATTATAGACCAGAGCGAGTTAGATGAAATGCTGACTAGCCTCACGTTAAGAGGAAAGGCGAAGTGGTTCATACAAAAATCATTCGAAATGCATCGTGCATCAACAGTACGAGTTTTCCCAGACACAGACGGCCTAATAATAGTCATCAAGATGATTTGTTGTTCACATAATATAGAATTTACCCAATACCCACAAATATTAATGAAGAATGAGATGCATTGGTTAAACCAACATATGACTACCTATCAGAAGCAGAAGACCGGAGCAAATACATAGGTCTAACGAATAAAGATCACAGCAAATGCATTTTGGTTAGCCAACATACGGACATAGAAATTACACTATGCAAACGTCCAGGAACCATACTAACAACTAGCAACACACTATGTGAAGTCGCGCTGATTCAACACAGAACAGATATTAAAGATACCTGTGAACATGTTGCAATCACAAGGAGTTCTGGCCTAGTAGTTAAACTATGGACACCAAACAAATGGTTGTATAAATTTAATACACCAGTCTTTTTCGAAGCAGTTTGTGGGTCAAATATAGCCACATTGACACTATCCGGCCTGGGTTGGATGTCCATAAATGAAGCTTGCAACTTACACAACAAAGAAATGATACTGCCATACGAGTTTACACATCAAAGCATTAGGAATATAACATACAAGAAGGAAGAACATACGGTTATAATAGAAAATTTACAAGGCAATTGGTCATCATTCCCATATTCAAATATATTACAAACATCGTTACCGATCTTGGTGTCAGATCACTACAAAATAAGATCAGCATTAAGAGATGGGCATCGTGATTTCGACGAAATATTACTACAATTAACTGATAACCAGGAACGCAAAGAATTACTTAATCGTCAAAATGAAATAACGAAAACCGCAACAATAGATGTAGAAGCGGCTAAGGAAAACCTTGAAATGGTGTCAAATACATTTCCCAGCAAGAAATCCCCATTCGAAAAAATCTGTTCATTGCGGAAATCAACAACGCAGAAACCAAACACCACAACACCCATAGCAAGTCAACGAACGATGTCACATGAAATAGAAGCCAATACGTCAGAAACAACAACAACGCATCGAACTACTACCGCAGAACAGCACCAGTCAGCAACGAAAACATTGGGACCAGGTTTTTATTATATATAACTGGAAATTACCACCCTTAATTTACTAATATCCATTAAATATTATATAAGTAAAGATCATAACTTCATAACTAATAGAACTTAACGTAATTTATACCACATAAAACAATGTAAAAAGAAAAAACTATTATTCTTTTTAATAATAATTTTCTCTTCAAAAAGAATTAAAATAATACAAAAGAAAAAAAACTATTATTCTTCTTAATAATAATAATTTTTTTTCTTTCAATAAGGGGGGAGGTATGTTGTGTATCATAATCGTAGAGTTCACAGCTTACATGTGATCCACTGTTGTGTATCATAATCGTGGAACTTACAGCGTGCTTATGATCCACAACATAACATAACCAGTATATTTTTCTTTATGGCATACTTTTAGGGTTAAGCATTATGCATGTTAAACACAAACAGCATTTAATTGTATTGGCGCCCACCGCTTAACATAGCACAGGTATACACACCCACGTTAAATAGGTCACTCAGATCACACAAATAAATGCTGACTTAGTTATTTTAGAATGATGAAAGTACTCAATTTATTGTGAAATTATAAATACGCTGACTAAGTTATTTTAGCATGATGAAATTACTCAATTTATTGTGAAATTATAAGAATACGAGGTGTTAAGTAGAAGTTAAGTATAGACTAAGAATCAATTGTTTTCGATAAGCTGAACTGTCTACAAATAAGTGTTAAGTATAAGTGTAACCAACTTTTAAAGCGAAATAAAGTGTCTTAAAGTAAAAAAGACCCGATTGTTTTAAATAATATAAAGAAAGTAAAAAGGACTCAGTAAGTATAAATAGGATCAAGTTAAAGTCCTAGTAGAAGGACATTTAACATACAACAGTCTTTTGTCGCTTCTACTAATGTTCTTCCGACAACAATATTACTTCTGCTCATTTGCTCATCATTCGCTTCTATAACCCACAACTTGCTTATCCCACAATCTCCATTTAATTTGGACCAAACAATTGCTTCTGAATTAGGTGGTATTTTTCTATTTTAATGAGCAATAACTTGTTTAATTTTCGGGCTCTGGTCACAATCAATGTTTAGTTGGATCTCCGTGTTGGCATAACTCAAAATTTTTCTTGTTAAATCTAGTGTGAAACCGTTTCTTATCATGAAGGCCATGCCATGTATTATTTCGTATACTATTTCCGCCACTATAAAATCATGCTTAACTGTCGTAGTGCCAATGGTGATTTCCTTGGTAATTTTTCCTCTGATTGGAGCCTCTTCACCTGTCGCTGTTTGCAATATTATTCCGATAAGCGGCTCTATATCGTCCCTAACAAGGTTACTTCTTATAATTGAGTGTGAAGCTCCTGTATCCAACGTTACCATATATGCTACACAATCAATTAGCCCCTTGACAGTTAAACTATTCGATTTTCGAGCAATTTGTGAAATGGAGATTCTGGGGCAATCGGTCAGATCATGCCCCGCAGATCTGACTCGTTTTAGTTTAAAGCTTGATTCAAATTTACGCTATTTTGGACATGATCATCCTGTCTTTCTTCATGTCTGGGTTCATCTGCAGATTGATTTATTGAGCGTTTACGTTTTTTACGACAGTCACGTGCCATATGCCCATATGTATCACAGTTGTAACATTTACCTTTGAATTGCGTATCTTTGTTGGCTGATGTGTGTTCGGTTTTAACGCATGATTTAACTGCTTGGCACACTACTTGAAATAAATCATCGTTCTCCACATCAATTCTACGCGCCTTTGGAGCCGATCGGCACAACGCGTTTGCTGTCTCCTGTGTTAGAGCTATGGTAACCGTTTCCGTAAATGTTACCTTGGGCGCAATCACTGTTGCACGTTTTGTCTCCTGATCGCGTATGCCATCAACAAAAGCTTCGATCTTGCACTTTTCTATGAAATCACTCGTTGAATCTGCATACGACAAATGCGCAAGCCTCTCGACGTCCGCTGCATACGCCTGCAAAGTTTCGCCATTTCGTTGCCCTTCAGCTCCATTCGGTATATCTGTTTCATGTGATCACTGCCATATTTTCGCTGCAGTGCAGCCATAACCGCTAAATAACTGTTTCGATTACTTTCTGGAACAGTCTGCAATACTTCGGCTGCGCCTCCTTTAAGCGCCACGATAAGTGCGGCTACGCTGTCCTCATTATTCCATCGATTACTTACAGCCGTGGTCTCAAATTCCAGCTTGAAAATGTTGAACGCTATGGTTCCATCGTAAATCGGTGATTTTAGCCTCGTACCACTAAAAACATGCTGTGTAGTTCCATTTATCTGCAACACGTGCAAATCTTTTTTTATTCCCTGGATTTCTTTGTCGATGTCTTGATATTTCTCATCAACATTATTTATATGCGCTTCAAGCTCATTAACTTTGCCATGAAGTGTATTAGAAACTTCCAAAAGCTGTTTCGAATGTTCCTGCATTTGTTGCTCCATTTTTACTTGATGTTGGTTAGAATTTTCCAGAAGTTCTGTTTTAAGTTGATTGGAATTTTCTTGAAGCTTCTGTTCCATTTTGTTGGCATTTTCTTGAAACTGTTTTCAATTTTCTAGAAGTTTCTGTTCCATTTTGCTGGCATTTTCTTGAAACTGTTTCGAATTTTCTAGAAGTTTCTGTTCCATTTTGCTGGAATTTTCTTGAAGTTGTTGTTGTATTGCTCCGAGCAACTGGCTCATATCAAAACTTTGGGACTGTACTTTTTGCTCCGTGTCCACACTTTTCGATGACGCTGTTGCAGCTTCCACTTCAAACTCGTGCTCTGCGAGGTCAATGCCTTGGTTCTCTAATTCTTCCATTAGACGCTTTTGTAGCTCTACTTTCGTACCTACAGTTGGAAGATTATGAATCGCCAGCTCCTTCTTTAGTTGGTCGACTTTAAGTTGTTCGAATTTAACCATTTTGTATCACAATCCCACTTCTGACACCAATGTTACGAAAATTCAGTCTACGAAAAACTGTTCTACGAGTTCGTATCGCTGGATTGTGTGCAAAATAAAAACGCACTTATATTTGGTTTTAACTAGTATTATTTCAACTAGTATTAATTAACTTTATTATTGTAAATAACAACTTAAAGAATAATCACTTATATCAACTGCTGAATTACTACAATTTATCTTTACAATGTTCACTCACGAGACGCACTAGTTCACTATTAAATCACAACTGAAGTGAAGTAACTCTGATGCGGCTCCCTTATCCAGTACATGCATCAGTTCGACACGTTTCGACAAGCTTCGACTTGTTTCGAGAACCTTCTACTCGTTTCGTGAATGACGCATGCTATTGGCATCTCATTCGCACTCATGTGTTTTAATGCGCTGATCTTCCATCTCTTTCTCACACACTGTCTCAGTGCGCTGAATGATCTTCCGTCTCTTTCTAACACATGCTTAGTGCGCTGAATTGTATTGCGTCTCATTAATTATTGTTGATTGCTTGCACTATGGGGCAAATTACATCTTTTCGTAACAATATTATAAGCTGTTAATATAACCATCAAACATAGGAATTTCTATCCGAGTAATTGAACGAGGTCAAGACGAAGTTCCTTGTGTCAACAAGCAAAAAAGAGTCCGTGCGTCTTGGACTTAAAGCTGATTTGGACACCCACAAGATCGACATTGTGAAGGACTTCGTCAATTTGGGATCCAGCATAAACAGCAACAACGACGTCAGCCTGGAGATCAAGAATAACTCTTGCCAACAGGTGCTACTTTGGGCACAGTAGGCAATTGAGAGTAGAGCCCTCTCTCGCCGGACAAAAATAACGCTCTACAAGTCACTCATCATGCCCGTCCTACTTTATGGTGCAGAAACATGGACGCTGGCCTCCACCGATGAGAGAGTACTGGGAGCGTTCGAGAGAAAGATTCTCCGTGAAATCTTTGGCCCTATCTGCTTTGCTAACGAGTATCGAATCAGGATAAACCACGAGCTGTATGAGTTATTCGACGACATTGACATAATCAAGCGCATCAAGATCGGGTCATATCGAATGAATGAATGAATGAATGAAAACACTCCAGCCAAGAAGGTGCTTGAATCAAAACTCGAAGGTGGGCAGCGTAAAAAAGGGCTTCCAAATCTGCGTTGGAAAGACCAAATTGAGGACAACCTGGCAACGCTTGATATTTCAAACTGGCGTCAGTGCGCGCAAAGCAGACCCGACTGGTGCGGCTTCATCTCAGCCGCCAGAACCGATCCACGGTTGTAAGGGCCATTTAAGAAACTAAGTAAGCTTTGGGTGCAGTTTTTTTTATTTTTCCTGTTAAATTTTTAAAATTTTCAGTTGTTCAGAAGCATTTGTTGAAAGCGGGTGTGTATCACATTAATTTTAACCCTTACGAATCAATTACACACCTGATGTTTATGCAGTGCATATTTTCCCTATCATGCTTCCCCATAATGAGGACATTAGATGCAAATAATATTGTCTGCTTTGCACTTAGCCCCATTACTTTATTTCAGTATTACATTGTATATCACTATGTACATTTACCTCTATTTTAATAAATATTTTATATACAACAAACTATACAAAAATTCAGAAAAAATGTCAGTAATATAAATTTTTAATTATTTTTTCGAAAATATGGCAGCAAAACATTGCGAACTTATATTTAACCAATTGGGAAGGTTAGATTACATGGGTAATTTTAAATTTGATGTTATTATGATAGTTAGAATTATCAAAATTATAGTCGGTCTAAGCCGACTATAAATGCCCTACTCATATGTGTGGTTAACATTCAAAATGGTATATTAGTCACCAGGTAATACGAATCCTGAAAATAATTACAAAATTTCAATCGCTGAAGAATTTCCACTCATTTGATACCCATATTTACAAATAGGTGTACCGAATTTCGATATTTTTTTTGGGAACCACAAGTCGTATCGGCGGAAAACATTATTTTCGTGTATTTGAGCATGACTTCAATATATATTTGACCGAAGCACGTATCCAGTAAAATTGATCTGTAGATGAAAATTTAATATGAGGTAATTGAATATCAATGGTCAGATCAAAGGTCATAATGGACCGATCTGTCCACATACTTATATCTTCGCACATACAGCGTGGGTATATGAGTAATTGTTGTAACTAAATGTCGGTTGACTTGGCGTGTAGCCAAATGTCGCAACGTTCCTTTTATAATTACCCATGATGTTCTACCAGAGAATGTCCAATGTCGAAGTTCCATTTTTTTTTAACCGAAATAATTTAAACAAGTCTTTTCTTTTAAGACATACTTTTATTTACTCTAAAGTTATATTTTAATATTAACATTATTGTCTACTACTGAACTACTGATTTACAACTAACTTAAAATCTCACTTAAACTATTGTAAGAAGGCATGTTTCAAATCTAAATGTTCCGGCAGAGTGCCGTGCGCAAATTCCACTCACTATTTGCTTCCGTAAGGGAAAAGGCCCTTAGCCAATCATGCTGCTGGTTTTACCCAGTTTCGCTCATACTGTTGCTAGTTCATTGGCTTGCTTGACTATGACACATATGTCCTACGTTGCACTTTACTGCAACGTAACGATAACTGCATGAAATAGTCATCGCGTAAATAGGTCACGATACGTTTATAATATCAACGTATAGTGACTTACCAAAACACACTATGTTGACTTACAACATACCTCCACCCTTATTTTAAGAAAAAATTATTATTAAAATGAATAATAGTTTTTTCTTTTACATCATTAATATCATCATATAAAGCATTACTACTATAAAAAAAAAATGTATATAAATAAACTTAATAATAGTTTTTTCTTGTTCATCAATATTATTTTAATGGGCAACGAAAATATAATGTATTTGGAGGTTAATAATTTGATTTGATAATTTTGATAATTTGAATATTTAAATTTATTCTTGTGGAATATTCTTTTTCTTAGTAATTTATTATTATACTTTTCTTTAAATAATATTTCTTTAACTTTCTTTCTTATTTATATTGTTGAAGTTTTTAATATTTGTTTTTTCTCTAGTTTATTTTAACTTACATTTTACATTAATTTTCGTCTAGTTTACTTTACTGTTATTTAATCAAATTTATTGTTACTTTATTGTAATTTTAATTTGTTCTCATTTTACTTTAATTTTCTTCATTTTACTTTAACTTTACTATATTTCCACTTCAACTTACATTCATTTTCTGTTACATATTTATAATATTTTAATTATTTATATTGTTGAAGTTTTTAATATTTGTTTTTTCTCTAGTTTATTTTAACTTACATTTTACATTAATTTTCGTCTAGTTTACTTTACTGTTATTTAATCAAATTTATTGTTACTTTATTGTAATTTTAATTTGTTCTCATTTTACTTTAATTTTCTTCATTTTACTTTAACTTTACTATATTTCCACTTCAACTTACATTCATTTTCTGTTACATATTTATAATATTTTAATAACATTAACATGTCATAAACTGCTGCGATCGCTGGTTCTGTTACTCGTGTATATTATGTTGGCTGCATTTTAACTCTCGATTTGTTCTCACCTTCCCTGTATAGAATGGACAATAGCTGAGGTTCTTCGTCTTGATGTTAATTGCTTGAAAACTTCTTGTCGTCGATATTATTTAATTGCTTCGTCTTCGATATTGCTTTGTTTTTCTGCCAAGTAAATCGTAATTTGTTGAGAGCGGATTTTAAAATGGATAATTTTGTAATCGTATATTTCTGGATCTTTTTATAACTTGTCTTCCTCTAGCGAGTTCTTCTATCGATCAGGAAATAGTATCTTTTAATTATACATTGATGTTGTCGTGTTCATTTGACTTTGTTGTTTTAGTACAGGTTCGCATTCACAGCTAATTAAGTGTATATGAAAAAGCTCCTTCAACTTATAATATTAGAGTGTTGTTTTGTGCTATAAAATTGACATTTTTTTTAAATTATATGTATGTAAAGATGTAAAATGTTGTTGTCTCATTATGGTACAATAGTCGCCACTTTGCATATTTGTCAAATTTCTACCTCCATATTTATAGTGTAGCTCCTTCTTTCTCTTAATAAATCATCTGATTGACGTCCAATTGTTGTCGTCCGCACCATAACTCTCACATGTTGTTTCATATGTCATTACATAACATTACCATTTCAGACCTTTTCCCAACAAAACTATACGATCATCTTTGACGCTCCTGAATTGTATTTCTCTATTTTGTAATTCTTCGTTTTCCTTTCGTCTATTTGTTACTTCTTCGTCTCTTCGTATACGTCTTGTCCATTTCCAGAACCAGAATCATTAACTAAATACTATTATTACTTTACATTATAAAATCTTTAAATTGTATACATAATTTATTTTTAACATCCTCTATAACTTATTTCCATTTACGTTATCTTATATTAGAATATTGAATCTCGTGTATATTTTATATATGTGTGTGTAAGTTACTATTATTTTACTACATGTTTATTTATACTTTTAAAATATTTAGTGTTTTAGTATTGTTATAACCTAATTATTCTATATACAAATTCATTAGGAATCAAAGTTAGTCATTTTCAATAAGTAATATTTAGCTATTTATTCGTGCACTAATTTCCGAATTTAATCATGTTCTTATAATTCATTTTTTACTCCCTACTCCGCATTACTCTTGGTATGCATTATATTTAAACCCATTGGGCTACTATGCACTTTCCCTTGACTCCTCTCCACACCGTCTCGCACATGCTATCCGTTTATTATCATCTTTCATATTCATATTAAGTTTCGTCTTTTTTCTTATTTATTTTTTTTTCTCCAGTATACATTATAACATACAAAATAACGTATCTCATTTCATTTGCATTAGTGCAGTGGTTCATATCGTTTGGTTCAATGCCATTGAGGTACTGACCTATCTCAATTGTAGTGACAATTTAAATTTTATTTTACTATTTTATAGCTCATCTAATATACTCATGCTTATCACCTTATTCATTATTAACTGTTATTAACCTTTGATATTTTCTTAATCATAATATCCACCTATTCCAAAAAAAAATAAAAATTATTTATGCGTAATTTATTCCATTCACCATTGTTTGCAGTATTATGCTTTTAACATGATCTACATTATGTATTATGATCATCATGAACTGTTTGTCACGTTATTTATTTCGTTATATTTTCTTCAAAATTGTATGCTTTTAATAAGTTGTTATGGAATTTTTTCCCTTTACCTTTGATAGAAATCATTGTCGTTACAGGACTTACTATCGAAAGTACCTCGTACGGTCCTACCCAAATAGGTGAAAATTTATTCTTTCTATTCTGATTCTTTAACAAAATGTTATCGCCTACGCTAAATATTTTTGGGTGTAATGTGCTATCATAGATTTGTTTAGATTTTTCTGTTGCTTTTTCTTGATTCTCTCTCACGATTTCGTGTGTGCGTTGAATTTGGTATTTTAATAACTTGTTGTAATCATCGGTATTATATACTGGTCAACATTTTCGCTTTAGATTTGTTGGCATATCAAAGTCGTACCCATATAAAGTACGGAAAGGAGTTTGCCCAGTGGACATATGCACTGTGTTATTGTGCACATGCATTGCTGAATTTAACCATTGGTCCCAGTTTGACCCATCTTCTTTTGAAAAATTCCTTAGATATTCTGCTAACGGACGATGGCTTCTTTCTAAAGACCCATTAGCTTGTGGATGATATGGCGTAATATGTAACTTTTTAATTCCTAATAATTTACAAGTATCTGAAAATAGTTTTGAGACGAAATGTGAACCATTGTCCGTTACTAATACTTTCGGTATATTATGACTTGTAATGATTTCGTCGTAAAATGCTTTTGCTACTGTGTTCGCTTCTGCATCCGGAATGGCTACGCAGCACATGTATTTTGAAAAATCATCTTCAAAAGTTAATATATATTTATTTCCAGATATAGTTACCTACAAGATCCATGTATACTTTATCGAATGGTCGTACAGGCGTATCAGTTAAAACCATTGACATTTTAGTAAGCCTAGAACTTTTATTTACTTGGCATTTTTGACAATTCTTAACGTAATCTTTTATTTGTTTCTGCATACCTTTCCACTTAAATTGTTTTCTGATTCTAAAATATGTTTTCACTGCGCCCTGGTGACCCCCTAATGCTGAGTCATGAAAGTCTTTTATAACAGTTTTAATTTCCTCTGGGTCAGTTAATAGTAGACTTGAGTTTAATTCGTTCTTGGTGTCTGTTGTTATTTCATCCAGTACTGGCGTGCTCACTTGTTGTTTGGTTTTTGAAATTGGATTATCTAATTTATTCTGTGTGGTCTTAGACCGTGTTTGGACCGCAGTAATATCTGGTTCTGGATGTGGAATTCTACTTAAAGCATCTGCGTTCAAATTCTGTTTACCTGGTTTGTAAGATATTTCGTAATCATATTCTGATAATTTATGCCTGAAACGGGCTAACCTTGATGTCTGATCTTTGAGATTTGCTGTGCTACGTAATGGTTGATGATCTGTATAAATTTGAAAATGTCGTCTAGAAGATAAGCTCTAAAATTTTTCGTTGCCCAGACTATAGCTAAAAATTCCCTTTCAATGGTGGAGTAATTTTTTCTGCTCCATTTAATGCCCTACTAGCAAATGCGATTGGTCGGTCGCTCCCTACGTTGCCCTGCGATAACACTGCGCCTATTGCTTCGTTACTTGCATCCGTTGTAAGTAAAAAAGGTTTTGTAAAGTCTGGATATGCGAGAATTGGTGGCGAAATTATTGATTCTTTGAGTTTAATAAATGAATTTTGACAATCGTAAGTCCATGTGAATTTAACATCTTTCCTAAGTAAATTATTAATTGGTAATGATAATTTCGCCATATTGCCTATGAATTTTCTATAATAATTAATTAATCCCAGAAACGCTTGTACTTCTTTTTTATTTCTTGGCACCGGAATATTTTTTACGCATTCGACCTTAGAAGGGTCTGGCAGCGCCCCTAGTTCCGAACATTTATGTCCTAAATATATAACTTCGCGACGAAAAACTGACATTTTTCTGTATTTAATTTTAAATTGTGTTCCCTTAATTTCTGCAATACTCTACTCAACCTATCTCCATGTCCACTGCATATTATGCGATCACCTTCTTCTTCCTTTAATTCATATTTTAATTCATTGGACTCCTCTGTTCTACGGAAATTTAATGGAGTAGTAAATTCAACCACAGTCTCTTCCGACGTCCGATCTACCATTCCTAACTCTATCGGCCCTATCTTACTATTATTATGGAGTCTCCAGTTTTCTGGCCTAGACTGAGCCCCTTGTGTATCCTGATTATAATTGTTATTTCCTGCTGATTCAAATTTTCTTTTTGCGTGGAAATTATCTATTTTATGCCCCTGTGTATCCCTCCATGAGTATTTCATATTACTTGTATTATTTTTCCCGTTATGCATCTTATTATCCTTATTAACAAAATTGCCAATATTATTATTAGCACATATCCAATTAGATTCGTGACCATAAGCTCCACATTCGTAGCAGAACGTCGTATTTTTCCTAATAATACAATCGTCCCTAGTATGCCCAAATTTACTACAAAATGAACATGTTGGAACACTCCTTTTATAGTTACTTTTATTATTATTTATTTGTTGCAATTTATTT
This sequence comes from Dryomyza anilis, assembly GCA_951804985.1. NCBI lineage: Eukaryota > Metazoa > Arthropoda > Insecta > Diptera > Dryomyzidae > Dryomyza > Dryomyza anilis. The sequence continues at coordinate 38,348,454 of OX638135.1, forward strand.
TCCGACTGAGTGTTTTCTAATTTAGTTTTTTCTATATAATTATATTCATCCTCTTCCGACCTTGGACTTCGCTGCATAAGAGCCTGCACATTTAAAGCTTATTCCAACAATGTATCTAATGTTTCTGACTTACTACCCAACAGTACAACTTTTATCGTTCGATCCCTCACCCCTACTTTAAAAGAGATCAACACTGAACTCTGTAATTCCAAACTGAATACGTCATCTTCACTTATCTTTTTACTGTATTTTTTACTTGCAATTTCCAAAGCCATGGATTGCAACTCATCTAATCGTCTCCCAAACTCTCTCAAACTCTCTTTACTATTTTGATAAGCTTTTTTAATCTCTTTTAGTACTGAATCTAAAGAAATTTCTTTTAATAACGTATTTTCTAACAACTCGTATAATTCTTCTATTTTTTGAAACTGTTTTGTCCTCACTAATTTATATGCATCTCCCTCCAAACATAACCTAACACATTTTATAAATTCCTCACTATCTGATTCTTTAATTTTTAACTTTGCTGTTTCACAACATTCAATAAATTTATATAATTCTGTTTCTAATAATGGAGATTCCGCCCCAGAAAAGTAAGGAACAACGTAATGAACGCGTTTCAATACATTTTCAGTACCCATTATTAGTGTTTCTTATTTTTCCATTTACTTAATCATATAATTAACTGTGCCTTTCTTAATTAAATTATTTATTTTGTTTTTACTAGTTTCATATTAAATAAACTTTTAACCATTTTTTAATTTATCTATTAAATTTTTTACAACATTGTTTATCTCATTTTTATGTTTCATTATTTAAACTTTTTAATCTATATTTCCAAATCATATCAACATGTAATTTATGAATACTGAATTAATGCATTTAATTTGGTTAAAATTTTCCAGTTTTATTTTTTATCATTTTTATCATTTCATTATGAAAACATTACTGTAACAAAATTCTTATGTTATTCAATTTATTTAAATTCACAATTTTATTAATTATTATTATTTAATGACTTAAACTATTCTACATTGTTTCACTATTACTTTAAAAATGTGCTTTAATATATCAATTAAACAATTTTATAAAACATTTAATTTACTTAGTTAATTTTCTGATTTATCAAATTATATCATTTATGTTATTCATTTCTCAATTTTATTTCACAGTTTATTTTATTCCACAATTAATTTCAAAATGTTCAATTGTTTTTTCATTTTTTAAATGTCAATTTTCATAATCCCATGATTTTTACTTATATCAACTCTCAAACATGTCTCTTGTTTTATATCACAATTTTACAAAATTTTATTTTTTTACCGCTCACATTTTTTTACTATTTTTCACAATACTCACAAATGTAAAAAATATTTTCCCTGATCCTAAATATTTATTTCTTCCAATATTAATCTCCATCCAGTCCTTCTCGAACCTTGGGAGTAAATGCATGGTTCGAAAACGGGCTGCGCCAAATGTTGTAACTAAATGTCGGTTGACTTGGCGTGTAGCCAAATGTCGCAACGTTCCTTTTATAATTACCCATGATGTCCTACCAGAGAATGTCCAATGTCGAAGTTCTTTTCTTTTAAGACATACTTTTATTTACTCTAAAGTTATATTTTAATATTAACATTATTGTCTACTACTGAACTACTGATTTACAACTAACTTAAAATCTCACTTAAACTATTGTAAGAAGGCATGTTTCAAATCTAAATGTTCCGGCAGAGTGCCGTGCGCAAATTCCACTCACTATTTGCTTCCGTAAGGGAAAAGGCCCTTAGCCAATCATGCTGCTGCTGGTTTTACCCAGTTTCGCTGATACTGTTGCTAGTTCATTGGCTTGCTTAACTATGACACATATGTCCTACGTTGCACTTTACTGCAACGTAACGATAACTGCATGAAATAGTCATCGCGTAAATAGGTCACGATACGTTTATAATATTAACGTATAGAGACTTACCAAAACACACTATGTTGACTTACAACATAATCTAACTCTTCAATTGTTTAAGTAGTAGGGATTTAAACAGACAGACAGACAGACAGACAGACAGACGGACGGACATCGCTAATTCGACTCAGGAGGTCATGCTGATCAAGAATATATATAATTTTCCATACCGGAGATGCTTCCTTCTGGGTGTTACAAACGGCGTACCAAACTGAATGTACCCTTTCACTCTTAGTGTAGGGTATAAAAAGAAAATGAGAGAGCCCAGGGAATTGTGATAAATTACTCTCCTGACACACTTTTTAGGTAACACAAATTTCTTTTGGATTTTTTGCAAAAACTAATAGCTGGACACACATTTTTTTACCAATTATCCGTAGCGCAATGTTCATATTTTATGTTGTGATAATGTTTACATCTGTAACATATCCAAATCGTGCTAAAACTTGCAATATAAACCAGAAATTATAAGTTTGATTTCTGTGGACGCCAACAACATTCAATTTGTAGAACAGTGTAATTAGGGAACCCTACAAAAGTGTGTTATCAATGATAACAGTAGATTTGGTCTCCTGGTTCTTGCTGCGTACTTCCCTAAACTTCGAGATTTTGCAAAAAATGGATTGAAAGTTTCAAATAAGGCCGTTTTTGGTACTTTTGATCGCAAGTTAGCGCAAGATTTCGACATGTTGCAAATGCAAACTTTATCACAAAATAATATATGAACCTTTCCCTACGGATAATTGCCAAAAAATCTGTGTTCAGATATTAGTTTTTGTAAAAAATCGAAAAGGAATTTGTGTTACATAAAATGTGTGTAGAGAGAGTAATTTATCACAATTCTCAAAGCTCTTTTAATTATTTTTTAAATTTAAGTTCGCAATGTTTTGATGTCAAATTTTCTGGCTTAGGAAAGCTCACTCCAGAGCACGCAAAATAGATCAAAACTAGCTCTCTCAACAAGAAACGAGTGACAGCATATTTATTTGGAACTGTAAACAAACTGCGCGTTCGCTTTGATCTTCGAACGTTGTTGTTTATCGACGAACTCAATTTCGGTTGAGCCGTAAACAAATACAACGGCTCAGTCTCGACTACTTTTCAATTATTACTGAAGTGCTGTGCCTCAGATGCGGCGCCCGTATATACTGCATGCATCAGTTCGACACGATTCGACAAGCTTCGACATGTTTCGAGAACCATCTACTCGTTTCGTGAATTACGCATGCTATTGGCATCTCATTCGTAGTTATGTGTTTCTAATGCGCTGATCGTCTATCTCTTTCTCGCACATTGCCTCAGTGCGCTGAATGATATTTTCTCTTTTTAACACATTGGTTAGTGCGCTGAATTGTTTTGCGTCTCATTTACTCTTGCACAGTGGAGCAAACTACCTCTTTTCGTAACAACATGTTGTGTTTAAAATACCAAGTAGGCAATTTTTGGCGAATTGAACTGCTATCTTGGAAATCTGATTCATCGAACGAACCAGATGATCCTAAGGATAACGCTTTCCTTATTATTATATATGGGGCATTCCACGTCAATTGGCCGAGGTTTGACCCTAACCCCCTTCCATTTGCTTCTTTACATATAAATATGTTTTTATTATTGGTCAATGAAGTTTAAATTTCATTTTTCAGTTTTCTATCGCACCCCCTTCACCCCTTTAGCAAACTCTAAAAACACGATTTTGTTGTTTTGCACCACAGCATCCAAAAACTGCGTTTTTAAAATTCTGAAAAAATTTACATAAATTCTTTACATTGAACAAAGATCATTTCATATAATTGGTTCAATGCCCCATATATTTTTTTCAAATAAGATAATAACATAACCTCGACGACACGAGGAAAAAATTTACATAAATTCTTTACATTGAACAAAGATCATTTCATATAATTGGTTCAATGCCCCATATATTTTTTTCAAATAAGATAATAACATAACCTCGACGACACGAGCACTATTTTCACACACACACTTATTTGAAAATATAATGTAAATGTTTTGTAAACATTTACGAAATGGTTGCGAAATCCGTGTTATTAAGCTTATTAAGAAATCTGATGAGCAAACCTTTACAAAAATGTTTATTGGTTTTCCTTTCTAATAGTACACTTTTTTTATAACACTGCACAACAAAATATGAAAAAAAGTTTGCGTAGTTAATGCCACTATTTTTCAATTATTAGAAATTAACTGCAGAATTCGAATATTGAATTATATCAGTAAACCTTCACGAGATATCGGTTATTAGCTTTTGAACTGCTTTAAAAAATGGTCATCACATATATTTGCAAATTTTTCGTGTTTTAAATAACTGATTTGATCAAGTTTTATATTAAATAAATGGTAATTAAAAATCCTATAAACATTTCCCACAACATTTGAAAATTGGTTTACTTCTTTGAGAATATTCGACAAAAGGCATCGAAAAATGTAATTTTTTCGACAAAAAAAATTAAAAAAAATGTATTTAAAAAATTGGGAATTATCGAAAAAGCGAGATGCTGCACAGTTTGTAATGTTCCAAAATTAGCCTGCACCGTTTTAGAGAAAACGACGTAAAAATATAAGAAATCTATGAATACATTTTGAGGACAGTCAAAATCATGTGATAGCATTAGAATTAATTCTAAATTTTAAAAAATTACATATTGTATTTCGAATGCGATAAAATTTAGTTTCAATTTATTTTAGTAGAAAATTAATTTTAAGTTCGAAAATGAGTCAAAGTAATAAATGTTCTCATTTGCATCCCCTGCAAGATATGGGTTTACTTTTTAGGATCCGATATCTCGTATTGTATTCCAGACAAAGTTATAAAATTTAAAATTAGTTATAAATAACCATCTATTATTAAGTAATCAGCCCACATTTTTATACCCTACGCTAAGAGTGAAAGGGTATATTCAGTTTGGTACGCCGTTTGTAACACCCTGAAAAAACATCTCCGGTATGGAAAAGTATATATATTCATGATCAGCATGACCTCCTGAGTCGATTTAGCGATGTCCGTCTGTCCGTCTGTTTGTCTGACTGTCTGTCCGTCTGTCCTTCTGTCTGTCTGTTGAAATCACGATTACAGAAAAGTTGAAGAGCAAGAGCAATGAACTTTAGATTTAGATTACTTATATATCTAAGCTGTCTGAACAGGAAAATTGGCATGATCGGTCTATTGTGACCTGAGAACCGATTACTTATGTTCAAATACCTCATATAAAATTTACATCTACAAATTAATTTTACTGTATACGTGCTTAGGTAAACTTTTTTGGTCAAATATATATTGACATTTTGCTCAAATACATGAAAACATTATTTTCCAACGAAACGACTTGTGGTTCCCAAAAAAAAATCGAAATTCGGTACACCTACCCATTTGTAAATTTGGGTATCAAATGAAAGAAAATTCTTCAGGGAAAAGTTTGTAGTTATTTTCAGAATTCGTATACCCTGGTGACCTATATACCACTTTGAATGGTAACCACACATATGTGTAGGGTATTTATAGTCGGCTTAGACCGACTATACTTTTGATAATCCTAACTATCATAATAACACCAAATTTAAAATTTCCCATGTGATCTAACCTTCCCAACTGGTTTCTTTTTTATATGGGCCATTCCACACCAAATCGACTAGCGGTTGGAACTCACTTTCTTCGATTTCAATGAAATTTGGTCAGCTAATAAAGCTTATTGAGATATGCATTGACCAATTTTTATTTATTATTGGACCTCTACTTCCAGAGATACAGTGCTTCAAAGTTACAAATCACTTTTGTATTGTTGTTTATATTTCAATATCTCTTAAAGTAGAAATGCTTCGTTGATGGCTCGTTTTAAAGGTAATAAAACAGGCTTTAAGAAAAATTAAGTTATAAATTCTAATATTTCACATTTGGCCGGTGCATTTCAAAATTGATGTCCTTAAAAAGGACCCTTTTAAATATTCTGAAAAAAGTCGTGTAATTTGGTTGATTTAATATAAATGTTCATGCCCAAATTCAAGATGGTATTCTGATAACATCTTATTTAAAAATTAATTTTCTAGATTTTTACAAATTTTTTGTATTGAAAAATATAATATTTATTTCAAAAGTAAAATTTGCAATATTTTTTTAATGTATAAATGGCGTCAGTTTCATCAAACTGTCCCTAGTTTTTGAGATAAATACCATTTTTCGAATAATGTAAAAAATATACTCCAAAATCAATATCTCAAAAACAAGAGTCAATATGTTACAACTGACACCATTTTAGAATTCAGAGTTAGAAATGCATTCATAAATTATTGCAACTTTTACTGTCGAAAAAATTTTTTTTTCAATGCAAAAAATAAACAAAAATTTAGAAAATTATTTTTTAAAATATGATGCAATCAAAATACCATCTTGAAATTTGGCATGAACATTTGTATTAAATCAGCATTAATTTGTTATTTTTTTCAGAATTTTAAAAAGGGTCCTTTTTAAGGACATCAATTTTGAAGTGCTAGGATAATGACGACGGGCCACATTTTCAAGTTTAGAAATAATAACTTAATTTCTTTAAAAGCTTGTTCTATTAGCTTTAAAACGAGCCATCAATAGAGTTTCTAGCATATCTAATTTAAAGATATTAAAATATGAACAACCATACAAAAGTGATTTTGGTTTCTTTTCAGAGTACTCTTTGATGACAGCATAGCCATCGGACCTGGTTAAAATGTAATAGGGCCTAAAAGTTACATTGTGCTGCTAAGTTTACTACACTATATTTCAGTAAAAAGAAATATATATATACTGAACATTTTGGTGGGTGTTTTCAACTTCAAGGAGGATGTTCGAGCTTAAGATTTATGCAAAATTGGTGAAATTTTAGGAGGATATTAAAAGATCCAATCTCTAATTTTTAAGCATATTTCGATCCAAAACAACTTTATTTAGATGGTAAAAAAATAGAAATATGGATTTAAAATGTTTTTTATCTTAATCTGCAATGTGCGAATGCAGGACATTATTTTTTTTTACTCAAATTTTTTGTGGTAAACTCTAGCAGCACATTGTATCTTTTAGGCCCTTATTTACATTATCTTGTTATTTACAGACAAGCTTAATAAATTAACGCAGTTCAAACGTCAGAAAAAATTAATTGACAAAAAAAAAAAACATAGTCAATCTATATTTTTCAGTATTGTGCATTACACTGCCCGACAAAATTCAAATTTTTGCATGGTGCAGTAAAAGTTACAGCAAATATTGGATATATTTGTAGAGCTAATTCCGAAAATTGCATCAGTTTAGTCAAATTGTCTCTAGTTTTTGAGATATAGCCCATTTTATAATCTCCCATTATTTTAGTCTTCTTTTTTTTTTAAATTCAAATAACAGAAAAATATGAAATTATCTTTTTGATATAAGACGCAGAAAACCTTGCGCCATAAAATACAAATTTGCTTTCAAAAATTTGTTTTTGCGAGATATAAGCATGTAGTATTTAAAATGTTTTCAAAAATAAAAATGTTATGTATGAAAAACTTTATTACATAAATTATTACATATTATTAAAGAGGATACTTGGCGCCACATAAAAGCGCATACACATTTTTGTCCACTAGTAGTAAAGTATTTTATTACCAAACTTTTTAAACAAATTTGAATTTCTTTTATATATCTTTCGCAAACAAATTTGTTCACGCATTAACTCAAATATTTGTATTGTAGCGCGATATTTTTATGCGTCTAATATCGAAAAGACATTTCCATTATTTTCGTTTGTTGGAATTTTAAATATAAAAGAAAATCAAAACAATGAGAAAGTGAAAAATGGCCTATATCTCAAAAACTATAGACTATTTGACAAAATTAATGCTATTTTCGGAATCAGTGATACAAATGCATCCAATATTTGCTGCACCATAATGAGTGCAGAGCAGTGTTATACAATAATTTCTTATTATGTTTGTGATGTTTGTGTTGGATGTTTTAAAAACGACTAAACCACATTAAAAAGCATTTCATTACATTTAAATGAGACCTAATTTTTCTATAATTAACTTACGTGCAAAATGTTGAATTTCAACGAAATTATCCGAGTTTCAAGTAACTCAAAAATAGTAGTGGATTACCCGATATAACTTCTTTGCACACATTTACCTTCAACAAACGAAAGTGAGGCAACAAAAATGCGATATTTCTAAAGTATTTTATTCGATTTTGCATATCCTTCATGGTTTCTATTGTGCCATTTTTAAATTCAAGCACTTTGCACTATATGTGTTTTCCTGCAAAAAAAAGGGCTATCCCAAACATAATTTTGCAGGCATAACATATATCTTTGAAGCGTTATGCAAACATAAGTATTATTTCATTGCCAAATATTATTGTAATAACAGCCAAACATATTTTTGTTTTCATTCAAACATGTTCAGAATGTAAAAAACATGTTATTTAGTGCTAATAACTTCTTTACACAATATTCATTTTTCCCTTTTATTAAATTACATTTTTTTTTTTATATTATACATATAATTATAAACTTAAACTTTTTATTTATTGCACATCTTTATACGGATTAATTGAATATTTCACAAACAGGCACTATCTGGTATTATTAGTAATTGGCGGTACTTAAACAAATTCTCCCACCAAAAAGAACGTAATGCTAAACATTCATCTAATCAAAATAATGCTATTATTTTTAAATTCGTTGTAACCCAGTAACAATCAGGAATAACCAAATACGTATAATTCAAAGAACACTTTATTGACGTTGGGTGTGTATAATAGCGGAAATATCAAACATACATATATTAATATATGATGAATAATACATATTTCTGCAGAAACATGAATATAGTAAATTCTTGTAATTCCGTGATTAAAGCAATTTATGTTTAAATATCGTATAATAATATTTCAATCTCAACAAAATAATTATACAATTCAATTATAATGTAATTAGGTTTTACTCCTAATTACCTTAATTTATTAAAAAATATTTCCTACTTTCAAATTCCCTACAAGTAAGGAAAATTTTCTTTGACGCTATTTCAAGTTCTATTTCCCTTAAAATTAGTTCATTTTTCCTAAATCTAAGGATTTTTTTTTTCTGTGTGTTGTGATTTCGAATTACGTTATAATTACATACAAACATATTCAAACATTTCTTTTCTATCCGTGTATCTAATAAAAAACCGATGACAACTTTTACATAAGGTATTAGAGATACTTTTCAACTGTGTTGTAAGGCTTTCTTGATATATTTTGAAAGTAAACATAGAGTTGTGCTCAGAGAAGTATAAAATTTACTACTTTTGTAATAATATTTCTTAAAAAATATAATTTTTTGACAAAATCATGGCGTCTTAGAGGGGCGATTGCCCCCTTCTCGCCCTCCTGTGGATCCGTCACTGATAAGAAATAGAGACAAATTGAAAAAATCTTTGATATCTTGAGAAAAGGAAATGGTAGGATCTTGGTTTAAACGGATTTTTAAACTAAAAATTATGATGAATATAACCCATTTTGTATTTTTTAGACCCATTTTTATCATACTTGCGACTGCTTCTAGATCACCGTGCCATAGGTACAGAGTAAAACTAAATTGGTTTGGGATGGCTAAAAATTGCATAACATTATTTTTTTTTGAACAATATTTTTATTATTCACATAGCACATTTTTGAGTGATGGGAGCAGAAGATTTAAAAAAATAAATTTTCTTCTTTTAATGAAAATGAATATACCCTTTTACTCTTAGTGTAGGGTATGAAAATCATAAGCAATGTAAATTTTTAAATGTTTTTTTTTTTTTCTTAGCTACGAACAGGAATCAAAAACACAGTTTGTCGTCGATGCAGTGTATGCATTTGCACATGCTCTGCACAAATTGCACGGGGATCTATGCACGAAAGTTGGTGGCAGCCAAACGGTTCAAAGTACAACGACTGCACATCGTCACCATCACAGTGAATCGGTTTGGTATCGAAAACCGGTTGGCAATCATTCACCAGCATGCTCCGAAATGTCCAACTACGATGGAAAAGATTTTTACAACAACTATTTGTTGAACGTATCATTTATTGGTGAGTAGACAAACAATTAACTTTTGTATTAACGATAGACCAAATTTTGGACATTAGAAAATATAGCGTCTTCAACAAAGATTTTATGAATCTGTTTTAAAAATTGCCCAACATTTTACATCGCACAAAATTTTATTTCTCTGCGCAATTGTAAAAAAATCATTACGCTTATATTTTAGAAAAATACCAGAAATTTTTGATTTGGCATATTGACATGATTTTTTTCTTTTTAATAAATTGAGTGAAAAGTTAAACTTCTAAATATGCTCTATTGGATGAGTATGCCGATGTGGAGAATTTTCAGTGAATTTTTAATATGGGAAATGGGCCCGCTGAGACCTCAAAGTTCACGTTTTGGTACCCAATTTCCAACTTGTATTGAAATGACGTATACTCAAAGGATATGTCATTTGTTACGTTTTAGTAGTTATTTGCATACTATAAAAATTCCTTTGTATAAGTAAATTTTATTTGAGGTCGGTTCTCAGGTCACAATAAAGCGACCATACCTGTCTAGTTCAGACAGCTTAGATATATAAGTAATCTAAATCTAAAGTTTCATTGATCTAGCTCTTTTACTTTTTGTGTAATCGTGATTTCAACAGACATACAAAGAGACAAATAGACGGACAAGCAGGCGCACAGACAGACGGACATCGCTAAATCGGCTCAGAAGGTCATGCTGATCAGAAATATATATATATATATATATATATATATATATATATATATATATATATATATATATATATATATATATATATATCTATAAATATATATATATGTATATATTTATATCTATAAATATATATATATATATATATATATATATATATATATATATATATATATATATATATATATATCTATAAATATATATATATATATATATATATATATATATATATATATATATATAAATATATATATATATATATATATATATATATATATATATATATATATATATATATATATATATATACTTTTCTATAACGTGGATGCTTCCTTCTGGGTGTTACAAAATATGCGTGATTCCACGTCAGATCAACCAGACGTTTGGCAGCACCATCTCAGAAATGAATGAAATTTTGTAGGATGGTTTTATGACTTAAACTTAAGAAAAACGCAAAATTTCTGTTTCCTTACGGTAAACTTTTTTGGTCAAATATATATTGACTTCATCCTCAAATACATGAACATAATGTTTCCCTCGAACCGACTTGTGTTTGCAAAAAAAAACCAGTTGGGAAGGTTATATCACATGGGAAATTTTAAAGTAGGTGTTAATATGATAGTTAGGATAATCAAAATTATAGTGGGTCTAAGCCGACTATAAATACCGTACACATCTGTGTGGTTACCATTGAAAGTGGTATATAGGTCACCAGGGTATACAAATATGGGTATCAAATGAATGGAAATTCTTCAGCGATTGAATGTTTGTAGTTATTTTCAGGATTCGTATATCCTGGATTCGTATACCCTGGTGACCTATATATCACTTTGAATGGTAACCACACATATGTGTAGGGTATTTATAGTCGGCTTAGACCGACTATAATTTTGATAATCCTAACTATCATAATTACACCTACTTTAAAATTTCCCATGTGATATAACCTTCCCAACTGGTTTTTTTTTGCAAACACAAGTCGGTTCGAGGGAAACATTATGTTCATGTATTTGAGGATGAAGTCAATATATATTTGACCAAAAAAGTTTACCTAAGCACGTATACAGTACAATTGATTTGTAGATGTAAATTTTATATGAGGTATTTGAACATAAGTAATCGGTTCTCAGGTCACAATAGACCGATCAATTTTCTTGTTCAGACAGCTAAGATATATAAGTAATCTAAATCTAAAGTTTCATTGCTCTAGCTCTTCAACTTTTTCTGTAATCGTGATTTCGACAGACAGAAGGACAGACGGACAGACAGACAGACGGACATCGCTAAATCGACTCAGGAGGTCATGCTGATCAAGAATATATATACTTTTCCATATCGGATATGCTTTTTTCTGCGTGTTACAAACGGCGTACCAAACTGAATATACCCTTTCACTCTTAGTGTAGTGTATAAATAGGGTACCGAGGTCACTACGGTTATCGGGTCATGTTCGTTTAAATGGTTTCGGTAAGTTAACTATTTTCTAAGTTACAATAAATTAAGCAAACGCAACTTTGCATTTTGTGTGCAGACGTGCATTTTTTGTGAGTTTTTATATTTTAAGGATTCATATCTCTGAAACCACTTTAGTTAGAAAACTGAAATTTTGCGTTTCTTTTAACTTTAGGTCACAAAACCATCCAACAAAATTTCATTAATTTGAGATGAGATGGTGCTGCCAAAATTTTAAAATTTTTAGTTGATTTGACGTGAAATAACCCATATACTCTTTCACTCTTAGTGCAGGGTATAAATATTAATACATATTTTTTTTTTTTATAAACGTTTTTGCTGCTAAGTATGTCGATATGCTTGGGATGATTATAATAATATAAAGTTTTATATATACAGAGTGGCCCGTTCGAGGATGCACATATTTTGTGCACTGATTCCATGACTAATTTCATGACCAAAGTTGGAGTGTTTCTGGAACAAACAGTGATATACAGGCTGTTCTCAAATTGATTTTATAATTTTTTTGTGATTTGTCACACTACCAAATCATGAAATTTATTCATATAAAAAGTTCATATAAAAACTATTATTTACATTTCAAAAATTATTGTTTTAAATAATTTTGATTTGAAAACTATAAATTGGAGATTATCAAATGAAATAATAATTTGTTTGATATATCCCACGAAACGTTCCTGTCAATAGAAACGTTTTGCTTAACCAAATGTTAAGCAAATGTTTTAAAACATTATATATTCAAAGTAATATTTAATTGCTTTTTCTACAATTTAAATTTCAGACAGATAAGATTACTTTCCGTTTACAGACAATTGACCTGATTTATTAGTTTTTTTTTTAATACTTATGGTATAATATATGGTATAATACAAATGGTAAAATCTCATATGTTCCAATACAAAGAAACATATGAGATTTTACAACCCAAATTAAAAAAAATATATATTTTTTAACAATTTTTTATTTTTATATTCGGTTTTTCTTCAAATTATTAGTTAATATAAATTTTATTTTTCATTATTTGAATGAACCATAATGTAGCAACCAAATTTAGTTTACATTTTCATGTAACACTTACCGATTTTATGGTGGAGCAATATTTTCGTAGCGTAACTAATTACTACTTGTTGAAATAATACTAATTAAAAGCAAATATAAATGCGTTTTTTATTTTATACACAATCCAGAGATACGAACAGTTTTCCGTAGACTGAATTTTCTTAACATTGGTGTCAGAAGTGGGATTGCGATACAAAATGGTTAAATTTGATCAACTTATAGTCGACCAGCTGAAGAAGGAGCTGGCGAATTGTGATCTTCCAACTGCTGGTACGAAAGTAGAGCTGCAGAGGCGCCTGATAGAAAAATTTGCGGCCCAAGATATTGATATCGCACTGCACGATTTCGAGTAGAAGTTGCAGCACCGTCATCGAAAAATCTGAATACTGAGGAAAAAGCGCATTCTGAAGTTTTTGATATGATCGGAGCTATGCAACAACAGGCTCAGATAATGCCTCAAGAAAATTCCAAACATTTTCAAGAAAATTCCAACAAAATGGAACAGAAACTTCAAGGAAATTCCAATAAACTTAAAACAGAACTTCTGGAAAATTCAAATCAGCTTCAAACTAAAATCTAGAAACTTCAAGAAAATTTCAATCAACATCAAGTAAAAGTGGAGGAAAAGATGCAGGAACATTCGAAGCAGCTTCTGGAAGTTTCACTCCATAGAAAAGTGGCTGGAAACGCATGTAAATGACATGAAAGTCAACATTGATGAAAAATTCAAAGATTAGAAAACGGTATAGACAAAGAAATCTAGGAAATAAAAAAAAAAAGATTTGCACGTGTTGCAGATAAATGGACCTACACAGCATGTTGTTAGTGGTACGAAGCTAAAATCGCCGATGTACGATGGAACCACAGCGTTCAACATTTTCAAGCATCAATTTGAAACCACGGCTGTAAATAATCGATGGAACAATGAAGACAGCGTAGCAGAGCTTATTGTTGCCCTTAAAGGAGGCGCAGCCGAAGTATTGCAGACTGTTCCAGAAAGTAATAGAAACAGTTATTTAGTGGTTATGGCTGAACTGCAACGCAAATATGGCAGTGATCACATGAAGCAGATCTACAGAATGGAACTAAAGGGTCGAATGCAAAGAAATGGTGAAAAATTACATTCGTATGCAGCGGACGTCGAGAGGCTTGCGCATTTGTCGTATGCAGATTCAATGAGTGATTTCATGGAAAAGTGCAAGATCGATGCGTTTGTTGATGGCATACGTTATCTGGAGACAAAGCGTGCAACAGTGATTATGGTAACATAATAATAAGATTGCAAACAGCTACAGGTGAAGAGGCCCCTATCAGAGGAAAAATTACCAAGAAAATCACGATTGGTACTACGACACTTAAGCATGATTTTATAGTGGCGGAAACAGTGGACGAAATAATACTTGGCATGGACTTCATGATAAGGAACGGTTTCACACTAGATTTAACAAGAAAAATTTTAAGTTATGCTAAAACGGAGATCCAACTAAACATTGAAAATGACCAGAGCCCGATAATTAAACAAGTTATCGCTCATAAAAATAGGAAAATACCACCTAATTCAGAAGCAATTGTTTGGGCGAAATTAAATCAAGATTGTGGGACAAGCAAGTTGTCGGTTATTCAAGCAAACGAAGAGCTGTATAAAAGTAACACAGTGGTAGAAAGAACACTTGTTGAGGCGGAGAAAGACAGAATTGTACTTATAAGAGTTATCAATCTAGAAAACTCGTCAATATTAATCAAAGAAGGAACAGTGATAGGCCAGTGACAAAAGGCATCAGCGATTATAAATTGTGAGTCAAATCAATAAAAGGACTATGTCACACCGCAAATAAAAAAACAATCTACTCACAGGTATATAATTGAGTGGACGAAGGATTTGGCGGCCAAAGAAAAGAGTCAAGTGCAAAAGCTAATTGATAAATATGGGTGTATATTTGCTGAAAGGGGCCAAAAGGATGGCAGAACTGCCATTGTAAAACATCGAATAGACACTGGTGATTCTAACCCAATTCGTCAAATACCAAGAAAGGTACCACTTGCGTAAAGAGATGAAGTATTACATTTGGTTGAAGAAATGCACACAAATGGCGTGGTGGAACCATCTGAGAGTTCATGAAGTTCACCAGTAGTCGGTTCTGCGTTGATTACCGAAAACTTATTGATGTCACCAAGATAGATAATTATCCATAGCCCAGAATCGATGATACCTTGAAAACACTATCTAATGCAAAGTGGTTTTCCACGTTGGATTGGCAAAGCGGTTACTGGCAAGTAGAAATCGATAAGAAAGATCGAGAGAAGACCGCATTCAGTACTGGAGATGGACCATGGCAATTTTTAGTAATGCCGTTTGGACTATGCAGTGTCCCAGCAACATTGGAGCGGTTAATGGAGCACGTATTAAAAGGTTTACACTGGAAAACAAGCCTATTATACCTTGATGACATAATTGTTATGGATAAGGATTTCAACGAACATCTAGGAAATCTAGAGGAAGTATTCCTGCGATTTAAAAGTGCGGGTCTGAAACTTAGCCTCAAGAAATGCTCACTTTTCAAGAAAGAAGTCATGTATCTGGTTCATCGAGTTACCACGGAAGGAGTGCATACCGATGAAGATAAAATATTTGCAGTAAAGGAATGACCCAGACCGCAAAATATACATGACTATGTACATACTACAGACGATTTGTTCCAGGTTTTGCCAATGTTGTTAGCAGTCTTCATGATTTGACAGGAAAGAACCGCGCATTTCAATGAGGTGATGGTCAAGACATGGCGTTTTTGCAATTAAAAGATCTACTGTGCTCGGCACCAATTCTTGCGTATCCAATTCCAGGTGAGAAATGTATTCTTGATACGGATGCAAGTGGATACGGAATAGGCGAAGTTCTCTCTCAAGTGATCAATGAACAAGAAAAAGTTATCGCATACTACAGTAAAACCTTGTCCAAGCCCGATCGAAATTACTGTGTCACCAGGAGGGAGCTTTTTGCTGTAATCGAAAGTGTGACAAATTTCCACAAATATCTTTACGGACAATAGTTTCACTTGTGAACCGATCACGCCGCACTGAGATCAGTTCAAAGACCCAGAAGGCCAAATAGCGCGTTGGATAGAGCGATTACGAAGCTATGATCTCACCATCGAACTAGAAATTCCTATCTGTCTTTCTGTCACGGCGTCCTTGTAAATTTGAATGCAGACATTGTCTAAGAGCGAAGGAAAAGAATACAAAATTGATATTCGTTTGTTTTTTGTTTTACCCGATGAAAAATGAACTCTGGAACAAATCCAAATTGATCAAAAAAAAAAACAGTTGGAAAAGTTGATCATATGTGAAAGTAGTGTTGTAATATTTTAGTGTATGCGGTGGTGTCCTAAGTTCTCCTCTATGCTTCTTACTTTATTATTTAAAAAATTAGACTGGAACCACTTTATATTTTTATAACACTTTATTAATTTTACTACCTCCACTTGAGGCTCACTAAACTACTCTTAATTAAATTGCAACGAAAGGTCTTAACAATACCTTCATTGTAAGCTTTTCTTAAATTCTATTCTCACTATGTTCTAGGGAGTTTTCACTTTCACTCAATTTTGGTGTACGTGACTTTTGAAGAAAGTCCGACTTGCAGTTTTTGGCTGACACCAATTGCAAAATACCAGAATTGTTGGCAAACGCTGCTATGCTTATTTTAACATAGACCCAAAATTATGCAATGAAAAATTGTATTGCAAGCCTCTTGAAAGAGGTGTGGTCTAAGTAAAGCTTTAGCGCTTGCCAAATTATTATCATTGTTGCCAACGTGAAGCGTTGGGACAATGCTATGAACATGTTGCTGTACAACATGAGATCAACATGATATGAAAAACATGATGCGCTCAACATGTGTACAGCAACATCCAAAACTGAATGAATAGTGAAGAACCATAAAGAAAAGAAAAATGTGTGAGCTAATTCACAACATTCCACCCCCCTTATGGAAAAAAAATTATTAATATTAAGAATAATAATAACTTTTTACAGATGTCTTAGGTATATTTTTGAATGTATAGAAATGATGTTTTCTTAGAATTAATATTAAGAATAATAACGATTATATGTATATTTTAAAAAAAATGCGTTGCGCGTTGGATCTGTTGGGCTTCGATGGTTCTTGTGGAATTTGCTAATGGTGTTATATCCAGTAGACGTCGTCATGTCATGGTTGACTTCGTTCGAGATGAGTGTTCTTTTCTGCGATCTTGTCAAACATTTTGAGAACATCTTGGTGCTCATGTCGCTTTATGTAGCTTATAGATTTCTGAATTGTTGATATCAGAAAACCGCTGGGTATTTGCTTCACTACTTCTTTGTGGAACATCTTGGTGCTCATGTTGCTTTATTTAGAATATTATAGATTTCTGAATTGTTGATATTAGAAAATCGATATTGCATCGCTTCTTGTCTATGTGCGATGGAAGACATAATAATTTGACTTTTTATATACATTTCCAAGATAAATGTTAAATATTGTTTTCCGCATCTTGTATCTGGCAGTTGTAGTTTTATGATTAAAATTCAATCACTGCAATCTACTTGTACTTGGTATAACAACAAGTTTGCTCCTAGTGCATCCTTCTACGTCTTCAAATATGCTGCCACTCTGCTTCATTTCTTCGTTTTTCTTCTCTTTATTTGAATCTGATGGACCTCTGCTTCACTTCTTCTTCTTGTTGATAACACCAAGAGCTCTTTCCACATGTCCCCATTAAAGTCGCAAGACCCCAACGATCAACGATCATCCCGCATATACAGTATCCAGCGATGTAGAGTGTGGGTCATTCTAAATAACATATTTTTTATTTTTGCACTCGGATATTATTTAAATGAATCTTTTACAAACAATAATTTTAATTTTGTTTTCAAACTATTCCAAATATGTGGTGTCACACTACTGGTGTGGTACTAATTTATGTAATCTTAATATAATTTTCATATAATATATAAGTGTTCATGTAACATGGCGTGTGCTAAATGATTGATTCTAAAATACTTAATTTACTTGAAATATAGTGTGCACATTATTTGAAGTATTACTATTTAGTGTAGTATTAGCTTTTATTAACTTAGTGTAATTTTAGTGTAATTATGTATTTAGCCCAATGGCTAAGATCGTCGTCTTATATGCGGAGGGACTCAATGCGGAGGACTCAATCCCACATCAATGCGTAATATTAAAAAAAAAATTATTTCATATACATTTTTTTTTATAAATATATACGTACATAGAATATATTGTACATTAAATATATTGTATATACATATATTCATTATTTTAAATTTTCTCAAAAATTGTTGAATTTATTGTTAGTTACGTAAGCTAATGGTTTAAGCAGGATGTATGGAATGGTAGCAAATTGTAGTAATTTAACTGAAGTATATGTTGGTTCGGGAAATCATAAATTTAGCAAAATTAAGTTTGAATTTTAATTTGTACGTTTTTATTTTAGCATAAAATGTAATGCAATTTTGTTATCAAATGTGGCTACATTTTTTTTAATCTGATTAAATTTTGTTTTAATTTAATTTCCAATACAAATTTGTATATCTCTTTTGAAAGTTTAATATAAAATAAAATGTTAGATAAAATTAAATTTTCCCCCTGAATTTTTTTTTATTTTTCTTTTTTCTTTAATTTTAATTCTCTTTTTTTTCATATTTCTTTTTTTCTTTTTTTTTTCTTCATTAAAAAAATAGTTAATATCTGTTATTTATATTTTTTTTTCATATCTTTTTTTTATATATATATTTTTTTCTACTCTTCTTATATTCTTCTTTGTTTTCTCTTTAATAAACATTTTTATACCTCCTTCTTTTTTTTAATTTTAGTTCTCCCTTTTTTTTCAATTTTTTTTTTCATATATATTTTTTTCTTTAAAAATTGAATAGTTAATATTATTATCTTTTTTTTTCTTCTCTTTAATTAAAATTTGTTTCATATATATTATTTTTTCATATATATATTTTTTTTATCTCTTATTTTTCTTCTTTAAAAATTTAATAGTTAATATTATTTTTTTGTCTTCTTTTTCTCATTTCTTCTTTTTTTTTCTTTTTAATAAAAATTTGTATCCCTCTTTTTTTAAATTTTAATTCCCCATTTTTTTTTTTTCATGTTTATTATTTTTTTTTTCATCTCGTCTTATGATATTTTTTTCACTCTTTTTTTTCTTAAAAATTTAAAAATTAAAAAAAAAAAAAATAATATTAAATACCTATATATATATATTCTCCATTTTATTTATTTTACTAATATGTTTCCTCTTTTTTTTTGATTCAATTATTAAAACTTTTTTTTTTTAATTTTAACTGCACTAAATATTTTAATGCATAAATCCCTATTTTTTTAATTTTAAATTCTTTGTTTTTTCTTTTTTTTATATCTGTTTTAAATTTAATTTTTCCTGTTCCCTTTTTTTTATTTATTTTAACTGTACTAAATATTTATATATCTCTCTCTTTTTTTAATTTTAATACTAACTGATATTTTTCTTCTTCTTTAAGAAATTTAAATTATTATAAGTAAGTTCTTCAAATTCATTTAAAATTTATTTGTTATATTCAAACTTATTCAAACTGAATTATATTAATATACAAAAGTATCTATGATTTCTACGCATGTAAATAAATATAATTAGAGTTGCGATTTATTTTCTAAACATGTTTAATATTTTATTATATTATTTTTGTATACTTATATAAGTCACATTATATGAAACTTCCTACTTGCATGACGGTAAAATTGAATTATATTTATTTGCATTGTTTATGGTATCAAAAAAAAACTGCAAGATCTGCATTTATATGTCAGCTATTAATGCTTGCTTAGGGTGTGATATTCATACGTTCGTACACATCGCATATGTGCTTCAGCATGAAACACTTGGGTGTAATGACCCTTTTCAAGGTTTGTTAGCTTGCGGTATTAAATATAGGTCAGTAATGCAATTGTTGGTTTGCGTTATCTGCATTGAATACGACAATTTTATGACAAATTTTCATTTAATTTTATATGAAGGCAATTTGTTGCCTTTGCTTTGAGTTTAATTGTCAGCGCTTAGCTTATTGGTTTTATATTGTTACTTTTATGGGTTCTAACCTAGGGTAATATTATAATATTTTAAGTTTTAACGGCATACACTATTTGTGATATGCCTTTAACAATTTATTGTGAATTTTCTTATCGTTGGTTTATGATCAATATCGTCGTGGTCACTGGCCCACTTCCCTGTACGACCACGTAGGGTCAATTGGAGAGAACTTATTCTTCCTAGTTTGGTTTTTCATTAAAACCGTGTCGTGTGGTTTGAATTGTATAGGGTTGAGGTTCTTGTTGTATGGTTTTTTACACCTCCTTGGCCCTACATTGATTTTGCCTGACGATCTCGTGTGATTGCTGTATTTGGTACTTTAATACCTTATTGTAGTCTTCTGCGTTATATAAAGGTGAACATTTACGCTTTAAATTCGTAGGCATGTCGAAGTCAAACCCGTACAACGTACGGAATGGCGTTTGACCCGTCGACGTATGCAACGTGTTATTATGAACATGCATTGCAGAATTTAACCATTGGTCCCAGTTTGACCCATCCTCTTTAGTAAAACTACGTAAATATTCAGCTAGTGGACGATGACTTCGTTCCAATGGACCATTAGCCTGTGGACGGTAGGGTGTTATATGTAATTTTTTAATTGCTAATAATTTACATGTATCCGAAAATAGTTTTGAAACGAAGTGTGATCCATTGTCTGTTACCAATATTTTGGGTATATTGTGGCGTGTAACTATTTCGTTGAAGAATGCTTTTGCTACGGTGTTGGCTTCCGCATCGGGTATAGCCTTTATTTGCTTCTGCATACCCTTCCATCGGTACTGTTGCCGAATTCTTAAAAATGTTTTTACGCCACCTTGGTGACCACCTAACGGTGAATCGTGAAAATCTTTAATTACCGTCTGTATGTCCCGAGGTTCAGTTAGAATTATTATATTGTCATTTTCCTTTGGTTTTCGAACGTGTTTGTACTACAACTACTTTTTCAGTATTATTCGGTATGCGGCTAAGCGCATCCGCGTTTAAATTACTTTTCCCGGTTTATAATGAATTTCGAAATCATATTCCGATAATTTGTGTCGGAAATTAGAAAAACGTGATGTCTGATCTTTTAAGTTTGCTATACCCTTTACGGGCTGATGATCTGTATAAATTTTAAATGGTCTTCCCAAAAGATATGCCCTAAAATTTTTGTTGCCCATACAATTGCCAAAAATTCTTTCTCTATAGTAGAGTTGCGTGTTTCCGCATCGTTAAGAGACCTACTGGCAAACGCGATCGGACGTTCGCTTCCAACTTCACCTTGCGAAAAACCGCGCCAATTGCTTCGTTACTGGCGTCTGTCGTGAGCAAAAAGGGTTCGTTAAAATTCTGATACGCTAGTATGGGTGGTGACATAATTGCCTCTTTAAGTTTTAAAAACGAATTCTGACAATTGTCGTTCCATATGAACTTAGCGTCCTTTTTAAGCAAACAGTTTATTGGTAATGACAATTTCGCCATACCTCCTATAAATTTTCTGTAATAATTAATTAAGCCTAAAAATGCTTGAACTTCCTTCCTATTTTTCGGAACTGGAATATTTTTTACACACTCTACTTTGGCTGGGTCTGGTAGGGCACCTAACTCGGAACACTTATGTCCTAAATATATAACCTCGCGTCGCAAAAACTTACATTTATCCGTATTTAATTTCAAATTATGTTCTCTCAGCTTTTGCAAAACCTTGCATAGCCTATGCTCGTGTTCTGCTAACATATTTCCATAAACCACTATGTCATCTAAATAAACGAAACAGTCAATACCCTGTAAACCTGTTATTATGTGATTCATTATCCTTTGAAAAGTGGCAGGTGCTCCCGTTAATCCGAATGGAATTCTGTTAAATTCGAAATGACCAAGACCTGTACTGAAAGCAGTTTTTTCTTTGTCACTATCTTCAACTAGAACCTGATGGTAACCACTGGCTAAATCTAGTGTTGAAAAATACCGACTATGACTAACTGGTCTAAAATCTCATCTATTCGTGGTATAGATAATACCTGCTTGATGGTGACATCATTTAATTTTCGGAAATCTATAACCAGTCTCCATTTCTTACTGCATCTTTATCGCCCTTTTTAGGTACTAATAATAATGGGGAATTCCAAGGCGACATGCTTGGTGAAATAATTCCATCGTCTAACATCTTTGATACTTGTCTATTAATCTCATTTCTATGCATATGAGGAAGTTTATACTGTTTCTGATTTATTGGTGGCTGATTCCATTGTGTGGGTATTTCATGTTTTAATATCGGAGTGAATGTTAATTCATCCTCTTCCAAATGAAAAAAGTCATGATATGACAAGCAAATATTTTGCAAAGATGCCACTTCTTCTTTTTAGTGATTCATCGATCTTTACATTCCTTAATAATCTATCAATTCTTTTTTTTATATTAACCGAGTTTATTGTATTTATTGTAGAACTCGCCTTTGTTGCTTCTTTATATGTTAAAATTTGAAAATTGTGGCTTGAAATTGCTATCAATGGTCACAAATATACTCCTGGCTGAATTTCCTGTTTGTGCAACAAAACTATAGGAATTCTTGTTCTTAACGGCAGTGATACAACCATGGCCGTTCTGGGCTGTACCCTGATTTGTTGATTAAAATTAATATTTTCTATGTCTTGCAATGATTTTAATGGAAATTTAACAAGCTGATTTTTGTCATGAAATGTAATTTTTTTATTTAACGCATTTATTAAAGATCTGTCTCAGAGATTGTCACGCCCGACTATTCCATCTGCTGGTACACCTTGTTCAAATGACACAACGTGTAGCGTTAACCTCAGGTTTTCTATGTTTGTGTGCTGAATCTTAGTGGAGCCTATGGTTCTAACACATCCACCAAAAGCACCACTCAGATCTTTCTGAATATTTTTATTAAAATTCGGCAAATGTGCCATCCTATTTTCCTTAATCAGGATGGCCTCAGCTCCAGAATCCACTAACAGAGTAAGTTTTCCATTTTTCGCTGCATCGCAATGTACTTCAATGAACACATCACTGGTATCGGATATCTTAAAACACTCTCCAACAGTCTTAAAACACTGTCGGTTAAATATTTTATGATGCCTAATTGTGAAGTTAATTTCATTTTCCTCGACATAAATTTACTCTTAAAATTATTAGCAAATGAAGACAATTTAATTTTACAAATCGTGAATTTATTATACATTTCTGACGATAAAACGCACATAGCGCTAATAATAAAAAGAAATATTGAAATTACTTCATTGCAAATTATACTCGACCCTGTACGGAATGTATCCACAGTCTTGCCAGACGTTTGATCTACAATTCCCAAATTTTCAGGGCAGTTAAATACAACTTTCTTTTTACTTGATTTACTTTTGATTTTATTATTCTTGATTTTAATATTTTTAACTTCCGATTCAATTGGTTTTACATTCTTTACTTTATTTGCTTTCTTTATAGTTTGTTTATTTTTAATTTCCTTAATTCCTATATTCTGTTCATTATTCGCGTCAAGTTGTGTATTATTATTATTTAGTTCATTATATGTTTTTGTTGGAAGATTTCTATCTTCATTAATATGTATTTTTACTTTTTGTTCTTCATTTTCTGCGTTAATAATATTTGCTGTTTTATTTTGTTGTAGTGTCCTCTTGGGAACTTCTACAACTACTGGCCTTTCTACACTATTTGCTAAGGGTCCCCAGTTTAGTGGCCTTTACTGGGCCCCTGGTAGTTTCCCTGTGGACTGCTATCATTGTTCCATGCGTCATATTTGCGTTTGGCATAACAATTCATAATAACATGTCCGTCCTTTCTGCACCAAGTGCAATATTTAGCGGGCCTGTTTGCAAAATTCTCATTACCATTATTTCCTTGAAAAACTTGTGTATCGCGTTTAACACGACAATCCCCCTCGACGTGTCCCCCTCTATGGCACCAATCGCATCTCAATCCTGGACCACCCACGCCTTGGTTCTGGATACCACCTTGACCATTTACCTGAGGTACGGGTGGCTGACTTCCTTGGGGAGCAGTATGTCCTGGAAAAACATTCCTACCCGAACGATCTGCACACTGTTCATTTCCATAAGTACGACAGTCACTGCAATACGGAGTGTTTCTCCGTGTATGACATTCATCCCTCAGATGTCCCTTCTTTTTGCATTACGATTATTTGGCACTGAGGCCGATGAGGGCTCATTGAAATGGAATCCAAACTTGTCTATGCCCGTTAACTCTGCTGACTCCCTTTGTATCGTCGCATGGTCCAATGCCTCTTCCACCAATTTCTCCAGTGTTGTTTGCTTACTGCTCAACATGAGCATTCGCAAAGTGTAATCCCGAAGTCCTAACTTAAATGAACTTTTAACTAAATTATTCAATTCATTAACGAACACATCGTCTTTCGTATCATTATATTTACATTTAATCGTGTAATGCTGCCGACTGCAGGTTAACCAAACGCCTCGAGAAAGATCTAATACTTTCCCCCGGATACTGTCCGTCTGTCTGTCCGTCCGTCTGCCTGTCTGTTGAAATCCCTAATACTTTTAAAATTGAAGAGCTAGATAAATGAAACTTATAACTTAGATTACTAATATACCTACGCTGTAAATTGGCGAGATCGGTCCATTGTGACCTATGATCCGACCACTTATGTTCAAATATCTCATATAAAATGTACATATAAAGATCAATTTTCATGTATACGTGCTTAGGTAAAACTTTTTTGTCAAATATAAATTGATATCATGTTCAAATACATGATCATAATGTTTTCCGGCGAAAAGACTTGTGGTTTTCGCACATACAGCGTAGGTATATTAGTAATCTAAGTTATAAGTTTCATTTATCTAGCTCTTCAATTTTAAAAGTAGTAGGGATTTCAACAGACAGACGGACAGACAGACAGACATACAGACGGACAGACGGACATCGCTAAATCGACTCAGGAGGTCATTCTGATCAAGAATATATATACTTTTCCATACCGGAGATGCTTCCTTCTGGGTGTTACAAACGGCGTACCAAACTGAATATACCCTTTCACTCTTAGTGTAGGGTATAAAAAAGCGATTTATGCATTAAAATATTTAGTGCAGTTAAAATTAAAAAAAAAAGTTTTAATAATTGAATCGAAAAAAAAGAGGAAGTAGTAAAATAAATAAAATGGAGAAATATATATATAAGTATTAAAAATTAATTTAAAAAAAAAAGAATTTTTAAAGAAAAAATGTGAAAAAAAATATAATAAGAAGAGATGAAAAAAAAAATATGAAAAAAAATAATAAACATGAAAAAAAAAATGAGGAATTAAAATTTAAAAGAAGGGATACAAACTTTTATTAAAAAAAAGAGGAGAAAAAAAAGAAGACAAAAAAAATAATAATAATATTAACTATTAAATTTTTAAAGAATAAAAAAAGAGATAAAAGAACATATATGAAAAAAAAGGAACTAAAATTAAAAAAAAGGATAAAATTTTAATTGAAGAAAACTATTAATTAAAAAAAAAAGGAAAAAAATATATGAAAAAAAGGGTATTAAAATTAAAAAAAAAAAAATTTAATTAATTTATTTTAATTTTTATCTAACATTTTATTTTATATTAAACTTTTAAAAAGAGATATACAAATTTGTATTGGAAATTAAATAAATTTTTAAAACTAAATTTAATCAGATTAAAAAAAATATATATATAAATATATAATAAATTCAACAATTTTTGAGAAATTTTAAAATAATAAATATATGTTTATACAATATATTTAATGTACAATATATTTATAAAAAAATAAAAAAAAAATGTATATGAAAAAAAAAAATTATATGAATATAGTCCGCTGCATTGAGTCCCTCCGCATATAAGACGACGATCTTAGCCATTGGTCTAAGGACATAATACACTAAAATTACACTAAAGCTAGTGCTACACTAAATAACTGTGTTTCAAATAAGTTAAACACTTACAAACAACATCTAATTTCAATGTTATTGCATACATAAACAACTATACTTTACATGACACTAAGTTTAGATAAACTAGTACCACACTAAATAGTAATAGTTCAATTAATGTACCATAATTTATTTCAAGTAATTTAAATATCTTAAGATCAATCTTTTTCTTGTGACGAATGTACATAAACCATTATATAATTTACGAAAATTATATTAAGTTTATATAGTTAGTACCACACCACACATTTGGAAGAGTTTAAAAACAAAATTAAATTACTTGTTTGTAAAATATTCATGTAAATTTAAAATATCCGAGTGCACAAAAATTGTTATTTAGAGTGCCCAACAGCGCTGGATACTCAGAAGACGCATAGATAATCGTTGGGGTTTTGGGACTTTAATGGGGACATGTGGAAGGAGCTCTGGGTGTTATCAACAAGAAGAAGAAGTGAAGCAGAGGTCCAGCAGATTCAAATAAAGACAAGAAAAACGAAGAAATGAAGCAGAGTGGCAGCATATTTGAAGACGTAGAAGGATGCACTAGGAGCAAACTTGTTGTTATACCAAGCACAAGTAGATTGCAGTGATTGAATTTTAACCATAAAACTACAACTGCCAGAAACAAGATGCAGAAAACAATATTCAACATTGATCTTGAAAATGTATATAAAAAGTCAAATTAGTATGTCTTCCATCGCACATAGAGAAGAAGCGATGCAGTAACGATTTTCTGATATCAACAATTCAGAAATCTGTAATATTCTAAATAAAACGATATGAGCACCAAGATGTTCCACAAAAAAATAGTGAAGCAGATGCCCAGCGGTTTTCTGATATCAACAATTCAAAAATCTATAGGCTACATAAAGTGACATTAGCACCAAGATGTTTTCAAAATGTTTGACAAGATCGCAGAAAAGAACACTCATCTCGAACGAATCGTCAACCAAGTCAACGGGACCAAAACTCTCTTGACCGACTAAGAGTCCAGCGTATCAACATGACGACGTCTACTGGATATAACACCATTAGCAAATTCCACAAGAACCATCGAAGCCCAACAGATCCAACACACTACATACAACGAAACATTGAAGATGAACAAGGCAAATCCGACCCACACACACAGAAGAGCAAGAGGAGAAATCTGGTCCAACAGTAGGGCATACAAAAGTCACTCATGTAATTATTTACAACTCTCTAACCCAAATATAAAATCAATGAACAAGTTTATCTATATATATATATATATATATATATATATATATATATATATATATATATACAAAAAAAAAAAATTATATTTATTATCATTATATCATTATATATATTATCACCATGTTAAAATAAACATATTATTTTTTTAAAGTATGCGGTGGTGTCCTAAGTTCTCCTCTATGCTTCTTACTTTATTATTTAAAAAATTAGACTGGAACCACTTTATATTTTTATAACACTTTATTAATTTTACTACCTCCACTTGAGGCTCACTAAACTACTCTTAATTAAATTGCAACGAAAGGTCTTAACAATACCTTCATTGCAAGCTTTTCTTAAATTCTATTCTCACTATGTTCTAGGGAGTTTTCACTTTCACTCAATTTTGGTGTACGTGACTTTTGAAAAAGTCCGACTTGCAGTTTTTGGCTGACACCAATTGCGAAATATCGGAATTGTTGCAAACGCTGCTTTGCTTATTTTAACATAGACCCAAAATTATGCAATGGAAAATTGTATTGCAAGCCTCTTGAAAGAGGTGTGGTCTACCGCTTTAGCGCTTTGCCAAATTATTATCATTGTTGCCAACGTGAAGCGTTGGGACAATGCTGTGAACATGTTGCTGTACAACATGAGTTCAACATGATATGAAAAACATGATGCGCTCAACATGTGTACAGCAACATCCAAAACTGAATGAATAGTGAAGAACCATAAAGAAAAGAAAAATGTGTGAGCTAATTCACAACAGTAGGGAAATTGTGATAGTTGGTGTGATGAAGTTAGTAAGAGTTTTGAACGTTATAGTTGGTCTAAGCCGACTATAAATATCCTACACATATGTGATAATGTGCGCGGGTACTATTGTGCTGCATGGGTCACGAGGGTATACGAATCCTTAAAATAACTCAACACTTGCAATCGCTGAAGAATTACCTTTCATTTGATACTCATATGTAAAAATGGGTAGGTATACCGAATTTCGATTTTTTTATTGGGTAACCACAAGTCGGTTCGAGAAAGCATTATTTTGAAATATTTGAGCATAAATTCAATATATATTTGAACAAGAAAGTTCACTTAAGACCATACAAAGTTAAATTACTGTATATTTTAAATGAGGTATTTGAACATAAGTGGTCGGTTCTCAGGTCAGACAGCTTAGATATATAAGTAATTTAAATCAAAAGTTTCATTCATCTAAATCTTCAACTTTTTCTGTAATCGTGATTTCAACAGACATACAGAAGAAAAGACGGACGACAGACAGACGGACATCGACTCAGGAGGTCATGCTGATCAAGAATATATATACTTTTCCATACCGCGGATGCTTCCTTCTGGGTGCTACAAACGGCGTACCAAACTGAATATACCCTTTCAATCTTAGTGTAGGGTATAATGATACCGATCTCACAAAAAGCATGATGTTCAGGGAACAGCAAATAAAACCATCATGAGAAGATATATCATAGCGAAAGTCCAATAACTAAAGCGTACTGGGCACAGTGGCAGTGGCTACAATATGGTTTCTTATATCGTGTATGGGAAAATGAAGATGGCACCTCCGCTCGAAGTTTGATTGTTGTTCCCAAGTCAAAAGTAAAAGAGATATTAGTGGAATACCATGGTGGATCTAGTGGTGGTCATTTGGGCATTAATAAAACGGTCGAGAAGGTAAAAAAACGTTTTTATTGGGTTGGATGCCAAGAGTCAGTCGCCGATTGGATTCGCAGAAGGATGCATCAGTATAACGTTGGAGCACCATTCGAGCGTATTGCCATGGATGTCGCCGGACTATTTCTAATCAGTGATGCGAGTAATAAGTATGTGCTTGTCGTCATTGACTACTTCAGCAAGTGGCCTGAAGTGTATCCCATGCCAAATCAAGAAGCCACAACAGTTGCGGATGCATAAGTTAAGAACTGGGTAAGCCGTTTTGGAGTACCGTTGGAATTGCATTCAGATCAAGGAAGACATTTTGAGTCTGCTGTATTTAAAGAAGTATGCAAAGTCCTCAAAATACACAAAACACGAGCAACGCCATTGCACCCGCATTCTGATGGCATGGTGGAGAGAATCAGTCGGACTTTGGCAGCGTATCTCAGAAAAGTAGTGGATAAAAATCAAAAAGATTGGGATACACACATACCACTATTCCTCATGGCTTATCGAACGGCAGTTCGTGATACTACAGCAGCTACATCATCTAAAATTGTTTTTGGAACAGACTTGAGATTACCTGCGGATTTAAAATTTGCGAGTCCTTCAGCTGGAATTCTTATTCACAATTATGTTTCCAGGAAAAGTGAAGAAATGAACGAAGTGCATTAGTTTGTAATGCAGCGTAAACAATTTGCGAGTGATAAGATAAAGGCCAGATACGACTTGCGCACAAATTCAGAGAGATTTACGGAAGGAGAACTTGTTTTGCTCTATAACCCACAGAGGAAGAAAGGCTTATCCCCTAAGCTACAAACACACTGGGAAGGACCATATAAGATAATTAAAAGAATTAATGATGTAGTGTATCGGATTCAGAATACTGCAGGCGTTAGACGAAAAAAGAAAGTAGTACATTTAGAAATGTTGGCGCCGTATAGAGAGAGACGAACAGACGAATCTGTTCGTCCCGTACAAATGTTAATCCAGTGTTACGAAAAATAATAAATGAGACGCAAGACAAATCAGCGCACTAAGCAATGTGTTAGAAAGAGACGGAAGATCATTCAGCGCACTAAGCAATGTGCGAGAAAGAGAGGGATGATCAACACATTAAAACACATGAGTGCGAATGAGATGACAATAATATGCGTCATTCACGAAACGACTAGAAGGTTCTCGAAACAAGTCGAAACGTGTCGAACTGATGCCTGCAGTATATAAGGCCGCCGCATCGGAGGCACAGCACTTCAGTTGTGATTTAATAGTGAACTAGTGCGTCTCGTGAGTGAAAATTGTAAAGCTAAATTGTAGTAATTCAGCAGTTGATATAAGTGCTTATTCTTTAAATTGTTATTTAAATTAATAAAATTAATAAATACTAGTTGAAACCAAATATACGTCTTTTATTTTGTACACAATGCAGTGATACAAACTCGTAGAACAGTTTTCCGTAGACTGAATTTTCTTAACAATATTCTTGATCAGCATGACCTCCTTCCTGAGTCGATTTAGCGTTGTCCGCCTGTCTGTCCCTCTGTCTGACTGTTGAAATAGCGATTACAGAAAAAGTAGAAGAGCTAGATCAATGAAACTTTAGATTTAGATTACTTATATATCTAGGCTGTCTGAACAAGAAAATTGCATATACAAAGGAATTGTACTTTGTACGGTTTCAACTAAACTCTCTTCGTCAAATATATATTGACTTTATGCTCAAATATTTCAAAATAAAGCTTTCTCGTAAACCGATTCGTGGTTACCAAAAACAAAAAAAAAAAAATACAAATTCGTTATCAAATAAAAGGTAATTCTTCAGAGATTGCTGAGTTTTTTGAGTTATTTTTAGGATTCGTATTCGTCACGAGGGTACCCATGCAGCACTTTTAATAGTACCCGCGCACATTATCACATATGTGCAACATATTTATAGTCGGCTTAGACCGACCGACCGACTAACTTCATTACATAACTATCACAATTTCCCTACTTCAAAATTTCACATGTGATTTAGCCTTCCCAACTGTTTTTTCATGAAATATACCAAGGAATTAGTGCACAAAATATGTACATCCTTAAACGGACTACCCTGTATATAAAAGACTATATATTACGTGTAATCTTAACAGGCATATCATACATAATTAAGTAAAAACTTTAATTAAAAAAATAAAAATGATATTTGGTAAAAGATTGCAGGTTTCCCTTAAACATATTTTTCCTAATAATGACGCTTTATGTATGTGCGAAACTTATCTTTACCTATTCGAAAATAACTTTGCTTAAGAGAGACTTCCTTCTTCCTTAGCACTAAGTTGTCCGATCACTTGTAATACGATTACAAAACCAACAGATACAATCCGAAAATAAATCTATATTTAGTTAATTCATCCTTTAATACATTGGTTTTATTTCCATGGTTTGACTGTTTCAAAACATATATTTACCTAAACAAAAGTGGAAAAATTCCTAAAAATGTGTATTGCTAATAAATTTCCTATAAAAATCACTAAAAAATTCATATAAAATGGCAAAAAAAATGTGGTAAGATTAAAAAATAAATTGATTGCTTAAAATTCTTCAATAAAATTTGCTAAAAATTGTGTTAAGAATTTTCAAAAAAAAAATATTTTGCTAAATTTTCCTAAAAAATTTGCTAAATTATCCTATAAAATTGTATTGCTAATAAATTTCCTAAAAAAATCCCTAAAAAATTCATATAAAATGGCTAAAAAATGTGGTAAGATTAAATAAAAAATTGATTGCTAAAATTCTTCAATAAAATTTGCTAAAAATTGTGTTAAGAATTAAAAAAAAAAAAATTGCTTAAAAAACAAAAATATTTTTCTAAATTTTCCTAAAAAATTTGCTAAATTATCCTATAAAATTGGCTTATAAAAATGTGCAAAGATTACATAAAAAATTAATTAAAAAATAAAAAGTGCTTAGAAATTTTACTAACGTAAAAAAGTGTTTTCTTAAAGAAAATAGGTGTCAAAAATGTCATAAATACTAATAACTAATTTAGCCGCGGTAGCTCAGTGGTTGGTGCGTTGGACCACGAGCCGAATGGTCCCCGATTCAAGCCTGGTCCGGGGCTAACAACATCTTTTCATAGAAACGTTTTTCTATTCCGCGCTACCTCTCGGTAGTAAATGGCAAACCTACGAGAGTAAAACATTGCCTATGAACAGCTCTCACCCACCGTTCCGATTCGGCAATAAACTGTAGGTTCTACCACTTTGAGTACAAATAACACGCACAGCTCAAAATGGTGAGAGAGCTCGGCATAAGTTCTTATAGCACTGTAGTGTCAAACTATTATTATTATTATTAAAATTTGTCTATAATATTATTTAAAACTAAATTTTTTATAAAAAAAAACGTAATTACAACAACCAATGATTACTGCAGTTGAATGCGCTCACTGTGGTTAGTGCAGTGCATCACACTCTCTCATACAGACTTGCACACAAAAGAACAACAACAACTTTGTTAACTGGTTTTTTTGTTGTTGTTGGTTTTATACAGCAATCAGAGAGTTGCAACAAAAAACAGAAGTCTCCACGAAAAAGAGTTTTAATTGTTGCATTCAGAAAATACTTTAAAGAAAAACAACATATTTCGATAACGATAAATATAACAAACTACAATTATTTATTTAATAATTTAAACTCAATTAATCAAAAATTTAAAGAAAAACCAGTTGGGAAGGTTAGATCACATGGGAAATTTTAAAGTAGGTGTAATTATATAGTTAGAATTATCAAAATTATAGTCGGTCTAAGCCGATTATAATACCCTACACATATGTGTGGTTACCATTCCAAGTGATATATAGGTCACCAGGGTATACGAATCCTGAAAATAACTACAAACATTCAATCGCTGAAGAATTTCCATTCATTTGATACCCATATTTACAAATGGGTAGGTGTACCGAATTTCGATTTATTTTTTGTGAACCACAAGTCTTTTCACCGGAAAACATTATTATCATGTATTTGAGAATGATATCAATATATATTTGACCAAAAAAGTTTACCTAAGCACGTATACATGAAAATTGATCTTTATATGTACATTTTATATGAGGTATTTGAACATAAGTGGTCGGATCATAGGTCACAATGGACGGATACAGCGTAGGTATATTAGTAATCTAAGTATAAGTTTCATTTATCTAGCTTTTCAATTTTAAAAGAAGTAGGGATTTCAACAGACGGACAGACAGACAGACAGACAGACAGACAGACAGACAGACAGACAGACAGACGTACAGACAGACGGACATCGCTAAATCGACTCAGGAGGTCATTCTGATCAAGAATATATACACTTTTCCATACCGGAGATGCTTCCTTCTGGGTGTTACAAACGGCGTACCAAACTGAATATACCCTTTCACTCTTAGTCTAGGGTATAAAAAACCAGAGCTCTCGATTATCCGGGTACCCGGGCTACCCGGGTTGTAAAATACCCGTAAAAAATGGGTATTAATTGTTCGAGCTAACCGGGTAGTTCACAAAACCTGGGTAGTTTGTTCGTTCGTTTGTTTGAACTATTCGAGTAGCTCAAACTATTCGAGTACCTCGAACTATTCGAGTAGCTCGAACTATTCGAGAAGCTCTAACTATTCGAGTAGCTCGAACTATTCGAGTAGCTCGATTGTTCGTTCGTTGTTCGAACTACCCGGGTAGCTCATTGGTTCGATTGACGTTTGTTCATTTGATCGCTTTTTGGGAGTCATGGACCACCGAGAGTATTGTCATTCGATTTCCCACGATATATGTTACCGATTTCTGCAATAAAAATTTGGTCGTTCTTTTTATCACTTTCTGCCCACTTTTTCCCACCCACTTTTGTCCACCTACATTTTTGCACCCAGATTTCCAACCAACTCTTACATCAACGAACGGACAGGCATATTGACAAGCGATCAAATGAACAAAAGTCAATCGAACAAACGAATGTTCGAACAACGAACGAACACTCGAGCGACTCGAATAGTTCGGGTTTTGCGAACTACCCGGGTAGCTCGAACAGTCAATACCCTGGTTTTACGGGTATTTGAACTATCCGGGTATATCCGGCTACTCGAAAATACTCGTATGAAATCGAGAGTTCTGGAAAAAACCCAACATTTAGTAACATTAATAAGTGAATTTTAAAATGTATTAAAAGTATTTTCACAGATTTTTAAATATATGCGCATAAATTATTTGAAATAAAAAAAGCATTTTAAACTTGTAGGAAAAACAAAACTCTGATTCAAATATAAACCAGTTGGGAAGCTTAGAACACATGGGAAATTTTGAAGTAGGGAAATTGTGACAGTTGGTGAAGTTAGTAAGAATTTTGGAAGTTATAGTCGGTCTAAGCTGACTATAAATACGCTACACATATGTGATAATTTGAACATAAGAGGTCGGTTCTCAGGTCACAATAGAGCGAACATGCCAATTTTCTTGTTCATCAAAATCTAAAGTTTCATTGATCTAGCTCTTCTACTTTTTCTGTAATTGTGATTTCAACAGACAGACAATGGACATACGAACATCGACTCAGGAGGTCATGCTGATCAAGAATATATATACTTTTTCATACCGCGGATGCTTCCTTCTGAGTCTTACAAACGGCGTACCAAACTGAATATACCCTTTCACTCTTAGTGTAGGGTATAAAAATATAATATTGCAATGTAATGTTTAAACAAGAATATGTACAAATATTTAAATTTATCTTTTTATAAACTTTGTTTTTCTTTTATATTTAGAAACAAATTTTCAGCTATCTGGATAGTTTTCACTAGTATTAAATATTATCCGAGCTGCACAAACATATACAATTTAATTAAATGATTGTTTTTGTTTTACGACCTCTTGATAATTTTAAGATATTGTCCTAACGTGCTCAAGGTGCAGTCAGTACAAATTGGGTGTTCAGATTCTACATGTCAAGTCGCTAAAGTTTTCCTTTTCCAATGAACACAATAAGATTTATGTGCATTGAAAAAAGAACCAAAATCAAAGAATGCAAAAACTGCATTAACTCATGATTTTGCCAAAGTTTGTTATTGCGTGCAGCAATTTGCTACGTATATGCAAATTGCAAATGTAGAATCCGCTGAGTAAGATTGCTGATGAAGGGGCTTGGCTGCCTGTGAAACAGCTGTACGATCTGCCACTCAATGCATTTTGCCAATTGTGTGTTGTTTTATTTGTTGGAACAAAACACCCAATTTGTACTGACTGGACCTTGAGCACGTTAACACATTATCTTAAAATTATCAAGAGGTCGTAAAAAAAAACAATTAATTGTTAACACAGTGCACGACGTTTAAAATCGAAAGGATTTT
This sequence comes from Dryomyza anilis, assembly GCA_951804985.1. Taxonomy (NCBI): domain Eukaryota; kingdom Metazoa; phylum Arthropoda; class Insecta; order Diptera; family Dryomyzidae; genus Dryomyza; species Dryomyza anilis. The sequence goes on from OX638135.1 coordinate 38,384,016, forward strand.
TATAGATTTAAAAAAAAACAATTTTTTATACAAAGTGCAGCCTACGTATTCGATTCTGCGGAAACTCTACAGCCTATACGTAGCAAATTGCTGCACACAACAAGAACTTTGACAAAATCTTCAGTTAATGCAGTTTTTGCATTGCTTGCTTTTATTTCTTATTGCATATAATTCTTATTGTGTTCATTGGAAAGGAAAACTTTAGCGACGTGAAATGTAGAATCTGCAGAGAAAGATCGCTGAAGAAGGGGCTTGCCTGCCTCACAATAAGAAAAAAGGAGTACGATCTGCCACTCAAAGCATTTTGCAATTGCTTGTTGTTTTATTTGTTTGTACAAAACACCCAATTTGTACTGACTGGACCTTGAACACGTTTAGACAATATATTAAAATTTATTTAAATGTTTTCCCACAACAGCGATTTAGTACGATAACAACTCAAACATAAATAAAACACATACGTTTCATATCGGTACACAAGTACCATTGGGATTTCAAATATTTAAAATATTTTTGGAATATTTCGATACAAAATGTCTACTTGTATGCAACAATTGGATTCCAAATAATTTTATATTGTTATTGGAATATTTCATAATTTCGTTTACATTTCACAAAACAGTTCCGTTTTGAAAGTTCGTGTCAGCATTCGCTAATCTAATTTCTTCATACAGTATCCATCGCGTTTTTAAATACTGCAATTGATACGATGACGTCTTCCCTGGATTCCTTCATTCGGCTAACCTTCATTCGGCTGACCGATACCGAAATGATAGAGTTCGAAAGTTAGTTCAGTGAATCTCTACTAAGTGGATATACCTCACATTCTTTAGAAGTACATGCTGATGAAATGAAATCGATTTGGTTCAACGTGAAGAACTCTTACGAGATTTGCATTCAGGATCTTGAACCGAAGGAGGATGATGCAGCTTCTGGTGAAGTAGATCTGAAAACCCTGAAGGTTCGACACCGAAATACTTACCCCACCTACGTACGTTGCATCGCGAAGATTGGTGAACATATTCAACAATTGACGTCAAGTCCTGCTCGTGCGAATGCAGTTAATCTGGATGGATTCTCTCAAATCTCAAGCATCGTTTCGAAAATAAACGGACACTTGTAAATAGCCAGTTAAGTATTTTATTTACCTTTCGTCTGTTATTTCAGAATGTGGCAGTGCATTTAAAAAATTGAAACGTGACTTTCAAAATTCCGCTCTAAAGTTATATAATATTAGCATTGACAATTGGAACTCTATTTTAGTTTTCTATGTTCTTCTCGTTTGCCTGATGCAACATTGTCCCTTTGGGAGCAATCGTTTAGCAAACAAATAGATATTCCAAAATGGGAAGAATTGGATTCATTTTTCACAAGTCGGTACAATGAGTTGAAACCGTTTCCAATAGCAAGTGTTCAACTCTTCCTAAACACCATTTTAAAATTACAAATTGTCCAAGAAAAGTTAATACGTATCAAGCAAATATTTCTTCGCCTACTTGCAAGATCTGCCCAAATGATCATCATACAATTCGACATTGTCCAAAATTTAAAGAATGAGTTGCTTGAAAAAATGGGCTTGTGTATTAACTGTTTTGCAAAATTTCATATGGTGAAAGATTGTAAAAGTTCTTTTAATTGTTTAAAGTGTCGCAGGCGTCACAACACCTTGCTGCACAATGATATTTTTACATCAAATTTTATTCCTATTATTTCTACTACTTCAACTTCTAGTTCCAATTCAAACAACAAGGCAAGCATGCAGTCCAAATACAGTAAATTGAAGTTTCCACGGCTGTTGATGCAGTTCAGACTTGTTTCGCTGCTTGGTCAATATGTGTTCTATTAGGTACAGCAAAAGTGACTATATGCCATTTAGGTGCCACTTATGCTGCTCGTGCCCTGATTGATACAGGATCCGAAGGTACCTTTATTTCTGAGAAATTGTTTAATTTACTCAAACTTCTATGTAAAGCTATGCAAGCTCAAATTTCAGGCTTGAATAATGCTATATCTGTGAATGCAAAAAAGATGTGCTCTTTTAGTCTTAGTTCTCCAATTAATTTCAATATTTCAATTGAAGCATCAGCGTTAGTGCTATCACAGCCAACTGGTAATTTTCCAACAACTATCATCGATCCACCTGTATTTTCCATCTTCCTCCAATTAAACTAGCTGATGCTGAATTTTTCAGAAAATTGCACATCGATTTATTAATTGGTGGCGATTTGTTTCCAGTCATACTACTAGATGGCATAAAACGTAATAATTGCTCAAGAAACCATTTTTGGATGGATTCTTACTGGCCCAATAACGCGTCATCAACATAACAATCCTCCTACTATTGTTTCATATTTCAATAAAGTATAACTGTATAGATAGATTGTTCGTTTTTGGAAGGTGGAGGATCTTCCTCAGAAACAAAATATGTCTTATTCCGATCGCTTTTGCGAAGACAAAAAGCGATGATAGGGTCGATATATCGTTCCTCTTCCATTTAAAGAACTATTTCCAAATGAATTAAAGCTCGGTTATTCCCGATCGACCACTCAATTTATTAGAAACGAATCTCGACACTTAATTATTACATGCCTCATCATGCAATAAGAAAACCAAAAGGCATAACTACAAAAGTTCGTGTGATTTTTAATGCAACTAATTCTTCGGCTAATAAAGTAAGTTTAAATGATATTCTCCATATTGGCCCTGTACTCCAAGCTGTTCAGATTCTCCTAATATTAAAATGGAGTTTAATCGTTTTGTTTTTAATGGTGACATCCAAAAGAAGTTGGTTCCATTTCAACGAATTTTTTTCTGTGAAATTTAGATGATGATATACGTGATTATAAATTAAAAACTGACACGTTTGGAGTAAATTGCGCTACATATCTGGCAATACGAAATTTAACTCATGAGCAGAATATGTAGAACAAATTTATCCTCTAGCAAGCAACATTTTGCATACCTCCATGTACGTGAATGACGTGTTGCGACAGCAATAAACGCGCTAAATGTATTAATTCAGCAGTGTTCCCATTACGCAAATGTTCATGTGGAGCTGTTCTCTTAACTGAAATGGTCGACAATATTATTCCTCAGTTACCTGTCTGATTGTGCGAAGCGTATGTATTTGGATTTAGTGATATATATCATAAAGCAACGATAGAAAATAAAAGACAAATGTTTCAGTTTAATTCAATCATAAGGGACTTATTTATTGTACATACGTATAGTTGGTTGGTTGAACAGCAAAGAGGAAGTTGTTTCATTTGTCTTCCAAGAACTAAATTCTTACAATAATGTTAACCTAACATAATGAGATATTAAGTTTTAAATGTTGGTAGCTAAAACTAAGATGCCACTGAGTGTAGCTACAGTGCTTTTTCAACGATTATAATATAAGTAAAATATGTAATTAATTATGTGGCTTTTGGCGTAAAAATTGCCGGCCTCCTTGCAGTATTATATTTGCAATAATATTTCTAAATCTGCAATAATAATATTAAATAATATGGTTTATGAAAATTTGATTATATTAAATTCATGAGCAAATATGTTTATAAATGTATATATATGTGTTAAATTCATGTAGATTATGATTAAAAAATGCGTGCCAGAATAGGTACTTATATCAGAAAGGATCTCAAGCAATTGTATGTCTTAAAGGACACATGGACCAGAAAAGACCCATCCAAAAATGGTGTTTTGAGCTACTGGAAGCCCACTATTAGACATCACTTCTGAACGAATTATGCGGTGGTACGCGGTGTAGCCGCGGTAGCTCAGTGGTTAGTGCGTTGGACTGCGAGCCGAAAGGTCCCCGGTTCAAGCCTGGACTGGGGCTAACAACATCTTTTCATAGAAACATTTTTCTATACCGCGCTACCTCTCGTCAGTAAATGGCAAACCTACGAGAGTAAAACCATTGCCTATGAAAAAGCTCTCACCCGCCGTTCGGATTCGGCAATAAACTGTAGGTCCCACCATTTTGAGTACAAATATAACACGCACAGCTCAAAATGATGAGAGAGCTCGGCCGAAGTTCTATACAGGACTGTAGCGCCAAACTATTATTATTACGTATCGGCACCGAATATTATTGATACTACCGATGACGTTTACAAATTAGGATCCGCTAGGTTGAAGTTTGTAAATTTTTCCTTGATTTTAGCATTGACGTGTTGCGTGGGAATTTTAAAATTAAAATCCGATCTGACACGAGCATATATTATTAAACGTACAGTCGGATCATGGCAACAATTTACGGCCACTTCGCAGATTGTGTCCCACTGAAGTTTTTGTCATGTTTAGACGATTCACCAAGCTAGATGATATATTGCTTACTTCTGAGCAGGGATCTAATAATGCGCCTGCAAAAACCTTTGTGTTGCGTATCCGTAGTTGTACAATCGCCGTAGGAAGAAGTGAGATAGATTGGTTAACGACTGGAACTATAGGTGGACAATGCCGTGTTGGTCTCTGATATCTATGTAGCCGATTATTGGAGTGAATGAGGATGTGATGCTTTTGCTTGCAGTAAGTGCATGACTTGCTGCTTCTGCAGTCTTTAGATACATGCGAATGAGCAAGGCACCTCGAGCAATAACGAAGGAGTAGAATGGCTCTAAGCCGCTTTTCAAAATTCATGGCCAGAAATTTACGACAGAATCGAAGAGGATGATTTCGATTACAGATTCTGCATTCAAATTGCCTAATAGTTTGCGATGAGTTTGCTGCTGAATCCTTGTTTTGTTGGTTTTCGTTGTTGTTAAATATTAAATTAAACTATAATCGTAAAAATTAATATGCATTCATTTCCGGAAACTTCCATTTATTACGTTTATGTAGTTCTTTTAAGTATTCCTCTTTGCATCTGAGGCATAAATGCTGAGCAAAAGCTTTTAATCTCTGCCACCGATTTAGAATACTTAAAGGGCTCGTTGAGATTTCAGGCTCAAAAGGTGCCATTATTGGTGAGCCGATAAGAAAATGTCCAGGAGTTAAAGCAGCATAATCAGGTGGTTTATTTGACATTGAGCTTAATGGTCTTGAATTAAGACAAGCCTCAATTCTACATAGTAGAGTTGATAGTTCATTAAATGTATATTTGTGTGATATTGACATTTTCCGAAAATGTGCTTTGAAGCTTTTAACACCTGCTTCCCATAAACCACCCAATTGTGGAGCACCCGCAGGAATAAAGTTCCAAGTAATGTTTTGAAGTAATGTTAAGAAATTTTGAAGCACCTACAAAATTTGTGCCATTGTCAGAAAATAATTGACTTGGGCAACCTCTTCGTGAAGCAAATCTACTAAAGGCCGCAAGAAACGTTGTTGACGATAAATCACTTGTGGCTTCCAAGTGTATGGCCTTGGTGACAAAACACTAACGTACCCTTTTGTTATAAGGCACGCTCGTCCTGTATAATTTTTTACATAAAATGGTCCTGCGAAATCTATTCCAGTTGTTGCAAAAGGTCTAGAGAAAGTGGTACGTTCTACTGGAAGTGCGGCCATTATTTGAGTTTGATGTCTTTTCTTCTCTAAACACACATATTTGACATTTGTGTATAGTCGTTTTTATAAGGTTTTTAACTTTTGGAATCCAATATTGTTGTCGTACAAGGCGTAACATAAGTTGATTGCCGCCATATAAGGAACTTTGATGAATAAATTGAACTAAAAGCTTTGAAAACTTGCAACTATAAGGGAGCAATATTGGATGACTCTCATTAAAAGATACATTTGTCGAATTAATCAGACGTCCGTTTACTCGCATGATACCTTTTGAATCTATGTAGGGATTGAGCGATAAAATACTGCTTTTAGCAGAAATTGTTGAATGATTTTCTATATTTTTATATTCATCCGCTAAATGTACTTTTTGGCACAAAATGTTCAGGCGAAATCGAATATCTGCTATTTCTTTCCTAGAAATGAATTGAAAATTGAAAGTTTGATTAAATTTTTTTTTTGTTCGGTGAAAAAATCTAAAAATATAGGCAATCACACGAAACGCTCGAGGGAGAGAAGAAAACCTCTCTCAAATTTCTTGGCAGTTAGAAAAAAATGTAGCATAAGCTTTAATTGTTTGGTTTCCAAAGTGGTTTCAAGATTATTATTTTGACAAAGTGGCCAAAATGTTTTTTAAAATTCTAGCCAACTGGGCCCGTTCCACCACAAGTCGCTGTTATTAAGTTCTTGTGGTAGAGTTCCACGACTTCCCAAATCAGCCGGATTATCTTTAGTATCTACATGAAACCAATTTTGACTTCCGACTCGATCTTGAATTTTTGCAACGCGATTGGCTACAAAACAAGTCCATGAACATGGTGGTTTCTGTAGCCATGCAAGAATGATAGTTGAATCGGACCAATAGAATATTTCATTTATTTTAACGTTAAGATTAATTAACAGGGTTTCAATCATTTCAGCAAGAAGAAGAGCCCCACATAGTTCTAATCGAGGTAAAGATACGCTCTTAACATGAGCCACTTTAGTTTTGGCCATAAGTAAATGGGTAGATATTTTGGAATTATTACACTGTTCTACAAATTGAGGGTTGCTGGCGTCCACAGAATCATTTCTTGTATATTTCGGTCTCCTGATTCTTGCTGCGGACTCAGAATTCTTCCTATACGTCGAGATTTTGCAAAAAATCAAGTCAAAGTTCCAAAAAGGCCATTTTTGGTACTTTATATCGCAAGTTATCGCACGATTTCGACATGTAGCAGATGCAAACTTTATCACAAAATAAAATATGAACCTTTCCCTACGGATAATTGCCTGGGTCCAGATATTAGTTTTTGCAAAAAATCAAAAAGAGATTTGTGTTACCAAAAAAGTGTGTCGGGAGAGTAATATATCACAATTCTCTAAGCTCTCTTGAAAAACATTTAAATATTAGTTCGCATTGTGTTTGCTGTCAAAATTTTGAAAAAATGTTTTAAACTTTATCTTACTGCAATTTCTCGGAATATTTTTTAAAATTTGTTTATGAAATATTCGATCAAAATGGAGGGAATTGCACGCAGAGATATAAATTTCATACATATTTAATTAAGTGGTGCTCTACAGCTACTCATTATTAAATTTAAATTTATAATATTGTTTTGTCGCGACTGTTGTACTAATATATATTGAACATTTTATTTTAATGAATGGCGGATTTGGGACTATTTTCGTGACGCATATGAATTGTGAAAATTAAACAAAAAAATCCCTTATGAATCGCTTTAGCATACTATACATATTTCAATATTTTTGTATTTTATTTGTATTTCAAAAGATATTGGAATTGCGATCATTTTAATATGTTGCAAACGATAAAAAAATCTCACTTTTTCTTTCAAAAACATTTTTTTTTTCACTCGTTCTCGAAAAGCAATAGAAAGGTATTAATTTGATTATGACCATGGATGAAAAAATTGATGCTATATTAAGAAGCACTTGACAATTGCTTTTATGTTCAAAATTTGCAACATGTCCAAAAATTGTGTATCTACATTACCCCATGTCCCATTTTTCCCCAGGTTCCCCTACTTTTTCCCTCTGTGAACATATTTTTCTGGCTTGGCTACATTTTTCACTGATAAAAGTGTTTTTATATTCATTGCAAGATTTTTTCAACATAAATATGTTTGGGAGAACCATTTTCTTCCCTGCCTGTGGAAAAACACATTCTATTTAAAGATGTGACATTCCCAGCCCAAATATGTACGTGTGTTACGATGTCATTAAAAAAAATGTCATAGAAATATATAGTTCTCGTGAGGTAACAAATCCGAAATTATACAAATTACTCAGTATATTACGTTTTTTTGAAAACTGACATTAATTAAAGTCTGCCAAATAAAACTAGTAGTAATGGAAAAATAATGTATTACCCTAACAGTAAAATAAAACACTGGTTACTTCTTGCCATTCATAAAGTTCCACTGCATCGAAGATCCTACTAAACTTGAAGAACATTTATAAGTCACACAGTTCTTTAAAAATGTTGAAATATGGCTTTTTTTTTCTTTAATTTTCACAATTCATATGCGTCACGAAAATAGTTCTAAATCTGCCATTCATTAAAATAAAATGTTCAATATATATTACTACAACAGACGCGACAAAACAATATTATACATTCAAATTTAATAATGAGTAGCTGTAGGGTGTCGCGTGTTTTTTCAGTTCAGTCGCTCAGAAGCATTTGTTGACGACGGTTGTATATTTTTTTGATTTTTTTAACCCATTAAAGCCCGCCGAATAATATAAACACCAGGATATTACGCAGTGCAATTTTCCCCATCATATTTTCCCATAATGCGTACATCAGATGCTAAGAATTTTGTTTGATTTTGCATCTAGCACCACTACATTAAATATATATGAAATTGTATATCTCTGCGTGCAATTAACTCCATTTTAATTAAATATTTCATAAACAAATTTTAAAAAATATTTCGAATAATTGCAGTAAGATAAAGTTTAAAACATTTTTTCAAAATTTTGACAGCAAACACATTGCGAACTAATATTTAAATGTTTTTCAAGAGAGCTTAGAGAATTGTGATAAATTACTCTCCCGACACACTTTTTTGGTAACACAAATCTCTTTTTGATTTTTTGCAAAAACTAATATCTGGACCCAGATTTTTTTGGCAATTATCCGTAGGGAAAGGTTCATATTTTATTTTGTGATACAGTTTGCATCTGCTACATGTCGAAATCGTGCGATAACTTGCGATATAAAGTACCAAAAATGGCCTTTTTTGCATCTTTGACTCTATTATTTGCAAAATCTCGACGTATAGGGAAAATTCTGAGTCCGCAGCAAGAATCAGGATACCGAAATCTACCAGAAATAATAAGTTTCATTTCTGTGGAAAATTCTTGTAAAACAGTGTTATTAATTCGAATATAAATAACCCCCGCGTATGCCTTTTCCGAGGCATCAGAAAACCCATGAATTTTTAATTCACTATCCATTTTATAGTCTATCCAACGTGGAATTTTAATCATATTAATGTGGGGGTAATTTTCAACAAAATTCCTCCACTTGGCAAGAGTCTGAGGGGTTAATTCATCATCCCATTCTGTTTGGTCTAGCCAAACTTGTTGCATTATTATATTCGCCATTACAATAATCGGCGCCAGCCACCTAGCTGGACCAAACAGTTTTGCAGTTGCGGAGAGTACTTCCCGTTTGGTAAATTTTTCTTTGTTGTATATGTTATCTGTAATAAAAAAGAAGGAAACATGCAAAGCATTCCATCGTACCCCCAGAGCTATTGCGTTTCTAGAGTCATCGAAATCCAGAAACTCAGTATCCATTAGGTAATCTTTTGGAATATTGTCCAATACTTCCTTCGTATTTGCGGTCCATTTCCGAAGAGAAAATCCTGCAGACCGCAGCGTGTTGATTAATTGAACTCTAGCCTTAATATCAGTAGCTATGTCGTGAGCACCAGCAAGTACATCATCCTCATACATTCAATTTTGAAGTATGAACGAAGCTAATGGGTGTGTATTTATGCAATCATGTGCAAGTTGAATCAAAGTTCTAATTTCAAGATACGGAGCACAATTTACTCCAAACGTGACTGTTTTTAACTCAAAGTCAGAAAGCTTCTCATCAGCAGATTCTCTAAAAATTATTCTCTGAAAAGGTCGATGTGAGGGTTCAATAAGTATTTGACGATACATTTTTTGTATGTCACTGTTAAAAACATATCTGTAAAATCGCCAACGAAGCAGGAACATCATAAGATCAGCCTGAAGAACTGGCCCAACATTGAGCATGTCATTAAGGCTACAACCACTCTATGTAGAACTAGTTGCATTAAATACTACTCGTAAAGCAATAGTAACGCTATCAGGCTTCACCACAGAATGATGTGGTAAATAGCAATGCGAAGGAAAATATTAAAATTTGGGAGATGGAACCTTTTCCGTATGATCTAATAAAATATATTCTTTTACGACATTATCATAAGCAAATTTAAATGCAGGTTTTTCGTAACAATGATGTTTTATTACGAAGAAATTGTTTACATGCGATGTGACGTGAAGAACCAAGTTTGAGTTGTGACGGAAAATTGGATTAAAAAGGCAGCGAAACAATATATCTGCTATCCTCATTTCTACGAGTAGTTTCAGAATATATCTTTTCGCAAAGTTTATCTGCATCAGTTAAAAATTTTCTCTTTGGAACCTCTTCTAGTTCCCAGAAACGTTGCATTTGTTTATCTATAGAAATCTCATTAGAAAATGTCACATGAGTGGAGAAACAAGAGACGTGTGCAATGGATACCGACCCAGTAAGAATCCACCCGGAACACGGTGCAGTTAGAGCACCGAGTATATTGCGTTTGACGCCATCTAGCATTATCAACGGATACAGATCGCCACCGATGAGAACGTCAATTGGTCCAGCTTTGTTAAATGTGGGATCAGCCAATGCTATTTTGGGAAGTTGATCAATAGAAAAATCGATAGAGTCAGAGGGTAGGTTACCCGTTATGTGAGGAAGCACCAGAGCTGTAGCTTCAATCTGCAAATTACAATCGAGATTAGATCCAATAAGGAAAGAACAGAGCTGCGAAGGATTTGCAGATACCTTTTGGTTGACACCAGAAATTCTGGCTTGAGTGAAGCAAACTGGAAGTTTGAGCAACTTTCGAAGCTTTTCAGAAATGAAAGAAGCTTCAGAAACCGAATCAATGAGAGCACGAGCAGAATATGAGACTCCAAGGTGACATATTAAAACCTGTGCTGTTCCAAGAATTACGCCACTGCGTCTTAAATTATTCGCAGTTGGTTGCACAGCAGTTGAATGCGTTAGAGTGGACTGTAACGAATGATGAAAAACTTGTGATACATGATGAGCAGCTCCAGCAACACATCCAGTAGCAGCTTCAGCAGCGGCTCCAACAGCGGCTCCAACAGCTCCAGTATCATCAGAAGTATTTCTGTGCAAAAGCGTGTGATGCCGCTTTTTGCACACCGCACAACTATAAGTCCTATGACATTCTTTTACCGAATGATTTCGCGTTAAACAATTTATACAAAAATTATTTTTTTTTACTGTTGAAAACCGATCTGCAACACTAAGATTTATAAATTTTGAACACACACGTAATGTGTGTTGCTGTTTTGAACAAAGGACGCAATTAGTTGTGGCATGAGAAACGTTGGCATGATAAGAAATAATTTACTTTTGTGCCATTGTAATTGGTGACGAGAATTGTTTTATGTAAGAAGTTCTTGAAGAAGAAGCTCCTTTAATGTCTACAATTGACTCTAACGTTTGATAGCGTTCAGTAAGGAACGTATCTAATGTTTTCCACTTGGGTATCGTGGATTTATCCTTAATGCTTTGTTCCCATAAAGCCAGAGTATTATCGGGCAATCTTTGGCAACAGAAAAATATTAATATTGGATCACAGTGATCCGTGTTGATTTCATACAAATTCAACGCATTGAGGCAATTTGTAATACCTCTTTGCAAGTTTTTAAGTGAAGTACTATTCTCAGTTGAAACAACTGGAAGATCAAACATAAGCTTTAGTTGACTATTGACTAAGACTCTTTTGTTTTCAAATGTTTCCTTTAGATTTGTCCACGCCAATGAAAATCCATTATTTGTTAAGGGCGACTTCTTTACAATTTCTTTTGCATCACCACTTGTTTTTTTTTAAGTAGGTGATATAATTTTTCAACATCACTAAGACGTGTGTTGTTAATATACACCGCTGTGAACATATCACGAAAAGTTGGCCATGATGAATAATCTCCCTTAAACACCTCAGTGTCACATAGCGGAAGTCGAAGATTATTTGTAAATTCATGGCTATTAGGTAATGGATTTGGCCCACTGGCCGAAGAGGTAGAATTGGCGGGTGGAACTGTCAAATCATTAGAAAGCTGGTTAATATGTGCTAAGAAAAACACGTATGAATTAAAAGTTGTGGCGTATTTACCTTTAACAACTTGAATATCCTCAGAATCGACATCATTTTGAGCATCGATATATGTGGTTTTGGTTTTTAACCATAATGATTTTATTTCGTCCTTAAATATGTCTAAGGAGAAAATGGTATGATCGATTTTGGAAATTTCTGTAAAACGAGCATCGAATTCTATAATTTTATCCGATGCCCAAATGAAAAGATCGAGTTCAGACATATTTGCAACTTAGAAATAATATGCGCTTCAACAAATATATAATGCTTCGAAAATGCGATATAAAACACGAACAAAAAATGTTTAAAATATACGCAACGTAATGGTAAAATATGTCGCGATAATACACACGCAAAAATGTGTTTTATGTTTGGAAATGCTATAACAAAGTTAATCCGCGATTTTAAACACAACAACGATGTGCTTAAAGTTTCGAACAATTAATTAAATGTGTAGCGCAAAAATAAACACGAACAAAAAAATGTGTTTATAGAAAGTCAAAACGAATGAATTCTCTTCTACTGATATGAAGACTTTCCCAAAGAAATCCGCCCGTAGCAAAGTATTAACTAAAGATACAATAAGTTCTCTCAAAGAACTTCTCCTGATAGACAGTAAAAAAACTCTCCAGATAAAATTGTAAATAGTATTTATTTGTTGTTTATTAAATAATATATGTGTATCCACGAAAAATTCGTTGAATTTCGTATGAATATCGTATGGATATCTGCTTACACTCGACTGAATGTTACACGCTGCAAAAAAGAGGGCTCTCCCAAACATAATTTTGCAGGCATTAACATGTATGTTTGGAATTTTATGTAAACATATAATTGACTGATAAATCATTTGTAAACAGGGTTGTATTGAGCAAGCGCGGATCCAGGGGGTGGCGAGGGGCGCAAAATTTGCAAAAAATCATAAAATTGCAAATTTTCCACCTCTACAGAAGGGCGCAAAACATAGAAAAAGGCGCAAAATGTTCAAAAAGCATAAAATTGCAAATGCGCCTTATTTACAAAATTTTTCGCCTCTATTGAGTTACAATATATGCACAAAGTTAATATATCCTGTACCTCATAGGTATAGGGTATAAAAAGTCGTTACTCCTACCAAAAATCTTCAAACAAACAAACAAATTGGCTGAACTTTATATATAACCGAATGAAGTGAAATATTTTTTCTTCAAACTATCCCCTCTGTTTGGGTCCCAGACTAAATTGGGGCGCGGTCGGACTTGTGGTACCCCAGATAAATCGAAACCTTATACACCTACCTATATGAACATGTAGGTACTGAAATGAAAGATATTGATTAGTATGTTATTATGTTCATGATTCGATAACCACAGTAACCTCAGTACCGTTTTTAGTTTTAACAACTGAGTTCATTTTATACACGAATAATATATAGATACAAGTGTGGGTACCCAAACGAAAATAAATTTAATCTGAAGTCTATTATACACTTTTGTATTTATGTTTTAAAAAATAAAAATAAATAATATTTTATAAAAAAAAATTTCACCTGCGGCGCTTTATTATTATTCCTTCCATATAATTACAAATGTGGCATTATTGCCTTTCATTTGAGTACCTAATATGTAGGTGCACCGGATATCGATTTTTCTAGGGTCCGACCGCACCCTATATTTTTTTTTGTTTTTTAAGCAAATAAAACGGTTGATTTAAAGAAAAAAAGTTAGTTTAAAGAAGTACAGTTGTGTATAATTCATTATTCACTGTATTTGATGAGAAAATATAAAAAAGGGCGCAAAATAAATTTTTGGGGCGCATTTTAGAAAAAATTGGAAAAAAGGTCAAAAAAATCAATCAAAGGCGCAAAACAAAATAAATATTTGAACCGAAACATAAATATGTTCAAATAAAACAAAATATAGATAATGGCGTTAAATTTGCTAAAAAACATAAAATTTCAAATTTTTCACCTCTACAGAAGGGCGCAAAATATAGAAAAAGGCGCAAAATGTTCAAAAAAGCATAAAATTGCAAATGCGTCTAATTTACAAAATTTTTGCGCCTCTACAGAAGGGCGCAAAATATAGAAAAAGGCGCAAAATGTTCAAAAAAGCATAAAATTACAAATTCGCCTAATTTACAAAATTTTGGCGCCTCTACAGAAGGGCGCAAAATGTAGAGAAAGGCGCAAAATGTTTAAAGAAGCATAAAATTGCAAATGCGCCTTATTTACAAAATGTTTGCGCATCTAAAGAAGGGCGCAAAATGTAGAGAAAGGCGCAAAATGTTCAAAAAAGCATAAAATTGCAAATGAGTCTAATTTACAAAGTTTTTGCGCCTCTACAAAAGGGCGCACAATATAGAAAAAGGTGCAAAATGTTCAAAAAAGCATAAAATTACAAATTCGCCAAATTTACAAAATGTTTGCGCCTCTACAGAAGGGCGCAAAATATAGAGAAAGGCGCAAAATGTTCAAAAAGCATAAAATTGCAAATGCGCCTAATTTAAAAAATGTTTGCTCCGCTATACAAGGGCGCAAAATATAGAGAAAGGCGCAAAATTTTCAAAAAAGCATAAAATTGCAAATGCGCCTAATTTAAAAAATGTTTGTGCCTCTATACAAGGGCGCAAAATATAGAGAAAGGCACAAAATTTTCAAAAAAGCGTAAAATTGGAAATGCGCCTAATTTACAAAATTTTTGCGCCTCTATAGAAGGGCGCAAAAATATAGAGAAAGGCGCAAAATGTTCAAAAAAGCATAAAATTACAAATGCGTCTAATTTACAAAATTTTGGCGCCTCTACAGAAGGGCGCAAAATATTAAAAAAAGCATAAAATTGCAAATGCGCCTAATTTACAAAATTTTGGCGCCTCTACAGAAGGACGCAAAATATAGAAAATGCCGCAAAATATTAAAAAAAAGCATAAAATTGCAAATGCGCTTAATATTTAGAATTTTTAGGGATTTTTAAAAGACCCGAAACTACAGAGAAACGCACTAAATATTCAAAAAATAAACACAAAATGGAAAAAGCTCCAAAAATGCAGAATGTTTGCTTCTTTTAAAAAGATCGCAAAATATAGAAAAAGGCGCCAAATTTTCAAAAAAAAAAACAATTCAAACAATTCATTTACAGAGTAAATATGCGTCATTTTCATTTTGTGTTTGTTTTGATAATTTTGCGCTTATGAAGACGATAAAATTCTGTAAGTTATGCGCTGTTTTAATTTTAATTTTTTAATTTAATTTTTTCTGAGCTTCCTACATTGCGCCTTTTTGTAAAAATTACTATTTATCTCCAGATTACTAATATTCTGTAAAATACATTTTTAATTGTTCGCTTTTTTTAAATTTTGCGACTTAAAAAAAAAACTTGTTGACATTTTAATCTTTGTTAAAATTGTCCAAAATAGCGGTTAACTTTTCTTTTAAAGTTGACTTTAAAATGTATACGAATATGCGCCATTATATTTTGACAACGATTCTGAAGAATACACAATTCGAGTTTTAAATATTTTGAGATCTATATCAAAATGTCCCAAGACAAAAATTCTAGGCAGGGTCGAGACAGTTTAGAAACATTTTTTCGACATATTTTCAAAAGAGATAGGCGGAGTTTGTAACACAAGATATCTGCCCGAACTGCCCGATTCCAAAATATGCCATGAATCTGTCATTAAAAAACCACCAAATTTTACAAACTGCTATACACTTCCCAAAATATTCCATTTATCTGTGTGTTGGCCGGAAATATTCCTGAAAAATTACATAAATTTTGTCTCGTGGTATCAATATTAAATCGAATTTAAACATTATAGGCGCATAACCATAGACAACTTTAATAAATCGACTTTAAAAAATTCGACTTTTTTTAGAATTTTTGTATAGAATAAATTGTCAAATAGATGATTTTGAATTTAAATTTGACTTTAAATTGTCTATACTAATGCGCCATAGTTTTTAAAAAATATACATATATTTTGTATATCTTCGTTGTACAACTATAAGTCCAAATACCATTTTTGAAAGTTTGATAAAAGTTCGACAATTCATAGTTTTAGATGTGTTGGTGTACTTTCATAATTAACGAGTTGGGAAAGTTAGGTCACATGGGTAATTTCGGTCACATGGGACGGACTTTTATAGTCGGTCGGGCCCGACTATGGAATACCCTACACCTTTGGTGTGAATATTAATGTTGGTATTTTAATTGTATACCTACCTTTGAAGTTCTTAATTATGCTGAACATTCTTACACTCAGAATATTATCTACATACCAAATTTCTGACGACGTATATCCAATTAATTTAAAAAATTGATGTAAAAGTGAAAATAAAAAAAAATTTGAAACATGTAGAAATATAAATGTGGTCGAATCACGCCCACTTTTAAAACATATGTAGAGATTTAAGGCTAATATTTGATAATTTTGTTTTCACTAATTTGCGAATAAAATGTCCACTATGGAAAAGCGAAAAGTAATAAAAAAATAAAATGTGGGCGTATCACGCCCATTTTTAGATCACATATTTTTAGGTGAATTCTAACAATATATTTAAAATTTTATAAGTATATCTTAAATACATTTCGAGTTATTGCTTCGTAAATAGTTATATAAAAGGGACTTGTATGGGAGGTGGGCGTGTCCGTTGACTATTTTGGCTCATTCACATTGAAAAAACTAACTTTTGGCAAAAAGTTTTGAAACGAAATATCATCGCATTCTAGGCAGTATTGCTCAAGTTATCGTGTACACGGACAGCAAGACAGACGGGCGGACAGACAGACGGACATGGCTAAACGGACTCGGGTGGTGATGCTCATCAAGAATATGTATACTTTTCCATACCGGACACGGCTCCTAAGGGGAGTTACAATATATGAACTAAGTTAATATACCCTGTACCTCATAGGTGTAGGGTATAAAAAGTCGTTACTCCTACCAAAAATCTTCAAACAAACAAATTGGCTGAACTTTATATATAACCGGATGAAGTGAAATATTTTTTCTTCAAACTATCCCCTCTGTTTGGGTCTCAGACTAAATTGGGGCGCGGTCGGACTTGTGGTACCCCAGATAAATCGAAACCTTATACACCTACCTATATGAACATGTAGGTACTGAAATGAAAGATATTGATTAGTATATTATTATGTTCATGATTCGATAACCACAGTAACCTCAGTACCGTTTTTAGTTTAAACAACTGAGTTCATTTTATACACGAATAATATATAGATACAAGTGTGGGTACCCAAACGAAAATAAATTTAATCTGAAGTCTATTATACACTTTTGTATTTATGTTTTAAAAAATAAAAAAAATAATATTTTATAAAAAAAAATTTCGCCTACGGCGCTTTTTTATTATATCTTCCCAACTAATTATTATAATTAACTGTTGGGCCACTTCTAGAAAATTTACAAAAAGCGTTTCACGTTACCTATTCATTTCAAAATTTTCTTCGTCATTTTGATAAATAATGAAATATTTTTCTCAACAATCAGCATTTCATTTAAATTTTATTTTTTACATAATTACAAATACTAATCGCTATGGTTATAAGATCATAAAAATAACCATATAATTACAAATGTGGCATTATTGCCTTTCATTTGAGTACCTAATATGTAGGTGCACCGGATATCGATTTTTCTAGGGTCCGACCGCACCCTATATTTTTTTTTGTTTTTTAAGCAAATAAAACGGTTGATTTAAAGAAAAAAAGTTAGTTTAAAGAAGTACAGTTGTGTATAATTCATTATTCACTGTATTTGATGAGAAAATATAAAAAAGGGCGCAAAATAAATTTTTGGGGCGCATTTTAGAAAAAATTGGAAAAAAGGCGCAAAAAAATCAGTATGTTTGCATAGAAACATATTTAAATATTTTTGGAAAGAAATCCTGAAAATTAAATAAAAATAAAATGTTGTTTTTTTTATTTATTTTTATTAAAAATCTTTAAACATGCACAGTGGAAAATTATAATAATAGAATTCATATACAAATTTTTAAATGCATAAATGAATAATTGGTTTAAAACTGGAAGTACAACTGACAGCATCAATTAATGCGCAATTGCACCAGCAGGCGCTAAACCAGACGATCCAGGCTCGCTTTATATTTGGTACAGTTACAGATGGTCTCAGTACAGCACATAGCGTAGGCAAGGAATTCACGGAGGCTTTTGTGAAAAAACATGCCAAATTCTGTTTGAAAATCGAAACACTGATTTTTATTTGTGGTTTTTTTTACATTAGATTCAGAAATTATATACTGCACTATATTATACTCTGTTACTATTAGTATTTATTATAACACAATTAACATATTTATTTAATTTACAAATAACAAAATTATTACCGACGCGAACACGTTTTCTTAACGAACAACAAAGACACATACGCAGAAAATGCCGATCAACGAGTGTCAACTTCATATACAAGAATTCATTTTTTGTTTGTTTTCAAACATCAGTATGTTTAAAATGACCCTATACATACTTCAAACGACGACAAAAAAGACGTAGGTAGAAAATTCTGCTCAACGAGTGCTAACTTCGTATACAACAACAATGTTGCAAGAATACATTTATTTAAATCCTATTTCTTTTTTGTTTGTTTTTAAACATCAATATGTACAAACGATGGCAAAAGATGGTGTAGGTAGAAAATGCTGCACAACGTTGCCAACTTCGTCAGTCGATAAATTATCGAATTAAGACGAGCGTGGTGAACATACGTTGTATTTAGATTTGATTAGGATTTTCTGTGTTTTGAAACATAGTTTTAACCCAGTAAAATGCTAAGAAACAGTTTATTCAAATGCAATTAAAATTTTATGTTGGTATTGTAACATATTTATGGTAAATTTGACAGATTCTGCTGGTCAATATAATAATGTTTACACGTGAACAAAAATAAATTCAATTTCGATTATAATTTAATTACACTTCATTCCTAATACATGTATGGAAATTTCATATTACTTTTTAATTACATTCAAACATATTCAAACAAATCTTTTCTATCCGTGTAGTTTAAAATAACTCTCCAGAAAAAAGTTGTCTTCAATGGAGCAAGAGGGCAAGAAAGGGGTTTTCGCTTTGGTTTAATTAGCATGCAGTTTAAAGTGTAGTCTGTAATCATTCTCATAGAACTGGTTTTGATGTTCTCTTATTAAGAGTACCAGATGAGAATTTCACACAGAATGTTGTTTTATGGTTTCTAAATAATTTTCTTTTTAACTTTTATATTTAATGTAATTTAATATAATTTAATTTATTTAATAAACTATTAATTTATTTTAGAATAAAATACAATTTTTATTTGAAACTTTTACATAAAATTTATTTCAAATTGTTTTGAAACCAATTCAACAAACCAAAAAACATGTGATTTTTTTTTTATTTTTCTTTTTTTTTTGTAATTCAATTTAATTGGATAACTCACTGTTAAATGATCTTGCAGGGTACATAAGATTTGGTGCAATGAGTTGATGCAGGCTGCTGGGCACGTCCCTTAACTGTATGTGTTTTTTTTATATACGTTAGTGTACAACTATACCATTTTTTTTTATATTTTTTTTTCCATATTTTTAAAATACACTATTCAAATTTTCACTGACCTTAAACGCTTGACCGATGCGCGAGGATGATGGTCGTCTGTATAAATGTGTAAACTGTTCCCAAATTTTTGATTGATGTCCGTCCGAATGACGATGTGTTCCCAGGAACCTTTTGTGGATGCAACACTGTCCACGCTACTGCTCGCGTATAAGAGTAATCCAACGAAATGGAAAGCTTTACGATGTGGCAGCTAAGTACAATTAAAGCATTGGCGCTCTCACGGAGATGAATGCGATGGTTCAATGTAATCGTCCAAGTATAGTGTCCAACGATATGGACCAAGATGAAACCAAAATGTTCGTAAAAATTAATCCGCTCGGTAAAAATGTTTTCCAAAAGATCCGGTTCGAAGGACCAGCAAATGATTGTGTAAAGCGGATGTATTTGGATTTTTTACGAAAATTTGGTGATATATATCATAAAGCAATTGTAGAAAATAAAAGATAAATGTTTCAGTTTAATTCAGTCATAAGGGACTTATTTATTGTACGTACGTATAGTTGGTTGGTTGAACAGCAAAGAGGAATTTGTTTCATTTGTCTTCCAAGAACTAAATTCTTAACATAATGTTAACGTAACATAATGAGATATTAAGTTTTAAATGTTGGTAGCTAAAACTAAGCTGCCACAGAGTGTAGCTACAGTGCTTTTTCAACGATTATAATATAAGTAAAATATGTAATTATTTATGTGGCTTTTGGCGTAAACACTGTCCATAAATTCAAAATATTCTTTAATCGAGTTTTAGCTAATACAGCTAGCTTGCACTTTCACAGCATAAAGCTGGAAAATATTTACCCACTAAATTAGTTGGGCTCGTGAACAACACATGCATTTGTGACATTATAGTTTTAGGCTGCATTTGAGTTGATTTTTTGACAGATTTATATTATACTGTGGACAATTACTAACTAAATTACACATTCGATTGAATGGTGAAGCTGCAACATAATTAGTTCTACTATAAGGTACATAAAAAAGAACATCACGATGTCTGATACTTCTACGATTATGGTTAAAACTTATATAGTTAAGAAGCTCGGGTGAATCAAGTCTACCGGTTATTAATTGATGTATGTAAATGATATCGGCAATTTGTCTGCGCTCTTCAAGAGTCTTTAAATTTAGTAGTTTCAGACGATCTACGTATGGAGGAAGATGTAAGTTATCCATCCAATTTAAACCCTTGAGAGCGAAACGTACGAAGTTTTTCTGAATCCTTTCGATTCGGTCATTATGTACCTTGTAGAAAGGAGACCATACTTGACTTGCATATTCTAATTGTGAACGAACCGGAGTGCAATATAGAGTCAAAGTTGTAAGGGGACTATTAAATTCTTTAGCCCATCGTTTGATAAAACCAAGTAATGATGAGGCTTTTTTACATATATTTTCAATATGTAAATTAAACGATAAATTTGTATCGACAAACACACCAAGATCTTTCACCACGTGCACCCGATTTAAAATTTTCTCTTTTAGTGAATAGTTGTATTCTAGTTTATTTCTTTTGCGAGAAAATGTCATGGCTTGACACTTTTCTGGATTAAGATTCAAGTTATTCTAACAACACCACGTTTCAAATGATTTTAAGTCGGACTGAAGTATATGAACGTCCTTATCGTCATTTATTGATTTATATATTTTCATATCATCGGCAAAAATTAATAAATGCGAGTACTTAATGTTGTATATCACATCATTAATAGCCAGTATAAATAACAGTGGACCAAGATGACTACCCTGGGGTACCCCAGATGTTGCAATAAATGGCGAAGATAAATTATTTCTGAATCGTATTTGATATGACCGATCAGATAAATAGGATCCTATCCACTTAACAAAGAATTCGGGAAATCCCAGTACCTTTAGTTTGAATAAAATTAAGTTATGATTAAGTTTATCGAAAGCTTTACTGAAATCTGTGTAAATGCAGTCGACTTGTTTTCCTGATTCTATTGAACTTATTGCAAATGAAGTGAAGTCTAATAGATTAGATACTGTGGATCTTCCGGTTACAAATCCATGCTGACGTGAGGTAATTACATCTCTACAGTGGATTTTAACTTGATCATATACAATACGTTTAAACAATTTTGGTATTGATGACAATTTAGCGATTGGCCTATAGTTATTTACATCATTTTTACACCCCTTTTTAAAAATTGGGCTATAAATGAGTTTTTCCAAAATATTGGGAAATTACTTTCATTTATTGATTTATTAAATATGGAACCAAGTGGTTTACATAACGAAGTACCACATTTCTTTATAACTGTTGCCGGGATACCGTCTGGTCCAGAACTAAAATCATCATTAATCGTCGAAATATATTGCAAAATCTGCTCCGGAGAAAATGATATAGAGACTAATGAAGTTTTAGGAGCAGAACGCATGTAATCAAAATAATTAACATCGGTTATAAAAGAATCACTAGAGAATGATTGTTTAAACAGGCTTGCAAATAGGCCACATATGGCATTAGGGTCGCTAGTGAATCCATCATTATTTTTAAAAGAAGCAGGAAAACCATCGCTCTTTTTTTTAGTATTGATGAAACCCCAGAACTTTTTTGGATCTGATAAAATTTGTATCTTCATTTTATCAAGACTGGAATGGACCTAGACTGGAATTCCAGAAACAATTTATTGTATGTTTCTAGGTCACTTGGGTCTTGACTGCTGACATATCTATTCCATGCTCTATTCCTAGAGTTACGTAGCATCTTCAAATCCTTAGTGTACCAGGGATACGATGAGATCTTAGTGAACTTAAGGCTATATGGTACAGATAGTGCTATGCAGGAAAAGAGTTCATGGTAAAAATAGTTTATGGCAACATCAAGTTCATTATCATTAATATAGTCTGATATTATATCAATTTTAGCAGACAACAATTCATTTAACAATGAAAAGTTGGCTTTTTTAAAATTAAATTCATAAGTCTTGTCTGCAGATTTACTATTAATGATATTCGCTCTATCAGATTGATAAAATATTGTTAGACGCGGATGATATGCATCAATGTCCATTAGAACATTCATCGAATTTGTAACTACAACATTGTTACTATCTGTAGTAAATACTAAGTCAAGTTGTCGTTCCAGACAATTAGTAATACAACTTACTTGTTGTAAGTCAGATGATATAGTGTCAACAAAAATCTGTTCTTGTCGAGATTTAGAGTTAGACGCACAGAAATATGTGTCATCGTCAGAGTTATTCCATATTAAATCTGGTAAATTAAAATCACCTAAAAGTATAATATCATCAGAACTATTAAGCATTTCCAATACAAAATCTATGGACTTAGATAAGGTCTCATAGACTTCTACGCTACTTTTCGGAGGAATTTAAGCGTTTAAGACATATACACAGGAATTGTGAAGTACAATCCTAACACAAATAAGCTCTAATGAAGCAGCAATTGTAATTTCTAATAAGGAACTTATTAAATTGTTCTTTATTGCTATTAATATTCCACCACCGACTGGAGATTTTGCGATGTCAAATCTATCTTTTCTAAAAACATTGAATGAATTATCAAATAATTCAACGTTTGAAATGCTCTTATTTCGATTGCGTTTTTTTCAACTTTTTTAGTTGAAGGTTCATTATCAGAGACTGATTCATTAATAATAGCTGTATTATCTTCAACACAGTCTGGCTTATTTGCGGTATCACTGATTTCTACAATTGAGCTAAATTCGTTTAACGAATTTAATATTTCACTGTAGTTTGAATTTAAAATACTAAGTTTTTCACCAAAGTTTTTAATTTTAACAAAAAAAACAGATGGAGAAAGAGGTCTAAAAGTAGGACAGTACCACTGTAGACCTGAATGCACTGAACATAAAAATTCAGTGCATCCAATAGAAATATTAGCACATGTAGCGTGGTACAATTGACCACAGGGACCAGAACAGGAAAACATTGAGTTTAAAATGTTCTGACTTTTACATTTGCGAAGTTTTCAACTGATAAGAAATCCATAGTTTAAAACTATCGAAAAACACGAAGTTAAGAATTTAGTGCTAAAAAAAAAAAAAATTTTAAGGTACGCAGGGGTTAATGCTACTGATTTTGAACACAATAACAACACAACAAGAGTTTAGCGTAAACAAATATAGCACAAAGAAGAATTGGAAAACACAAATAAAATAACAATAACAATTTACATGCAGCAGAATTATTTTATGCAATTATGACAAAAAATGTGTGCAATTAATTGTATAATTGCACATTAACTATTGGTTAAATCAATTGTTAGACAATAATGTAGAATAATGTACAGTACACTTTATAAAATTTATATTACTTTGTTTTAATTTTTAAATAACACTGTTCTAATCACAAATGCATGTGCTAAAACAAAAACAACTGTCACCGACAAAGAAACGAAACCAACTTTTGGACAGATTCCACCTGATTCTCTACCTTGCCTTCGAAAACCGCCTTGTTAATTGAACACATTTGTAGCGAATCGAATGTGTTCCATTTCGAAATAGTTCAAAGTGTCGGCCATGCAAATTGGTTTCATGTCGACCCTAAACACAATCCTGCAGATTTAGCAAGCCGAGAAATTTTGCCACAAGAACTTGCTGAAAATACCTTGTGGTGACAATGGCCCTGAGTGGTTACAGTTTTCAACGTCTAGCTGGCCCACTTTAATTACAAATGAAAACCATAAAACGGAACTCGAAATGAAACCAATTCAAACACATTTCACTTATTTCCAAAATTATGAAGATATCCTCGATCGTTTTTCATCCTTTCCAAGAAAAATTCGCGTAATTGCATATATATTCCGATTTTACGAACGTACTCATCCAACACATAGATCAACATTTTCCAAAAATTCAACTTTAATTTTTAGTTCCGAAGTTCATCTAGCAAAAAAAAAAAAAAGGTTTTCTAATCCTATGCCAAAAATTGGCTTACCCGTTAGAGTACAAATCCCTTTCACTTAAAGATTCCATTTCAACTTCCAGTAGTTTACTCAGCTTAAATCCTTTTATTGATGACGGACTTCTGGACTTCTGAGAGCATGTGAAAGACTCGTATATTCACCGATTATGTCCTACGATGAACGTAACCCGATTATTCTTCCTTATAATTGTCAGTGGTCTCGTTTATTAGTTCGTTTTTTTTCATGACATTTCCATTCACCGTGGAAACCAATTAGTCCTTCGGTTAATGAGATTACAATTTTGGATACCCAAATTAAAAAATCTAATCAAAACCACTATCCATAATTGTAAAATATGTTTTTTATATTAACAAAAAATTGGAACTCAACAAAGGCAATCCACGTAGAACCTACTAGCTCACTCCAACATTTTTAGCTGCTTTCCAACGCTTTGTCTCAAGACGCGGTTGTCCTAAACATATATATTCCGATAATGGGAAAACTTTTGTTGGCGCGTCCAAAGAATTGGTGTGCGATTTTCTACAGGACAGCATTATCATCCAACTTCATTTACCAAAATTTAACTTGGCATTTCATTCCGCCTGGTGCTCCTCATATGGGTGGCCTATGGGAGGCAGGCATGAAGAGTTTCAAAACTTACTTTTAGAAAGTAGCGGGTTCATTAAAGTATACATTCGAAGAATTTTCCATGCTTTTGGCAAGAATTTTCTCGACCGATTTCGGCAATGTCAGAAGATCCGTCTGAATGATCTGCGTTAACTCCAGACCATTTTCTGATTGGTGGTCCACTTTTATATGCAATTGATCCAAAGGTTGTTCAACAACCTGTCTCTGTCATAAATCGGTTTTTATTATCTACTTGTTTTTATTATTTACCATTTTATTTTCATCTATTCTAAATTGCCTAAAGCCAACAAAAATTACCGAGCCGCTCGTAAAGCAGGTCGTTTTTCAATTTATTGAAGTTTCCAATACCGAATATTCAATTGGCCTCATGCTCTTAAAATGTCTACGAATTTTTAGACATTAACACTAAAGAACGTATGCGCGGAGAACTCTCTTTGCGCAAAATACGATGTTTAGTTGGATTTTGTCAGGATCCTGAGCTATTTAATAAATAATCGAAAACATTATTTTAAAATCTATTAAAAATGAGATTTGAACAAATAATCTCAATTAAGAAATAAACTCAATTTATATAAACTCGCACGATAAACAAACATGAACTACATAATGAAATATTAGCAACGCTTTTTATATATTATTATTCTATGTACTGAATTATATTGTATTAAAATGAATTTATATATGGGCCATTCCACACCAAATCGACCAGCGGTTGGAACTCACCTTCTTCGATTTCAATGAAATTGGAATTGATAAAGGGTATTGAGACATGCACTTACCAATTTTTATACCCTACACTAAGAGTGAAAGGGTATATTCAGTTTGGTACGCCGTTTGTAACACCCAGAAGGAAGCATCTCCGGTATGGAAAAGTATATATATTCTTGATCAGCATGACCTCCTGAGTCGATTTAGCGATGTCCGTCTGTCTGTCCGTCTGTCTGTCTGTTGAAATCCCTACTACTTTTTAAATTGAAGAGCTAGATAAATGAAACTTATAACTTTGATTACTAATATACCTACGCTGTATGTGCGAAATCGGTTCATTGTGACCTATGATCCGACCACTTATGTTCAAATACCTCATATAAAATGTACATATAAAGATCTATTTTTATGTATACGTGCTTAGGTAAACTTTTTTGTCCAAAAATATATATTGACATCATGCTCAAGTACGTGATTATAATGTTTTCCGGCGAAAAGACTTGTGGTTCCCAAAAAAAAAAACCGAAATTCGGTACACCTACCCATTTGTAAATATGGGTATCAAATGAATGGAAATTCTTCTGCGATTGAATGTTTGTAGTTATTTTCAGGATTCGTATACCCTGGTGACCTATATATCACTTTGAATGGTAACCACACATATGTGTAGGGTATTTATAGTCGGCTTAGACCGACTATAATTTTGTTAATCCTAACTATCATAATTACACCTACTTTAAAATTTCCCATGTTATCTAACCTTCCCAACTGGTTTTTTATTTTTTCCATCCACTACTTCCAGAGATACAGTGGCTCAAAGTTGGGGGCCAAAATCACTTTTGTATGGTTGTTCATATTTAAATATCTCTTGAACTAGAAATTTCATTGATGACTCGTTTTAAAGCTAATAGAACAAGCTTTTAGAAAAATTAAGTTGTAACCTCTAAACGTTAACATGTGGCCCGTGGTCATTATCCACGCCCTTTTTTTTACTACTTTGAGCCACTGTATCTCTGGAAGTAGTGGTCGGATAAAAAAAAAATGGTTAGTGTATGTCTTGATACCCTTTATCAGTTGCAAAAAATTTCATTAAAATCGAAAAGGTAAATTCTCAAATTTGACATTTTTTGGTCGATTTGGTGTGGAATGGCCCATATAAAACAAAATATTCCTTATTGCAGTTGTACTGCAAGGAGGGCAGTGAAGTTCATGTCGGAATTTTTCAAATGGTAAAAAATTGAAACTTTCCCTTAAGCATATTTTTCCTAATAGATGGCGCTTCACACATGTTTGAAAATTATCTTAATCTTTTCGAAAATAACTCAGCTTAAGAGAGACTTACTTCTTCCTTAGCAATAAGTTATCCGATCACTTGTGATACGACTATGAATCCAACAGTTATAATCCGAAAATAAATCTATATTTTTAATTATTTTTCTGAGATTTCATTAGACAATATTACTACGCTCCCCACGACCGCTTTTATATGTATTAAATATTCACTATTTAAATACATATTATAAGAATTTTTAGGTAAAATTCCATATATTTATAAATTCATATAAATCCATATTTTTGATAAAAACTGACTCATATGTCTCAATTTCGACAAATTTCCACTAAAATGTTGACATTTCAAACATATTTGGAGTGGAATGGATAACATCAAACAATTTTACTGTAGGAAACTATATCTGGATATCACTACAGGAGACAATAGATTGTGATTTGTAGCAAATTTGGATGGGTGTAAAGCAAAAGCAAGGTCACCGTGACCTGTTTGATATAGAAATTGTTTACATACGAAAAATACGATTCAATCAACATCAGATTGAAATATAATCTTATTCCCGATTTACATTGTATCTTCTGTGAGAAACACCGAATCGTCTAGGGTTGCATTTTTCCAAGAAATTGTTTTTATACCCTACACCTATGAGGTACAGGGTATATTAATTTTGTGCATATATTGTAACGCCCCTTAGGAGGCGTGTCTGGTATGGAAAAGTATATATATTCTTGATCAGCATAACCACCCGAGTCCGTTTAGCCATGTCCGTCTGTCTGTCTGTCTGTCTGTCTGTCTATTTGTCTGTCTGTCTGTCTGTCTGTCTGTCTGTCCGTCTGTCTTGCTGTCCGTATACACGATAACTTGAAAAATACTGCTTAGAATGCGATGATATTTCGTTTCAATACTTTTTAGCCAAAAGTTAGTTTTGGCTAAAACTATCACGCCCACCTTCCATACAAGTCACTTTTATATAACTCTTTACGAAGCAATAACTCGAAAAGTATTCAAGATATACTTATAAAATTTAAAATATATTGTTAGAAATCACCTAAAAATATGTGATCCAAAAATGGGCGTGATTCCCTCACATTTTATTTTTTATTACTTTTCGCTTTTTCATAGTGGACATTTTATTCGAAAATTAGTGAAAACAAAATTATCAAATATTAGCCTTAAATCTCTACATATGTTTTAAAAGTGGGCGCGATTCGCCCACATTTATATTTCTACATGTTTCAATTTTTTTTTTTATTTTCACTTTTACATCAATTTTTAAAATTAATTGGATATACGTCGTCAGAAATTTGGTATGTAGATAATATTTTGAGTGTAAGAATGTTCAGCATAATTAAGAACTTCACACCAAAGCTGTAGGGGTTTCAATAGTCGGGACCGACCGACTATAAAAGTTCGTCCCATGTGACCGAACTTACCCATGTGACCTAACTTTCCCAACTCGTTTTTTTATATGAAGTTTTGAAAAAATGTAATCCTATGTAAATTTGATTTTTTACAGAAAATACAAATGTAAATCGGGCATTAGAAAACCAATTTTGTTTAAAAAATATTTTTTTTTCAGAAAATATATTTTTTTCAAAGAAAAATTTCGCTGGAGGTCAGAATAATTAAAATAAAACATAATTTATACCCATATTTTAAGTTTTGATCCATATATTAAGATTCGGATAAAATATACAGAAGCAGTGATTATTTTAATAAGAAGCATACTTAGGATTTTTTATATCATTATTTACACTAAGAAAAAATAGGCCATCAAATTTTTTCGTTTTGTCGTTCGTTTCGAAATACAGAATTTGGGTATAAGACTTTTATTTATACAATAATATTTTGTTCCTTGTAAACAAATTATGTTATATTTGAGAGCGTTTTAGAAGAAACAACAACAAATTGCAACAAAAAAACGCAATGATCGAGTGCATCTCGTGTGAGATCAATGTCATCTTGAATTGTGGACAAGCAGCAGTTGTTAAAATTTATAATTAGTAAAGTTGTTAGTTAAATTAAATAAATAAAGTTAATTATTGTAATTTAAACTAAACATAAGAGTGTTATTATTTTGTACATAATCCAGAGATACAAACTTGTAGATCAGTTTTCCGTAGACTGCATTTTCCTAACATTGGTGTCAGAAGTGGAATTGTGATACAAAATGGTTAAATTGGAGCAACTTAAAGTCGACCAGTTAAAGAAGGAGCTGGCGAGTCGTTATATTGCAACTGCTGGAACTGAAGTAGATCTGCAGAAGCGCTGAATGGATGAATTGGATATCCAAGGCATTGATCTGAAGGAGCACGAGTTTGAAGTCGAAGCTGCAACCGCGTCATCAAAAGAAAAGTACTCCAGGTTTTGATATGAGCCAATTGATCGCGGCTATGCAGAAAAATTCAAACCAATTAAAATTGGACATGAAGCGGGAATTTCAGGAAAATTCTAACTAAATGGAGCAAAAAGCTAAAGAAAATTCCGACAAAATGGAACAAAAACTTCTTTAATATTTTAATAAAATAATGCAGAAAATACAAGAAAATTCCGAACAGCTTCAAGAACATTTGAAGCTGTTCGGAAGTTTCTAATACACTTCATGGCAAAGTAAATATTGATAAATAATCAAGGATTGAAACCTAAACGAATAAGGATTGAAACCTAAACGAATAAATTTACAGCATTTATTGCACCATCTAATCTATCTTCTAATTTGATAAACAAAGACATCGTAAAATTTGCTTAATATCCCATTTGTGCAACGGTATATTGTAAATCTAAACGATACAAGTAGATCCTCAGTCTGCAAAGACAAAATATCATATTTCCTGTTTTTTTTTAATGCGAAGAATTAACTGCCTCTTTCCGTATTTCGAAACGAAAGTTTATTAGACGCGGGTGACGTTATTTTAAATAAATTTCAACGTTTATAAATCCAGGAACAAGAAATTAAAATTTGTGTGACTAAATTTTGACATCAAATTTTTCGTTTTGTCGTTCGTTTCGAAATACAGAATTTGGGTATAAGACTTTTATTTATACAATAATATTTTGTTCCTTGTAAACAAATTATGTTATATTTGAGAGCGTTTTAGAAGAAACAACAACAAATTGCAACAAAAAAACGCAATGATCGAGTGCATCTCGTGTGAGATCAATGTCATCTTGAATTGTGGACAAGCAGCAGTTGTTAAAATTTATAATTAGTAAAGTTGTTAGTTAAATTAAATAAATAAAGTTAATTATTGTAATTTAAACTAAACATAAGAGTGTTATTATTTTGTACATAATCCAGAGATACAAACTTGTAGATCAGTTTTCCGTAGACTGCATTTTCGTAACATTGGTGTCAGAAGTGGAATTGTGATACAAAATGGTTAAATTGGAGCAACTTAAAGTCGACCAGTTAAAGAAGGAGCTGGCGAGTCGTTATATTGCAACTGCTGGAACTGAAGTAGATCTGCAGAAGCGCTGAATGGATGAATTGGATATCCAAGGCATTGATCTGAAGGAGCACGAGTTTGAAGTCGAAGCTGCAACCGCGTCATCAAAAGAAAAGTACTCCAGGTTTTGATATGAGCCAATTGATCGCGGCTATGCAGAAAAATTCAAACCAATTAAAATTGGACATGAAGCGGGAATTTCAGGAAAATTCTAACTAAATGGAGCAAAAAGCTAAAGAAAATTCCGACAAAATGGAACAAAAACTTCTTTAATATTTTAATAAAATAATGCAGAAAATACAAGAAAATTCCGAACAGCTTCAAGAACATTTGAAGCTGTTCGGAAGTTTCTAATACACTTCATGGCAAAGTAAATATTGATAAATAATCAAGGATTGAAACCTAAACGAATAAAGGTTTCGATTTCGGTTTCGGTTTTTTCTGCGTTTCGGTTTCGGTTACGGTTTCGGTTTTAAGTTTTTATAACGAAACGGTTTCGGTATACCGGTTCCATGTTACGGTTTCGGTTTTGATTTCGGTTTTTGCATAAATTTTCTTTTTTCCATATTTTTCAAATAATTTAACATTGTTTATATGGTGCTAAGTTATGTTTAAATTATGATATTGGGGTAAAGTGGGAAACGTAATTTAAACAATGTTTTTTGTTATTTTAGTCAAAATATAGTGTAACATTAATTATTTAATTGATTACGCCAATGAAAAGCAATTTTTTGACATAACCTGAGATATGATCTGAATTGCAAAAAAGAATAATTTTGTACAATTTCCATCCATAAAAGCCAAAGAAATTAAATTTCAACAATTCAGTGAACTGCAATATATGTAAAATAGTGTTGATCATATGCAAGAGCAAGTCAAGAAATGGTAATCTTGTTCTTGTTCTTAAACGCTGAGTCTTGCTCTTGCATAGGTACATATGATCTTGTTCTTGCAATACCTTTCTTGCTCTTGCTTGCAAGAATCTTGCAAAATTTTACTTTTTAAATTTTAAATAAAAGATCGAAGACAAATATCTTAAACTGCATATTAATTATGAAAACGAATAGATTTTGAACACTAATTGTATTTAAGTTACTCATTTTCCATATTTTCAATTTCTTCAACAAAAAATAAATTATTTTACTAACAAAAAAGAATTAATTAATAAAATATAATTGTATAAATCAAGTGATGTTGGCAAGACAATTCAAAATCTCAAGGCCATAATAAAATGAACATAATATGTTCAATGTATATTATACATTCATAATAAATATAAGGAATATTTCGTATAGGCGTATTTCTGTTTTCGTCAGAGAAAAAAATCCGAATGCTGCACGCACCGTATGTAAAGAGAACACAAATAATATCTGGCAGGGTAACATTTTTTTTTGCGAACACAAACTCAAACGCAAACGCTACAAATCGAACACTAACAGAAAGAAGAGAATACAACAATAACGAATTACGATTCGTATATACACACTTTCACAACGACAACTCTTTGTTGCTATCCGGTATCATCGCAAGGCAACAAACAGACGCATGACAACACACAGACGCATAACAACGGACAGACGCATGACACCACACTTCATGTATGTATCTAGTACAGCTATCTAGTTGGAAACAACACCAATTTTTTTTTGTGGTACAAAAAATTTCCCGCCAAAAATTCTATCAAAATCGTGGATGCTGCTTTATTGTCATGCTGCTTTATTTTCATTTCTGTTGTTTTTGCACTTTCAAACGAATCAACGGATTTGTGAAAAAAAAGAAAAACACAAAAAGCAATATATAAGCTAAATGAGGTACACTGTGAAAATGTTCATATATTATTTTTTTTTTTTGTTTTATAAGTTGAATGAAATAATGCACATATAACTTGACTTAAGTAAACTTCATTATTTTACAAAACAAAAATAATAATGTGCATAAGTGCATATGCACAATCGATGTATGAACTAGCGGAGCGAAGAAAAGCGAAAAAAACATTGTTTTGTCTATTTTATCTTATTGAAGCGACTTTTGAAGCACTTTTGAAGCTATTTACCGCTACAAAAGTGCTTCACAGACCTTATTTTTAAGATGCTTATATTCTTTAGCCTTGAAAAAATTTTGGGAACTCAAAATTTTATTAAATGACATTTTACTTAAGATCTTCTATTATAAAATAAAATAAAATATGTTTTTCTGTTTCTATTTATAGGTACTTTTTTAAAAACCGTATAAAACCGAAACCGTTTATATCGGTTTTGGATATCGGTTTATTTCTGATTTTCGTATAACGGTTTCGGTTACGGTTTCGGTTTTAAAAATGAAACGGTTTTAAACGGATATCGGTTTCGGTTTCGGTTACGGTTTCAATCCTTGTAAATAATGATGATAAATTTAAAAGATTTGGAGACAACGCTGATAAAAAATATCAAGATTTCGACAAAAAGCTACAGAAAATACAAGATTTCAGTTTACTACAGCTAAGTGGATCCTCACTACATGTTGCCTGTGCACAGTTGTCCAGAATGCCATTCTACCGAATCAAAATTAATACCGTCTATATATAACATACAATTGGTACTAAATATAGCTTAATATATAGTTTAAACTTCAATACATTTTTTTTTTGTAACACACCCACTCTAAATGGAATCCAGAGAGTGCCCGATTAAAGAAGAAAAGACGAACATAATCTACATTCGTTAAATGTCATGGCAGATGATCAATGTACAATGCAAAGCCTAAAGCTATAAAATGGTTGTTTGTACCGTGTCACAGTGATTCATCTAGAGCGGTGGGTCGTGAGTCCATTTTCAGGGAGTCGCCAAGGGATATTCAAATTAGATTTTTAAATAACTTCCCAGCAAACACTGAAGCTCATATATGAGGTTATTTCAATCTTTTTCCTGAGCTTGAGCGCTCAAGATTTCATTCAAAAATGAGTCTAAAAACATATGCGTTTTGAACAAAATGCGTCATTCAAGTGAGATCATTTGAATATAATCTATTTACAATCTCAAATTTTAGCCTAAAAAACATCTTGAACTGGAGCCTAAATGCAATCGCAAAAGCGTCTCAATGAAGCATCTTGGTAGATCATGATCATGAGTATTTAAAAAGATTCATTAATAAACATTAATTAGCAATATTAATTTTTAAAATATTTTAAATGATGAATTACACGTAAAATAATGAAAATATTAATTAACTAAAAATCAATTCTTTGGAGAATTATTCTTCTGCTGCTACATAGCCTTATTTCGAGACATCCCGAATGCCGCCGCCGCACAGCCCCAACTGCCAAGGAAAAAACGCAAAAGTCGATGTAGCACATATTTCTTATTATGATGAGTGTGAGAAATAAATGATAATTTTGACTCACATTTTGGTATACTTCGAAGAACAAAGTTTCGTGCACAAGTAAATTTACGGCTGCCCCTTAGAGGAGACGAACACACCGCACCGTGTGAAAAAATTGAGACACTTTTGAGACAATAATAATTTTCAAAAAATAAAAAAACTCAGACAAATTGTTCTAAAATATTTGTCAAATAAAATCACAACATTCAAGAAATAGATTCAAGGTACATGAGCCTGAGTGTTACTTGAACCCTAGCGTTTGCTGGGTTAATTAAAAAAAATTTAATAAAAAACAAGAAATTTATCATTTGAAGCATTAATTCGATATTTTCGTTGTTGTAAAATCAAACCGAATTTAATTTTTAAATAAGAAAATTTGCAATATTCCAAAACTCTACAAAAGGGAAAAATTTCGTAAATATTTAGATGATTACGCTGTTCTACACGGATTTTAATATGGAATGAAACCTCTCATTTCTGGTAGATTTATTTCGCCTGATTATTGCTGCGTACTCAGAATGTGCCCACTACGAAATATGTGTTACCAAAATTGTGTCGAAAGAGTAATTTAACAAATTGAAATTGAGAAAATTACAAATGATTTCAGTGTCAAGAAACCTTTGGAGTAACAGTTCCGATTCTGTTTTTAAGACCTTTTATAATAGCGATGTTGGTCCCACTTATACATTTTAAAAGTGTTCCGATTCCGAATGTAAAATCGAAACCGGTTCCCATTTATGTTCCTCGTTATTAAATGATTTAATTTACTGTCGACGTGCGGAAAAATATTTAAATAATATCAAATTTCTTTCTTATTTCCATTTTATTTGTTAAAAATTTCATAAGGAAAATCTCAATACCTGTTCTAATTTCTTAATTTCATTCAATTTGGATTATTTTCAAATTTAAAAATCTTGATTTTATTTGAAATTTTCTCAATTTTGAATGGAAAAATCTCAATTTTATTTAGAATTTTTGCAATATTAATTGTAAAATCCCAATTTCATTTAAAATAATCTCAATTTAAAATAAAATATTTCAATTTCATTTGTAATTTTTTAAATTTAAAACATAATTCTAAACACAAGAATATGTGACGAAATATGAATTATGAATTATATATTTCCCAATTTCGTTTTATTTTTTATTTTGTTATGTCAAATTTTCAGTTCAGTCGCTCAGAAGCATTCGTTAAAGGCGGGTGTGTAAAACATTTTTTTAACCCTATTAACCCTGTCCAGGCAAATATACACCAAGAGTTTCCCAATAATGCGTATGTTTTGTCACCTAGCTCCACTACAATATTTCAGTATGAAATGTATATTAATGCGTGTATTTCTCTGCATTTTAATAAAATGTATCATAAAATATATTTAGAAAAAAAAAACAGTAAAACAAAGTTTGAAACATTTTTTTGAAAATTAGACAAAAAAAACAACAACAAGTAAGAGATAAATTTAGGTGATAAATTACGTTCGAAACACTTTTTAGGTAACAGAAATTTATTTTTGATTTTGTGCAAATAAATAATATTTGGACATTTTTTTTGCCAATTATCCGTAGGGCGTAGGGTTCATATTTTATTTTGTGATTAAGTTTCCATTTGTAGCATGTCGAAATCGTGCGAGAACTTGCGATATAAAGTACGAAAAACATTTTTTGCTACTTTGACTATTTTTTTTTCAAAATGTCGACGTGGTTGGTAAATACTGATACGCAGCATGAATCAGGAGACGAAAATCTACTAGAAATTCTACTAGAAATTTCGATGGAATCCAACAACCCTCAATTTGTAGAACAGCGTAAACAAAAAATTTCCATTTATAATTTCAAAGGGGTTACAGGAGACATATGGGCATTTCCAGAAAAACGTCTACCACGACCGAAAAATTCAAAATGCTCAAATCTTTGAATAAACGATGGATTTGGAATCTTAAATGTCTGAATCTAAATATCTGAAAAGAAATTTCTATTCCTTTAACGGTAAAGTATGAAAAATACTCATAAAGTTACGTCACTATGAAATATGTAAATATACCAATTTTTCATGTATTTTGAGTAACCAAATTAATTAACTTTAAAGACATACAGATACAAAATATTATTTTCTATTTTTCTGGTAATATTAATATTTACACACCAGGATGCCTATATGGAGTTAAAAAGGCGGTCCCGACACCAAAAAGGTTGGGAACCACTGGTCTAGAGTATGCTATGTGGACAAAATTGATTGTTTCATTCCCATGAAATATGAATCACATTTAAATAATAATATTATAAAAGCTACGAAAATACAATACTTAAGTGTATAACATTCGCATTGTTGGAAATAAA
Source organism: Dryomyza anilis (assembly GCA_951804985.1). NCBI lineage: Eukaryota > Metazoa > Arthropoda > Insecta > Diptera > Dryomyzidae > Dryomyza > Dryomyza anilis. The sequence goes on from OX638135.1 coordinate 38,420,269, forward strand.
CGTACGACAACATAGCTTTTCAAATACAAAAAAAAAAAACATTTTTAAATTTTGAAAACAATGCTAGGATTAACGAATTATTTAAATATTTGGAAGATTTCAATTTAGCTTTCAAATAATGAATCAAAGACTAGAGGATATGTTTTTTTAAAACTGTATATTAAAAATTTAATAGAAAAAATAGTATTCACTATTTAAAAGATAAAACTTAAAATATGAATAAATTTTATTTTTTTTTTAATTTTTCATCTTATTTTGCTATTTTTATATATGCACTAAAAACACACAAGATCAATGAAGTTGCAGCAAAACTATTAATATTATTAAAACAACAGCAATAAAAATTTAGATATATACAGTTGACTGATAGCAAACATCCTGAGTTCTTGGACATTTGCAGCAAAATTTTTGAGGTATTTTGACATTTTACTACTATAAGAAAGGAAAATGGCGTACTTTTTCCTTACGCTCGATTTATCCACAAAATTAAGTAAATCAATTGGTAAATCAAAAAGTGACAAAGTAAATCAAAAAGTGACAACTCAAATATTTCATTTCAATGGTAAAAGTGAAAATAAAATATCCTGTGATTTAAATTATCAACACGTGATGGAAAATATTTCTTTTCAGTGTTTACTTTAGTGACAGCATCGCCGGTCGGACTTGGTTCTTCTGCAGAAATCTCAAGTCGTTGCACAATTTTACCTTCAAAGGATTTATAATGACGATGTTGATACTGTTTTAATTCTAGAATAAATAAAAATACATCTGATTCATTTTCTTTCAATTCAATAAAAATTACTCCATGAATTCTAATGGACTACCTTTTCCAAATATTCATCAACTATCTTCCTATTTTTAAGATGTTCAATTGATGATTGCTATACATAATCGTAAATTTGAAAGATGGTTCCTAGTAAAGATGGGCATGTGAGCGTGATTCAGCGTGATTCACGTGAATTACGCGTGATCATTATTTATTAAGTTTAGTTTGTTCCAGAGGTTCGGGTGGGGTCCAGTTTTTATTCGAGTTATAAATGTAGTAACCAAAAAAATTGTTTCAAAAATAGTTGTTCACAAAGTCAATTTATCCCTGGTAAATTCTACCACGGACTATTCTTTTATTGATCTTTTTTTTCTAGAGATCATTTTTCCAGGTACAATTCACTAAGATTTTACACGGAGAATTATTTTTCGAGGTAATTTTTTGGTTTTTATATGAACAGCACATCGAAGGTCTTTCAAATTTCTATATCTTTAAAAATTAAGATATATTTTATCAAACTCCCTAACATCATTCTTGCGTTTTAAAGATTTATGTTGTATTAAAGGTGCCACGCTCGGTCGACCAATCTCACCAACATTTACAAATGAAATATGTATTTTTATGCATTCTAAAAAAAAACACATGATTCACGCTCACGAAATTTTTTTTTTAATCACGCACACTCACTCACGGTCTTTTTTGCTTTACTCACACTCACTCACAATCACGTGAGTAAAATTAAGATTCAATCGCGTGATCACGTGAATCACGCGTGATTGAATCTTAATTTTACTCACGTGATTGTGAGTGAGTGTGAGTAAAGCAAAAAAGACCGTGAGTGAGTGTGCGTGATTAAAAAAAAAATTTCGTGAGCGTGAGTGAGTGTTAGTCAAAACTCACTCACATGCCCATCTCTAGTTCCTAGCAATATTTATCGTATTTGGCGGATATTTGAGAGATGGTTGACTCAAATATGATCCAAATAATTTGAAAATAACTTGATATTTAGGGATGGTAATCTGGTAATCATTTTGTTTTCTTAGTGTGTATGTAGTTACATTTGTACTTTCAACAAATCATTAAAAAAACCATTAAGACAATGGAGTCCGAATGGACGAATGGGATCAACCTTGAAAATCGCTAGTTGGTCCGCTACGTTAAATTTTATTAAATTTATTTTATTCAGATTGCCATAAAAAAAATTCATTTTAAAGCAGAGATCGGAAATGCACGTGTGAGAGCGCACGCACGAGTCACCTATTTTCTTTCAATGTTACGTAAATTTATTTACGCACTCCCCGCACTCGTTCATCACATTTTTTTTACAACACAACATGGCGCCACGAGACAGGAATTTTACTATTCTCGGTACTTGCCTCGTGCGTGCTTCGTTATTTAAAAAAACCGATCGCAACCAAGCGCCGGAAACCAAAACTGTAGTTCTCCGTCACAAGAAATGTGAAAGGGTATACAATTTGCGGCACAACTGCGTGCAGGCAGCGGAGACAAACCTTCACAATTCTGCACACAAGCATTTCACAATTCTGCATTTCACAACCAGTCCGGAGTATATTGTATTGTTGTATAAGATGCTTTTGTGGCGAAGCACGGCTCTATATATATAATTTTTATATACAATTATTTATTAGACACAAACGTTCGGCAATATTCAAATACATTTGTATTCGAAGTTTTTGATTTTTTATAAATTAAGAATATATATATATATTTATTTGTTATTTGAACAGCAAAATAAATATGACGTGATATTACAATTACTTTTTGATTAAAATACAAAAATAATAATGAATAACGAATAAAATTGGTTTAAATTTGAATAAATTTTAAAACTAAATAAATAAGAAATGCAAAGATTTCGTTATTTTATTCTGAATTTTTTTTTGAATAAAGAATAAATAATTTTATTCATAATTTTTTTTTATTATTTAATATAAATATATCTATATACTGATATAACAAGATGAATAAAAACCGATTTTCATTTAATAATTCTAATCTTCGTTTTCAACAGTCAAAATATTGTTTAAATTATATTCCGACAAATTGTACAAACAAAAATATGTTCTCAAAAAATGTGTTTATAGTAAATAGATAATTAATTTTTTATTACATAGTGTTGTGAGTTAGACTCACGTATTTTTTCTTTTCCTTATGGATATTCACTATTCACACAATTTTGGATGTTGTTGTACATATGTTGAGCGCATCATGTTTATATCATGTTGTTCAGCAACATGTTCATAGCATTGTTCCAACGCTTCACGTTGGCAACAATGATAATAATTTGGCAAAGCGCTAAAGCTTTGCTTAGACCATACTTCTTTCATGATAGCTTGCACAGTTAACAGAGGCTTGCAATAATTTGACAAAGCGCTAAAAGCTTTGCTAGATCACACCTCTTTCATGTTACCTTGCACACTTAACAGAGGCTTGCAATATAATTTTTCATTGCATGATTAGATGGCTATGTTAAAATAAGCAAAGCAGGGTTTGCCAACAATTCTGCTTTTTCGCAATTGGTGTCAGCCAAAAACTGCAAGTCGGACTTTCTTTAAAAGTCACGTACACCAAAGTGAAAGTGAAAACTCACTAACATAGTGAAAATAGAATTTAAGTGAAACTTGCAACGAAGGTATTGTTAACACCTTTCGTTGCAATTGAAAAGAGAGTAGTTTTGAATAACCTCAAGTAGAGGTAATATAGTTATAAAAGTATTTTCTGATTTTTAACTAAATTTTGTTTTTAATTAAATAATATTTAAAGTTCTCTAATAATATCGAGAAGGAACATAGAAATATCTCGAATCTCTAACAATTAACAAAAAGGAGAAAAAAGGGAGCCTTGAGAAACTAGATTTAGTCATATTTTGTTTTTTTTTTTGTTATAGGAATAGGGTGAGTTTTTAAAGTTATAAAAAAAAATTATTAAACATTCTAAATAATAGCGGCGGTGTTGTGTATCATAATTACAGCTTACATATGATCCACTATTGTGTATCATAATTGTAGAGCTTACAGCGTACTTATGATCCACAACATAACATAACAAGTATACTTTTCTTAATGGCATATTTTTAGGGTTATGAATTATGCATGTTAAACACAAACAGCATTTAATTGTCTTGGCGCACACTACTTAACTAGCCAGTACGTACGCCCACATTAAATAGGTCACTCTGATCATACAAATAAATGTTGACTTAGTTATTTTATTTTATGAGTCACTTACTAAGTTATTTTAGCATGATGAAAGTACTCAATTTATTGTGAAATTAAAAGAATACGAGGTGTTATGTAGAAGTTAAGTATAGACTAAAAATCAATTGTTTCCGATAAGCCGAAGTATCCAGTTCTAAAAAATAGTGATAAGTATAAGTGTAAAAATCCTTTAAAAACGAAATAAAGTGTCTGAAAGTAAAAAGACTCGGGTTTTATTAAATAATAAACACTTAAAAAAGAGACTTAGTAAGTATAAAAAGGATCAAGGAAGTTAAAGTCCTAGTAGAAGGAATTTAACATACAACATTTTGGCGCAGCCGGTTTCTCAAACAACGCTCTCAGGGACCGAGAGAAGTAGGACGATAGATGGAAGAAAAGGACTATAAATCACAAAATAATTTCTCTTTTGAAAAAAAACCAGTTGGGAAGGTTAGATCACATGGGAAATTTTAAAGTAGGTGTAATTATGATAGTTAGGATTATCAAAATTATAGTCGGTCTAAACCAACTATAAATACCCTACACATATGTGTGGTTACCATTCAAAGTGATATATAGGTCACCAGGGTATACGAATCCTGAAAACTACAAACATTCAATCGCTGAAGAATTTCCATTCATTTGATACCCATATTTACAAATGGGTAGGTGTACCGAATTTCGATTTTTTTTTTTGTGAACCACAAGTCTTTTCGCCGGAAAACATTATTATCATGTATTTGAGCATGATATCAATATATATTTGACCAAAAAAGATTACCTAAGCACGTATACATAAAAATTGATCTTTATATGTACATTTTATATGAGGTATTTGAACATAAGTGGTCGGATCATAGGTCACAGTGGACCGATCTCGCCAATTCGCACATACAGCGTAGGTATATTAGTAATCTAAGTTATAAGTTTCATTTATCTAGCTCTTCAATTTTAAAAGGAGTAGGGATTTCAACAGACAGACGGACAGACAGACAGACAGACAGACGGACATACAGACGGACAGACGGACATCGCTAAATCGACTCAGGAGGTCATGCTGATCAAGAATATATATACTTTTCCTTACCGGAGATGCTTCCTTCTGGGTGTTACAAACGGCGTACCAAACTGAATATACCCTTTCACTCTTAGTGTAGGGTATAAAAAAAAAAATACGTGAGTAACAGCGGAAAATTTAAACAGTTATTACAGTGTTTAATAAAGTTATAAATACAAATTGAATAGATAAATATACAAATGGAAATAAAATAAAGATTATATAACAAACGAAATAAAAAGAAAATATGAAATTTATTTAATATTAAACTCAGATAAGTAAATAAAAATTATTCTAAAATTAATATGAAACGGAATTTTTATTTTTTTTTTTTTAATTTAAAAAATTTTAGAACATTTAAAATAGCATTTTCATTTTAAAATTTAATTGAGAAAAAAAAAACATTTTAAAAATTTTGAAAATTTGAATTTTTTTTTTAAATTTTTATAACATGGTCAATTTAATTAAAAATTTAACATTATTATAAAATATCTGATTTTAGTGAACAGATTTAAAATTTAAAAAATGTATAATATTTTTTTAACATTGTGGAGCCACGTGAACTGTGGAGTGTTCTAGGAAATAAATTGGGATTTTTTTTTTGTCGTTGATAAATGTATGGCGGAATTGGAACAAGTTCAGTTAGCATACGGAAACACACTAGGGCAATTAGACAGGTTTACGGATAAATTGTGGGCTCAAATTAGCCTCGAAGTAAATAATTAAGAACATTTACAATTAATAAAAAATAAAGTTATTAACACAAAGGTTTTTTCTAAAGTAGAAGGAGTAGATGTCGTGTTCGAAGAATTAGTATATTTCTTGAAACACAAAAGTGAGAATAAAATAAATGAGATAGAAGGCTGGAAAGGCATTAAATAAAAAAATAAACGAAAAATTAGCAGAAAAACAGGAGTTGTTAGACCACGCCTGCGGTATAGAGGCGGAAAACGAAAAATTAAGAGCCTTGTTGAAAGATAAAGATATTTCTGATAAATCAGTAGCTAGGGCACTACGTCAACAACCAAGATTAGAATTCGAATTAGTCGAAGAGGTAAATAACAAAGTAAGGGAATTGGATTCAAAAATCAGATTTTTAAAGGCGGAAGTGAACTTAGCACACGAAACATCGTTATACCATAAAGAAGCTTTAAGAAAAGAAGAAAATTTAGAAAACATAACAACAGATAGAACAATAATTGAAATGCCTACAGACGATATTTCGAAATGCGTACGAAATCTGGTCCCGGTGTTCAAGGGCGAAGATTCACAGTTCCTAAAAATGGAGCTTAGTAGTATGTTTGCGCCGGTTTTGGCTCAAAGGGGCTCCATGGAGCCATTAGGAGTCATGAGGAGCATTTTTTAACAGAGGTGTTGTTATTGTTTACAATAGGGATCATTTTTTAACACAGGTCTTGTTAGTGTATTTCAGTTGAGATCATTTTTTATCAAAACCGTTTTAATTGTTTTCATATGGAGTATTTTTTAAGATGTGTGGATCATATTTTATCAAAAGCGTTCTAATTATTTTCATACGGAGTATTTTTTAACATGGTTGGATAATATTTTATCGAAAGCGTTCTAATTGTTTTCATAGGGAGTATTTTTTAACATGATACAGTAGTACGTTGCGCCGGTTCTGGCTCAAAGGGGCTCCATGGAGCCATAAGACGCCATAAGGAGCATTTTTTAACAGAGATGTTGTTATTGTTTTCAATAGGGATCACTTTTTAACAGAGTAGTTGTTAGTGTATTTCAGTTCGGATAATTTTTTAACAGAGGTGTTGTTATTGTTTTCAATAGGGATCATTTTGTAACAGAGTAGTTGTTAGTATAATTTCAGGTGTATTATATGTATATTATATACATTATAATGGCATGGAGCAATTGGGATGACATTTTAACATATGTTGTTAATGTTGATACATACATATATATTATATGTATGTTATGAAGGCATGCAGCCGTAAAGAGTAAATTTGCAACTCATATTGTTGTTGGGATAATTATTTCGGAGTAAGCATTTTTAATGGCAATATTTATAAACGTATATGTACGTAATAATTTTGTTGTTGTATATGTTATAGAAGCAATTAAAATTTCAGTTTTATGCTTGATGATTTATTTTGCATTATCATCAAGAGAGTTGAGGAACAAAGGGTTCAATTTAAAACTTTGTTGAGGAACGAAGATTGTAATTTAAAACATGGCTATATGAATGAATGTTGTTATTAGACATATATTTTTGGTGGGTAATTTTTTTGTTGTAAACAGGTAAATGCACTTCTGCATTAATGCATTGACACATATTTAATTCAAGATGAATTTTACTATAATGGATATTGTAGTATATTTTTATTTTACAAAGTCATGGTCATTTAATTCGTTTAATTTGCTTATATGAATGAATGGGCCATAAGACTCCATTGGGATCATTTTTATTTAAATTTGCATGGAGCAATAATGCTCCATTGGGATCAATTTTTAAACAACATACTATAAGTTTTAAAGATTGAACATGTTAAAACATGTTTAATTTTACTTAGTTTTTTCTTGAGTCAAATTTTATATACTCTATTTAAAATTTTAATTGAGTATATTTATACTAATGGAATTATCTTTTTAACTCATTTTAAAGAGATATCCATTATATATAAATGGATCGAAATTTGAATTAAAGTTATTTATCGTCTACATTACATTTTGATAGGAAAAAATACTATTATGGAAGTTATAAAAGTAAAAAAGTTTTTAAAAGGATTTAATAATATTTTATTTGACGATCATAAAAAACAGCTTATTAAGTTTATCCCTTATTGTAAGCATTACCAGTATATGGAAAAAATATTAACTATTCACGGAGTACATTAGAAGAGTTGTCCATGGGCCACAGATGACTTAACGGAGGGACCAGATACATGTGGTTGTTATTATTATGACAAGGAATGCAAAGACATTGATAAGCTAATAAAATTATATTATATATATATAAATGGATCGAAATTTGAATTAAAGTTATTTATCGTCTACATTACATTTTGATAGGAAAAAATACTATTATGGAAGTTATAAAAGTAAAAAAGTTTTTAAAAGGATTTAATAATATTTTATTTGACGATCATAAAAAACAGCTTATTAAGTTTATCCCTTATTGTAAGCATTACCAGTATATGGAAAAAATATTAACTATTCACGGAGTACATTAGAAGAGTTGTCCATGGGCCACAGATGACTTAACGGAGGGACCAGATACATGTGGTTGTTATTATTATGACAAGGAATGCAAAGACATTGATAAGCTAATAAAATTATATTATAGAATAAAATATACAAAATAATTGTTTATTATTAATAATGTTTTTATTATACTATATTCAATGAATTTGTAAAAATTTTAAATAATAGAAATAAAAAGACAAATTTATAAATTATTTTCATTAAATTGTTTTATTTATTTTTTATTATAGGAAACTTAAAAATACTTTTAAAATAATGTACAGCTAAAATATCATTAATATATAAATTATATATATATCAAAATAATTAAAAAACTTATTAAAAGCAATATTTTTACTTCTTAAATATATTAATATACAGCAATAAACACAGCATAACATTGAAATTTCACTTTGTAATCGGAAATTGCTTTTAATAAATGTGGATGCATTGGTTTGAATAAAATTTATAAATGGTTTAATAGGTGAACTCCCTGCAAAACAAAAATATTCAGCCGGCCCATTTCGAGGAAAATATATTACAATCCAATGTGATCCTGGTTTAAATTATGAATCCATATTCACAATACAAAATGCTGGCTTTTTTAATCGATTTCTAGGTAGCTGATTTGATGCAAAAACTCCTTTAAAATTTTTCTTAGTTACTAAATTTGTATATAAAATATTTTCTATATTACTTGTATTCATAATGATTGTAATACAGTACGATTTTTATCAATTTGCAAAACACTATCAAACTCACAATATGCTAAACACGTAATTGCTTCAGAAAGTGCTTCACTGAAACGACCTTCAATTCGTATTGTACCTTGATTTATTAAGTTTCCACAGTGTGAGTTATTGTTATGATCTGGTGTTAAATCAAATGCAAGTAAAAAATATCCGTTATCAAATAATTCTTTAGTTATTTGATGTCCCTTATCAAAGTAATGTATGCCAGTACCTTTAAATAAGGTTTGATATCCCCTTGTACTTATACGTCCATGTTTATAATCAAATTCAATCGGCTGTGCTGGTACTTGTACTCCATTTACAACTAAATTAAATCTTTGTAAATTGAAATGGCGAAAGTTATACGAATTTTCCGAACGATCACAAGTATATGCTTTATTAGTTACCATACCAAATATTAAGAAATTTGGAAGTTGTCCAATTATAACATTATCTAACAGTAGAGAATGATTGCCGGGGTGAATGGTGAATGTCTTGATTTCAACTTTTTTATATGGATAAATAGCATTTCTACTTTGTAAAACATTATGATGTGCCATTAAAATATTACTATTAATGGTAAGATGATTAATGTATAAGTTAGCTTCATGAATTTTAATAGATGACTCTCCAGATTTTGAATCTTCTAGTATATAAAAAGAAGGTTTCTCCATATTAAGGGTTACTTTAAGATCCACATTATTAAGAAGATATTTAGATTGATTAAATATATCTGCATGAAGTTTTCCAATCAATTCAACTCGTTCTCCATTTTTAAATGTTTTCATTCGTCTAGCTAAACCTGGATTTTCATTCTCAACTATTGAATTATTTTTTTTTATATCTAATGACCATCCGCATGATTCAAGATGTGTAGATTTAGCATCATTTCCATAGTTTAATAATGTTTCAATATAAGATTTATAGTGATAATTATTATCAGATTGCGATACATTTCTATTATTTAAATGAACACTACAGCTTCGAAATAATGAATGAAGTAAATTGTTTATGACTCCTCCACTTCCATTAATTTCTACAATTAACCGTAAATAAACACTACTTAGATCACGATATGTTTCACCATTTCCGAGTGAAAGAAATTCTATTGTAGTAGAGTTGTTAATTGTTGCTATTGGACTATATGATACCTCCTCTGTTTTAATTATGCTAGTTTGTACAGGTGGTGACTCAAAAAGATCTAATTCACTTTTAATACATTCAATAAATCCTGCCATCATAAATAAATTAACAGTTGCCAAATATATCAGTAAACTTCCTTCTTCCAGAACGTTTAGTTTTCATATGATCTTTTTTCTTTTGTCGTTTGAATTTTATACGTTTTCCATTCCCATCTTGTATAGTTCTAATTTTGCTAATAACTTTTTCTTTTAAATTTCGAACAGCATTTTTACCCTGTTCAGTTAATATAGTTTTTATAGGTTTAGTACCTAACTCTTCCAAAACTGATTTTCCAATTTAGAGTGAATGGTTTTTTAAAGCATTTAATCCATTTTTCATTAGAGGTTTTAGATGTGTATACAAGGCCGAAAAAAATGAACCAATCCCACGACCATATTGAACAATTCTAGGAGAATGGTATATATCTCCTATATTATCCAAATTTGATCCGGATTGATTAAGATAGTCCTCAGAATAAATCTTGTCCATGGTTTACATATAAATTATATCAGTACAACTTAAGAAGCTTCTTTTATATAACGAAAATGTAACGTGCAATAAACGGGGAATCCATTCGACATAATATTTGTTTTCTTTCCTTCATCATCTCGTATCATTATAGAAATATTATTTATATTTGAAGATTCCAAGGGATAAAATTCAATATTTTTAAAGTGAATATAATTTATTTCATTTAAGCATGGAAATATTTTTAAGCATTTTATTTTTTGATCGCCTACATATCTGGGTTTAATAATGTCTGTGTACACAAACACTAGGTTGTATAGCTCGCTAGATCTTAATTTATAATTTGTATGTGAATAAAATTTTTCATAAGAATTCGATATAACATCCAACATTTTAAGTAATGTATTCTCCGATACAAATTGTCTATTAATACTGCTTTTTACGCCAACCAACTCAGGGTTTTCATTTATACTATCTCGAATGTCTAATTTTTCAGTTATTAATTTTAAACTTTTGTCTTTTTTGTTATAGATATTCAACTCTTCTTGATTTTTTTTATTTTTTTTTATTACAACTGTCTCAGGATTAGAATTGACATTGAGTTGATTTTCTGCAATTTATGGTTTTTCTTCTCTGTTTGTGATAGCTTGATTTATTTTGTCCATGAAATTTAAATATGTGATAGGAATAGCATTTATTTTTTTATCTACTTTTAGATCACTATTTACATTTTTGATATTACTTTTATTTAACTTTAAAGTTGATTTCAAAATATCCCTTTTATTCAAATTTCGATATACTTCAAATGTAGATGGGTTATTAACAAGTTGAAATGAAATTTCTGTTAAACCTACAACCCAGTTTTTTAATTAATTTGTAAATGTAGATTTAGTATTTTCATAGATATTTGCGGAATTATTACTTAATAAAGTAACATAAAAACTGGAATCACCCATCTTTTATTTTCAAATGTTTTAATAAGAATGCTAGTTTTTTTTATTAAAAATCACTTTATTTATATAAATATTTGAACAACATAATTATAATAAATTAAATATAGTTTACTTAGTTAATAAATCGTTTTTATTGATCCATGAATTATGTTCACTTCCAAAACCGAACCATTTGACATATACCATATCCTTTTTTCTTTTTATAACCTTTTCAACTAGATAAGTATTTGATGCTTCTGTTTTAAGTAATTCTTCTTCATAAAATCCTCCTTGATAATCAATTAATTGATATGTAATTGGATTTGTGATCTTTATTTTATTTATTTTGAATACCTCATTGGACCAATTGGATTCATATGCTTTATAGAAAGTGCCTTTATATTTACTAATTCGAACATCATCTCCAATTTTTAATTTGCTCATCTTAAATGTTTTATTATGATTGTAAACTGTATTTAAAAGCATTTGTTGATTAGATTTATTGACATTTTTTGGAGACTTTTAATACTACGATGATATTTATTATTATATATATTTATATTTTTTGTAATCAATTCTAACCATTTATAAGTACCTTGAAGACTAAAGTCTTTCCACATTAAATTTTTAAAAGTTCTATAAAACCTTTCAATTATTGAAGCCTTCATATTGGAAAATGTATGATAATGGTTTATTTCAAATCGATTCATTAATTTTTTAAAATGTGAATTGAAAAACTCTTTACCCTGATCAGATTGAATATTATTTGGAATTTTATTCTTATTTTTTTTCAGAATTTTTTTTTCATAGCTAAGGTTACATCGATTCCACTTTTGGTTTTAACAGGAATTGCATATGCGTATTTAGAAAAAACATCTATAACAGTTAGTAAATATTTATATCCTTTATTAATCTTTGCAAAAGGTATCATTTCTACAAGATCAATTTGCCAAGTATCTGAAATACCCTTTTGTATAAACCTACGCCGTTTAAAATTTCTTCTTGCTTGTCGGTGCAATTCATTTACAAGAACTTCTTTACTCATAGTGAGTTCAGCCAATAATGGAAATGATTGATTTTTAAAAATTTATATTTATATAAAAAATACATGCTTCCAACAATTTTTTTTTTTTGAGTTAGTCATAGCATAGAGAACAATGTTTCATCAATTTGTGTATCCATTTACAATGTTAGATTGTGGTCCATCAGGTTGTGGCAAATCAACATTTATTATAAATCTTATTAACAATAAACATTTAATTAGTTTTCCTATTACGAAAGTAATTTGGTGTTATACTGAAGAAAACTCATAACCAGAAATTGATAATGTAAATTTTATTGAAGGTATTCCAGATGACTTTGAGAATTCCGCCAATGAATCTATACTAATTATTTTAGATGATTTAATGTTAGACTCATTTAATAAAAAAGGTTGTGAACTATATACTAAAGGTTCACATCACCGAAATTTATCAGTTGTTTTAGTAACGCAAAATATTTTTCATAAGGGAACATTTACAAGAGATATATCATTGAATTCAAAATATATAGTTATGTTTAAAAATCCTAGAGATAAACTACAATTTCAATGTTTGGCAAGACAAATTTATCCTGAAAATTATAAAGAATTAGTTCGAGTACATAACACTTGTACTGAGAGTGCTCATGGTTATTTATTAATAGATCTTACACAACAAGCACATAACGCATTAAAATTGAGATCTAAAATGTTCAATAAAGAATATTGTTATTGCTTTGTTTCAATTCAAAATGACGTGCAAACTGAAACGATTGAAGGAGAACAAATATATTCTATATGTTCTTAAAAATTCGAAACCTAAATTGAGAAATGCAATACTAAAAAATGCGGATGATAATCTTATAAAAGCTATTAATGAAATTGCATTTAATATTTTACATAAAAATCATAATGTAAAGAAAAGCAATCTAGTTAAGTTAAAATCATATAAAAAAGTCATTAGAAAACTTTGCTGCTCAAAAACTGTTTTACGATCAAAGAGAAAACATCTAATCCAACGAGGAGGATTTATTCCAATTTTGATTTCATCTGTTTTAAGCGGTGTTATAGGAAAAATTTTAGATAATGTCTAATATTTTATCCAAGCTTGTATTATTAAACCCTTCTACATTTGAACGCTATTCTAAAGATATATCAGATTCAAATTTTTTAAAACGAAAACTTCTTCCGATATATGCCTCTCATATACTTAAAGATATAAATAAATGGTATGAAATAAAACAGGAACTAGCAAAATATTTGATTTCCAAACAATAAATAAATATGAAGAAAGAGATTAAATCGGTAAAGTCATATAAATCATTAAGGGATAAGGATACTCAAACAAAATGGATATTTAAAAACGATAATGAAACTCAAACAAAAGATATTGGAATAAGAGATTTTGCTTCACAGGCTGACTTCAATGCTGATGATCACATATTTAGCAATATTAACGAACATGAAGAAAATTCTATGGATGTGGATACAACAATTAATAAAATAAATGATACCTCTGCAAGTTCTGCAGCTAAACGTTTAAAAAACTTTTCAAATCATGGATCACCTAAAGTACGAATTTTGTCAAGTGATGGAAGTAAAATTACACCGAAAACTAAGCAAACTATGTTACCATATCAATACTCACATCGCCTTACTCGTCAAAGAATTAAACATTACAAAATGATTATGATGATGTTAATTGGTATAATATTAAATAAAAAAGCATTTTTTTACATTTATATATATGTAAAAAATTATTATTATTATTTATTTTTAATTAAATTTATATTTTATTGTTTACTTATTTTAATACATTATACATGTATATAACATTATACATTATATTTAATATGTTAACATAATAATTTTCTTAATATCTATGTTCATAAAAATATCTAAATCAGTATTTAAAGCTTTAATATAATTAATTTTATAATGCCACCAAGCAAGTGTGTTTATACCATCATCTAGTATATACCGCTTGTCATTTTTAAAATTAAGTGCTAATTTATTTACACATTGTGTATATAAAATATGGGCTTTAGATCTAATTATATACATTTCTCTCATTATAACTTTTTTATTGTAAAGACATGTTTTATAACCATTAATAGTAAATGTTTTACTAACTGATTTTTTAACACCTTTTGCTTTTGATATTGTTGTACCATCTTCAATAGTAAAAAAGTATGTCTTAGGTTTAAGACATACTATTTCTTTCATTATTTTACCATTATTTTCATCTTTCATCAAACCCACTACTTTACAATTATTTTGATTATAACCAAATATATTAGGATACTCATAACTAGATGTGTCAAAAATATAATTTGATGGATCAGTTTTTTGAACATCTTCATAAATGTCTTTATATAAATCAATGGTATTAACTTCAATTACAAGCGAGTCTATTCCGTATATACTAAACGAATTTTTGAATTAAATTTGTTTTTCAAGTAGTTATAATTAAAATCATACATTTTTAATTTTGATAGATCTAATACACAAAACCCTGTATATATTGGTTTATTTAGCTTTACTCTGAGCTGTTTGGATTCAATAATCACCATATTTTCATCTATAATGGTTTGGCTATGAAAAGCTGGACTTGCTATTAAAGTTCTTGCTCCTTTTATTTTTCTTAAATTCTCCCAGTTACATGAAATTTTGACATTCTTTCTTTTTTTCAACAATTTCCATAGTCTTCCCATATACTGCGTTATTCATAAGTTTATAAACATTTTTTTCAAATTCATTTTTAGCTTTTGATCTCATAACAGTATTCAGATCGATATATTTTTTAAGCCAACAGCTTTGTTGAAACTCTAATACTCTGTGAACTTTTAATAAAATTAGGCCCAGTTTCAGACATTCTTGAAGCATCATATAATGGATTTTATATTGAGTCTTATGAGTTAAATCAGCAATTAATTTCGGTACTTTAGATTTAGAAGAAGCAGGTGATACTTTACTTTCTGGACAAAATGGGAAATCATTATGCATATCATGTATATTCTCAGGATAACTTAAGTCTACTTCGAAAATTAATCCTTTATCAGAACTCATTGATAATGATTTAATTTTTTCTGATGTGGATGTTTTAATATCTTTTTCATCCAAAAATTTAAAATCTTTATATGGTAATGGTTGTGACATTGCATAACCATATAAATTATTTGCATCGAAATACATTAAATATTTTGATTTCTCTCTAGGATTCAATTCATTCATAAATTTATTATTGGCTTTAGCATGTCTAACTGAACATTGAGTTAGAACTCCTCGAATGCCATCCTGTATAAATGTATACTTATCTATATCTGTTAATAGTTCTAACTCAATACCAGTAATTTTAAGCATAGCATCCCAGGATAAACCAGGTGGCATGGATCTAATTCATAAATTTGAATGCAAATTTTCCTAAAATTTTCGAAAATATGTGCTAATAGTACAACGTCACAATTTAAATATATTATTAAATAATCTTTCAAACTTTGACATGAAAATTTATTCCAAACTTGTTGTGCAAACATATAATCCACCTCCATAAATTCCTCATTATTTAGTGTATTAAAGAACATATCCCTTGGGGGTAATGCAGACTCATCCAATTTCTGAAAACTATCCAAATAATTATACGGAAACACACCCTTTCGAAATAATAATCTATGTGAATTATTTGAAAAGATTTTTTTTGTTATATATATTGAATCTTCATTCAATGTCTTTACTAATTTGTCCAAGCTACTTGGTAGAAATCTGAATGAGTCTACAAACCTTATTTTAAAATTATGATCATCATTTAATTTAATTGTTTTGGTTATTGATATAAAAACCTCTTTATTTAGAGGAATTATATTAATATCACCTTCAATATCATTTAAATTTCTTAAAAATAAATGTAAATCATATTTGGATAAGTTATGAGTAAATACAGGAACATATTTAGTTGCCTTTGCTTTTAAATTACAATCTATATGAGCAGCACCTAAATATTTTCCTGTATCCTGACAATGATGTCTTACTTTTGAACTAATATTATTATCTAAACTATTTTTACATATTATACATATCTTACATTCTATAAAAGATATCTTATCCAGATCCGTCATCTCGATGGGTCGAATATTCGCAATTGTATTCCAATACAATTGTTTGATTTTAATTAGTAGCGTCTCTATTAAAACTTTGGAGCAATCACTTCCTACAATGAATAAACAGTAAAAATGTATAGTATACATTTGATTATTCTCAGTTCATAGGTAAGTAAGTTATTTTCTGTTTACATGATGATTTATGCTTTTCTAAAGATGCTTCGGAATTAAATTGAAGTATGCAATTATTACATACATATAATTTATGATTTGTTTTACGTGACTGTGTATTAATAAGACGACTTATGTCTCTAATCCATACGTAATGAGTACTTGTCTCGTTTTCACAAAATAGAATATTAATATGTATTGGTTGTTTATTTTTTGTCTTATATACTGGTCCCAATATTTCATATTTATTTATATTAACATCATTATACATAAATATGTTTATGCTAATTGAGTTTTCTAGTTCGAATATTTTCGTATTCTTCACTTTGTGAGGGAATTCTATTCCAGTAAAATTAAAACAATTTCCATCAATATTTATAATATCACCAGCAATATACTCTATTCCATAAGATAGTATTCGAGATGGATTTTTGATATTTGAATACATAAGAGCTGATATAATTGCCCATTTAAAGCTGTAAATGTCATTATTATGAACATTAACACAAGCTTTTTTATTTTGTATGCATTGAGGAAGTTCAAAATAGTTCAGTCCTCTTAATGGCATGTACTGATTGATGTTAACCTCAATTTTATTAATTTTTGTTAAAGACCAACCACTATCTCTTTCTTGAAATTCATCCATTTTTTGTATTATTACATCCTTCATATCTAAAATAGCCGTACTGATGTCACTCTCTGATATTAATGTAAACTGCTTAGTTATATGGGACATAACTGATATTTTAAATTCATCATCTCCATTTTCAGGTTTAACCGGAAGAATATATTCTCCGGAGACTTGGACATTAAATTTTATTGATTTTTTTGATAATAATTCACGTTTTAGTAAAGCTATTAGTTGTGGTTTTATTTTTCTCAAGTAATCTTTTATATTTAATTCGCCTTCGTCACCATTATACAAGATATAATTGCATACATTTTGTTTGAATGCATTTTTTATAAGCTTGAAACCATCTTTATCATCCTTCTCAGCGGATTTCTTATGTAAAGTTGTTCTTATATGAGCTTTCCATAAAGATTTATGAACGAAACAATTGCAGAATATACAATTAATTGTTTCATTGCTAGTTGATGGTCCATCCATTACCGTTTCCACCTGTAGTTTTGTCTTCTTGATATACAGCTCCTGATCATGTTTCAATAAATGAACTTTTAAATTGTATTCCCTTAAGAATGTTTTATAACATTTTTTTACATGTAAAGTTTTTATTGTCATGCACATTTAGGATGTGTCTTTTTAAATTATATAACTTCCCGTAGCACTTTTCACACATTTCACACACGAACATTTTAAAATATGTTTTTGGATACGTTGGATTGAAGTGATAGATATACACTAAATATTGCTATTTAACTTCAAATCAACATTACCTACCATCAATATTTTTGCTGACTTATTAAAATTTTAGTAGGGATATCTCAAATTACTTAGTAAAATATAGAAAACGGAGTTGTTATAAAATGTACAAAAATTATGAAATCGTATTCTGAATTTTATTGACTTCCGGTGTATTCCACTAGATATACTTTAAATTTTGCTGAATTCAAATTTATATATTCAGTTAAACATATCCCTGCAGTGAAATCTAAACTAGTAGCATACACTGAGTCACATTCATTTATCCACATTGCTATTCATACTATTTTATGTAATATTAAAAAAAAAGGAGTGTTCTTTTTTGCAACCGTGCTATTTAATAATTCACACATGGCATCTCGTACAAAATATATGACTGTAGTTATTAAAAGTTTTATTAACATACATAAACTGATGCATTTTTTTGAAATTAGTTGTTGATTGGAGAACATTCATATAGCCGCAACTATAAAAATCGAATAATTAAGAGATTAATCCGTTTTTTTTGTGTTGCATTTTTTTGCGGAAAAATAATTCAGACATTTTTTTATTTATTTTGTATTTTAATTTTTTCGAAAAAAAATTTTGTAAATTTGTGAGGTTAGTTTTTTTATAATGCCACGTGGAAAATATTTAACCGACGCAGAAAAAATTCAAATCAACATATTCAAAGAGGAAGGTTATTCATTTCGCGAAATTAGCAGAAAATTAATCGCTCTGACAAAGTAATTAGAAATTATTTGAAAAAAGGAGCTGTTTATGGTATAAAACGTCCAACAAAGGGGAACCAAAAGCTCACAAATCGACAAAAAAATATAATAAAAAAATACAAATAAAATTTAAATTAGACTTGCCAGTGACAAAAAAGCATATATCTCATATTCTGCGGACGACACCAAACATTACTTGGAAGAAACCAGCTCGAAAACCAATGCTCAAAACACACCATAAGAAGGCTCGATTAGATTTTGCTAAAAAATATATGCACTGGACTTCCGAATGGAACAAAGTAATTTTTTCAGATGAGAAGAAATTTAATTTGGATGGCCCAGACTATTATAGCTGCTACTGGCATGATATTCGGGATGACAGTGTGCCAAAATCTAAAAGAAATTTTGGGGGCGGAACTGTTATGTTCTGGGTGGCTTTTTCAGTAGAAGGTAAGGCCACTCTTTGTTTTATTCCACCTCGAATGAATTCTGATTTATATACTGAGATGTTAGACGATGTACTCATAAATTTTATTGAAGATAAAATGGACGAGAGTGCTGTTTTCCAACAGGATAATGCATCCATCCACGTCTCCAAGACATCTTTAAATTGGTTTGCAAATCATTTTGTCAATATTTTGGAATGGCCTGCATGTAGCCCCGACCTAAACCCCATAGAAAATTTATGGGGTATTATGGCTCGTGAAATTTACAACAACAGACCCAAGGAACAACCATATGCTACTGCCACCGAACTAAAATTAAAAATCAAGGAAGTTTGGGCTTCAATTGGACTAAAAACCTTACAAAACTTAGTAAATTCTATGCCTAACAGGATTTTGGAGGTGATCCAAAAAAATGGTGGCAACAAACATTATTAATAATTTCAAAACATTGTACTTTTGGATGTGCGGCTTAACGAATCAGCCATTAATTTTGGTTATACTTTTAAATAAATTAAATATTCTTTATATTCTTCATATATTTTGTAGTTTTCTTTTTTTATATTAGAGAATACAATTTTTTTTTTTAAATAATTAAAAAAAATGTATGTTTAATGCGCTTATTATATAAATAGTACAACATTTAAAAAAAAGTATACTGCGGCTAAACGAAAGTGACTCAGTGTATATATGTAGTATTCATATTAGTAACCATGTTTCTAGTTCGGTAGCTAGTTAAAATGGATGCAGAGAAAAACAGTTCAAAAATTTGTTCGTGTCAAAATTGTCAAAAACAAAATAAATTATGAAATACAAATTATATTTCATTTATCTATTTTGCAGGAAACATCTTTCTTTTGAACTATATTGTGGGTTCCATCGTGCGATTTGTTTTATTTCTTTTCGCCATGGACTTGTACAATTTAACAAATAACGTATTTGAAAAACCCTAAAAACCGTAGCTTGGCTGCTGATAACAAGACGAGCCAATCGCTCTCTGCTACACTGTCCACCATCAAGTCTCATTTTACAAGCTTTCTTGACTGGAGCAATTTCATCCATTCGGTCCACATGAACTAGGCAGCGAAAACATAGATTTTGATGCGCTTGACTATGTCAATTGTCGTCGAATAGCTTACAGCTCTAGTGTTTCAACTGGTAAATATTAACCAGTTTAGAGAGAGATTAAAGAAACTAGTTTATAGACTGACTGTAAAAAATTAGTCTATAGACTGGTTACAAGAAGCTAGTTTAAAAACTACTTAAATGTAATGCAAGAGGGGACAATTGACACATCGTAGGACACATCGTAGGACATTGAAAAAATTACAGTTCATTGTATGAAAATGGGGTCGAATTCGGGCTAGTTGAGTGTCTACGGAGAACTAGACCAATACTAGTATTCAACTAGTCCGTTACACTGCGGGGATACCATATTACATACTTTGATGTATAAAGGTGTTCTATACAATGGATATACTAATAAATTTTAATCGTTTTCACACTTTTAATATTAAAAAATGGAGTGTGAATTTTGTCCACATTTCAAATTCTCGACTAGAAACAATCTGAAGCGGCATATCCTGCGAAAACATAATTTTTCGTATAAAAAGGCAAAAACTTATAATTGTAAATAAATAACTAAATATATTTTTTAAAATTATATTATATTAATAATAAAAATTTTATTAACAGTAAATACTCAAATTGAAATACTAGAAGTCGTAACACTCCCGCCAGTAAATTTGATAGATGTTGGAATTAGGGAAGGGTTGTTAGATGATGGACTAGATCATCTATTTCTTAACTCAGACGATCCGAGGATGTTAAATGACGATCGCCATTATTGTAATTTAATGGACGATGATGATGATACAATTTTATTAAACGCTTACTGAGTTTTGAGCAGATAATGCAAACATAAGTTTTATTAATTATTTGTTATATTTTTTCAAATCGTTTTAAGAATAAGTAAATAAGTAAAAAAGTAAATAAATAAATAAATAAATAAATAAATAGAACAATATGTACGTTTATAAATATTGCCATTAAAAATGCTTACTCCGAAATAATTATCCCAACAACAATATGAGTTGCAAATTTACTCTTTACGGCTGCATGCCTTCATAACATACATATAATATATATGTATGTATCAACATTAACAACATATGTTAAAATGTCATCCCAATTGCTCCATGCCATTATAATGTATATAATATACATATAATACACCTGAAATTATACTAACAACTACTCTGTTACAAAATGATCCCTATTGAAAACAATAACAACACCTCTGTTAAAAAATTATCCGAACTGAAATACACTAACAACTACTCTGTTAAAAAGTGACCCTATTGAAAACAATAACAACATCTCTGTTAAAAAATGCTCCTTATGGCGCCTTATGGCTCCATGGAGCCCCTTTAAGCCAGAACTGGCGCAAACGTATACTATATCATGTTAAAACATACTCCCTATGAAAACAATTAGAACGCTTTCGATAAAATATTATCCAACCATGTTAAAAAATACTCCGTATGAAAATAATTAGAACGCTTTTGATAAAATATGATCCACACATCTTAAAAATACTCCATATGAAAACAATTCGAACGGTTTTGATAAAAAAATGATCTCAACTGAAATACACTAACAAGACCTCTGTTAAAAAATGATCCCTATTGAAAACAATAACAACACCTCTGTTAAAAAATGCTCCTCATGGCTCCATGGAGCCCCTTTGAGCCAGAACCGGCGCAAACATACTACTGAGCTTCTTAGATTTATAGACGGTTGTAAGGCAGCGAACCTTAAAATAAGTGAAGAAAATCAAGAAGAAGAAGTATTGCAGTCGAATGCAGACGACATAGCGGATACAATGTATAAAAAGAAAAACCTGAAATAATAGGGCATGTTATGGGTGTGGTCAAGTCGGCCATATGATAGCGGATTGCTACGTCAAGAAAAATTTTGTGCCAAACGGTAATAACACTCACAATAAGGGAAATTACCAGGGGCCCAGTAAGCTGGGGTCCCGTTAATATTAGTAAACTTAGGTCAAAGGTAGAAGTAGTGGATCATACGCCAAAGGAGACTGTGATCACATTTGCTGCCGCAGCTTCAAACAACAGCCAAAAAAAAAAACGTAGGAGAAAATATTGTTCATCAAACGTCAGGAGTGGCCGTTGATACATATGCTGGGCCACCGTGTTTGGTTTGTAATGCAGTTGTAGGAATATTAGTGTATATAATACACTTTATAGGTATTGTGTCGATTACAGTAGGGAACAAAATAATAAAATTAGCTGAATATGAAAAGTATAAAGAATATGAAAAGTATAAGGGAACCTTTGGAGATAAAGCAGTAGAGTATAGAGTAAAAAACATATTATCAAGAATATCAAAAAGTTTTGAGAATTTCGTAACAGAATATGATAAGAAAATTAGATGTCATATGAGTGGGTTTAGTAACAGAAGGAATCGTATAATATGCAGTAGACAGGGTGACTGTTTCAAACTACCTAATGTAAGTGATGTTTTCATCGAAGTACCTTGTGAGGATGCTAAAAATGGAAAACTCGTATTACTGGTAGATTCGGGAGCAGATGCTAGCATAGGAGGGGTCGATGACACGACTTCCCGGTTTTGATAAAAAAAAACTCAGAAGGACTTTAGTGGTGGATGCGTCAGTACTTTAGGGACAATAAATATTCAGCACAATAGTATAGAGTGGTTCTGTTTAAAGATGAATGTAGTGGTTCTTGAACAAGGTATACCCGCTGATGGCATAATAGGACGAGATAATATATGGAATAGGTCCATAATAAACGCCATAGATAAGAAGTTAGTATTTTATAATAAAGATAAAAACAATACTATACAACTACCCATGAGGACACGGGCAGATATGGAAAATATTTGTTTAAATCAGGAATTAAAAGTAGAATCTAGAACCGCAAAGATAGTATCATTACGTTTAAAAACAAAAATTCCAATCGTCTTAATACATAAACAAGAAATTTGTCCAGGAGTATATTTGGGCGAAAGCATATCGAATGTTAGCAAAAATAGAGTTTATGTGTCCGTATTAAATGCTACAAAAAAATAATTTATAATAGACAGTACTTTTAAACCAAAATTCTCGAATTTCAATCAGTATAAGGAATCGGATACCAATAATTCTACAATAAATAGCATAAATTCAGTAAACATTACAAACAGAATTAACAAAATATTGATGGAATCTTTAATAAAGACGAAATTACATCTTTACAAAATCTGTGTATTTCGTATCATGATGTTTTTCATTTAGACGGAGATGAATTAACATACACGCAGGTGCTTAAACATGAAATAACAGTGGAATAAACCCATAGAGATGAAATCAGCAGACAGGTTCATAAATTGTTGGATGACCTCATAATATCGCCAAGCATATCACCCTGGAATTCACCGATGTTGCTGGTTCCTAAAAAGAGCGGCAAGGACGATAACAAAAAGTGGAGGCTAGTAATAGATTTCCGTAAATTGAACGATGTGACAATAAAACAAGTATTTCCGATTCCTCGTATAGACGAAATATTAGACCAGTTAGGTCACAGTCGCTATTTTTTAACTTTAGACTTTTTTTTTTGTCATATCTACTAAGATCCACAGCACTCAGACAGACTATATCCATTGTACTGTGAAATCTATTCCCTACAATTTTGTGGTTAATATCACCACGAGCGCCCATGCCCAAGCCCATGAGGCCGGCATCAAGTCCTAGTGAAAGAAGGGGATAAGAAAGAAACAGCTTTTAGTAGAGGTCTTGGTCATTTCGAGTTTAACAGAATGCCTTTTGGTTTAACAGGGGCTCCAGCCACTTTCCAAAGAATAATAAACATTTTAACAGGTTTACAGGGTATCGATTGCTTTGTTTATCTTGATGATATAGTGGTGTACGGAAAGAATTTAGCTGAACATGAGCTTAGGTTGAGTAGAGTATTGCAGATATTAAGGGAACACAATCTAAAATTAAATACAGAAAGATGTCAGTTTTTGCGTCGCGAAGTTGTCTATTTAGGACATAAATGTTCGGAACTAGGTGCTCTGCCAGACCCCTCAAAGGTTGAATGCGTGAAAAATATTCCGGTACCAAGAAATAAAGAAGAAGTACAAGCGTTTTTGGGATTAATTAATTATTACAGAAAATTTATAAACAATATGGCAAAATTATCATTACCAATTAATAAGTTACTTAGAAAGGATGTTAAATTCACTGGTACTGTCACAAGGCAAAGTAGGGAGCGACCGACCAATAGCATTTGCTAGTAGGGCATTAAATGGAGTAGAAAAAAATTACTCCACCATTGAAAAGGAATTTTTAGCTATAGTCTAGGCAACGAAAAATTTAAGAGCTTATCTTCTGGGCCGACATTTTCAAATTTATACAGATCATCAACCATTACGTTGCACAGCAAATCTCAAAGATCAGACATCAAGGTTAGCCCGCTTCAGGCATAAATTATCAGAATATGATTAGGAAATATCTTACAAACCAGGTAAACAGAATTTGAACGCAGATGCTTTAAGTAGAATTCCACATCCAGAACCAGATATTACTGCGGTCCAAACACGGTCTAATACCAAACAGAATAAATTAGATAATCAAATTTCAATCAGTTGGGAAGGTTAGATCACATGGGAAATTTTAAAGTAGGTGTAATTATGATAGTTAGGATTATCAAAATTATAGTCGGTCTAAGCCGACTATAAATACCCTACACATATGTGTGGTTACCATTCAAAGTGATATATAGGTCACCAGGGTATACGAATCCTGAAAATAACTACAAACATTCAATCGCTGAAGAATTTCCATTCATTTGATACCCATATTTACAAATGGGTAGGTGTACCGAATTTCGATTTTTTTTTGTGAACCACAAGTCTTTTCGCCGGAAAACATTATTATCACGTACTTGAGCATGATGTCAATATATATTTGACCAAAAAAGTTTACCTAAGCACGTATACATAAAAATTGATCTTTATATGTACATTTTATATGAGGTATTTGAACATAAGTGGTCGGATCATAGGTCACAATGAACCGATTTTTTCGCACATACAGCGTAGGTGTATTAGTAATCAAAGTTATAAGTTTCATTTATCTAGCTCTTCAATTTTAAATGTAGTAGGCATTTCAACAGACAGACAGACGGACAGACAGACGGACATCGCTAAATCGACTCAGGAGGTCATGCTGATCAAGAATATATATACTTTTCCATACCGGAGATGCTTCCTTCTGGGTGTTACAAACGGCGTACCAAACTGAATATACCCTTTCACTCTTAGTGTAGGGTATAAATACCAAAAACAAGTGAGCACGCCAGTACTGGATGAAATAACAACAGACACCAAGAATGAATTAAACTCAAGTCTACTATTAACTGACCCAGAGGAAATTAAAACTGTTATAAAAGACTTTCATGACTCAGCATTAGGGGGCACAGTGAAAACATATTTTAGAATCAGAAAACAATTTAAGTGGAAAGGTATGCAGAAACAAATAAAAGATTATGAAAAATGCCAAGTAAATAAAAGTTCTAGGCTTACTAAAATGCCAATGGTTTTAATTGATACGCCTGTACGACCATTCAATAAAGTATACATGGATCTTGTAGGTATTTTACCGGAAACTATATCTGGAAATAAATATATATTAAATTTTCAAGATGATTTTTCAAAGTATATGTGCTGCGTAGCTATCCCAGACGCAGAAGCAAAATTATTTTCAGACACGTGTAAATTGTTAGGAATTAAAATGTTACATATTACGCCATATCATCCACAGGCCAACGGCTCTTTGGAAAGAAGCCATCGACCATTAGCAGAGTATTTACGAAGCTTTGCGAAAGAGGATGGGTCAAACTGGGACCAATGGTTAAATACCGCATGCATGTACACAATAATACAATGCATATGTCCACCGGTCATACGCCTCTCCGTACTTTATACGGTTACGATTTTGAAATGCCAACCAATCTTAAACGCAAAAGCTCACCAGTATATAATACCGATGATAGCAGCAAGCTATTAAAATACCAAATTCAACGCACACACGAAATCGTACGACAAAATCAAAACAGAGCCAAAGAAAAATCTAAGCAAAGCTATGATAGCTCATTGCACCCAATAATATTCAAAGTAGGCGATATCATTTTACTAAAAAATCAAAATAGGAAAAATAAATTTTCACCAGTCTGGGTGGGACCCCACGAGGTACTTTCAATAATAAGCCCTGTAACGACTGAGATTTGTATCAAGGGTAAACGGAAAAAATTTCATAATAATTTGTTAAAAGCATACAACAGTATAGTTACGTAGAATTAAATAAACAATATTTCAATTCTATTTTTTTATCATTATTTCCATTCTATTCATTTTTTTTAAATGTAGATATTAAATAAATTATGAAATTTTAATTAATTTATAAAATCCAAAAGTTTCATGTAATATTGCCGAAATAAAAATTTTCAGGGAAAATAGCCATGTGTTGACTAGCAGTGTTTTATGTAATGACAAAGAAAATGTTTTTTTTTTTTTTAATCTGAAAGAAATAACACTTAATTTTTGATAAAATAATAAGATTTTTAATGTATTTTTTTGTAATATTTTTTTTATTGGTATAATTTATTGAGTTAATTTTAAATAACGAAAAATCTGAAAGAAAGAACACCTAATTTTTGATAAAATAATAAGATTTTTTTGTATTTTTTTTTGTAATATTTTTTTTTATTGGTATAATTTATTGAGTTAATTTTTAATAACGAAAAATCTGAAAGAAAGAACAACTAATTTTTGATAAAATAATAAGATTTTTTGTATTTTTTTTTTTTGTATAATTTATTGAGTTAATTTTTAATAACAACAAATCAGAAAGAATTAATTTTTGATAAAATAATAAGATTTGTTTTTGTATTTTTTTTTTGTAATATTTTTTTCATTGATAAAATTTATTGAGTTAATTTTTAGTATGGAAAATTTTGAAAGAAAGAGCACCTAATTTTTGATAAAATAATAAGACAAAAGCAATATATTTAAAAAAAAAGATATATTTTATTTATTTATAATATAATATAAAAATTATTACAGGTTATTTTTATTATTTTTTCGGGAACTAAGTAAGCCCACCAGTTCATCGACCAAAGGGTCGATGAATGGGGGCGAGTAACCAAATATTTCACAATATTTTTGGATCGTGGCCATCTGAGCGCGAGCTCAGACAGCCACTTCCGGAGTGTAGGGCTGGTTGAGACAACGAATTGTCTCATCCAAGCCAATTACTAGATGGGACGCCTCCCAGCATTCGATGACAAAGGCATCTCGATACTTCGTCAGCGCTTGTGCTAGCGCACCTCCACTCTTCGAGGGTTTTCGGTAGCCCCACGAAGAGGAGCTACAACTTCCTTCTTCCAGGGAATCTTCACCATAACAATTGTCAACCTCATAGGCACCGTAGTAGGGGCCCGTTCTTCGTTGATACTGCTGGTCAGAGAATCTTCACTAAAACCGCTACCAACCCCAGAGTCACCGTAATAGGGGGAATGGGCCCGTCCTTCAGCCATTCTGCTGGCCGAAAAGTCTTCACCATAGCAGCTAGAGTTATAACTACTGCTCCACTAATGACCGAAGTATGGACTATGGCCCCGTTGATCCTCAGAGTCGCCATCCGGTCCGGATCGCAAGTTGCTGTTCTGGTCAATGCCTTTAATACAAATAAAAAAATTATATAAAAAATTAAATTATTAGAGACAATAAAAAATAATAGAGACAATGAAATTAAAAAAAAAAGTATATAATATATGTCCATTAATAAAACTGTACATTACCTGTGAGGTCGATCGACTCCTCGACGGTTGGGATCAAGACGACATCTGCCCCATCCAAATCCGTGACCATTCGCTGCCCCTCTTCAGGGGAGGGTGCATCAACAGATAAGACCCCTAGGATCTCATCTATTAGCTCACCCTCTACTGACTTCTGGGCTTTCTCCAGTAGGAATTGCATCTCCTCTTCAAATACCTGCAGGAAGGCCGAATTCGGCAAATCCTTAAGGAATTCTGCGGACGAGATGGAATTCAAAGCAAACGAAGACATTTTTTTTACTTTCTGAATTACTTTGGTTACACTTGTTTAAAAAAAACTTGACTGTTGACTTTTGCTAATTTTTGCGGTCTTATATACTAATAAATTGCAACATAATCAATAAAAGGATTCCACAAGAATCCAAGAACAAATTTATGAAATATTGCTAAGTAATCAGTTTAATTCAAAGCATGGGATCGGGGCGCTAGTCATTACTACAGAGGAGAGCAACTTAAAACAAGAAAAAAAATATATAAAGAACGAGTAAGTTGTAAAATACAAACATAAGTTCATGTAAAAATCGCAAATTAATCAATTTAAGTTAAAAGTAAAGGTTCTCCGATCGGGTGCGCTACTCATTACTACAGAGGAGAGGAAAAATAAAAAATAAAATAAGGCAAGGAATAGTTAATACAGCAATCAACCTCAAGTGGGTGGTGCCAAAAACACTAGGTCACAAAAATGGACAATGAGCATGAAGACTGTTCTCAGGTCTAAAATAAATGTAGGATAAACTAATCCGTGAATGAACAGATAGCTATGTATCAATTAAAGATAACTAGCATTGAATCATGGACTAAAACCCATTAAATAACCAAATCAAAAAATTATTTGCTAAATTGCGATAGGTTAGTACCTACATCAATGGCATTTTAAACAAACAAGTTCATTGCACATAGAGCACAATGCTCCCAGTTCATATTAATATAGAATGCTTGAATATATTCAATGCCAACTGATTAATTGCACTTCAGCACTTTACTGGCAGAAGCAACTAACGTACTGGAAATGAAACGAGATACGGTAGTGCAGCAACAAAACTCCCTAATATTTTTATCATTAACACAATTTTCATTCATGAAACTAAATATAATGCATATGTTAATGCAGATATGCCTGTTTAAAAAAAAAGAAACAAACTAACAAACGTTTTAAATTCATCATTACACGGTAATGAAAATAAATAAGTTGAGATGTACAAAATTAAATATTTAACTACTTAATATAGCAAACACATTTATGTAATGCTATAAAAAATCGCTCGCGCTTATTTCTTAATACTTAAAAAAAATATATTAGTTGGTGCATGAGTAAATAGCTAAGTATTGTTGAATATGACGAGCATTTAACCATGTACTACTGGGATTCTAAATAAAACAATTTGTATTGCAAAAATGCAGAAACATATCCAAACCTATATGTTTATAAACAAAATCATATAGTACATGTTGACACATATGTAAATTAACTATTATAACTAATTAAGGTATAATTATGGCCATAGCCTTAACAGGATGTATTAACGTAAAATAAGAAATATTTATTAGAAAAATATATGATATGTTCAAGGATTCCATTTAAATATGTAAAAAAATGGAATTTCTTCTCTTTCTCTTTACGATAGGCAATAAATTCTAAACCAATATAATGATTAGAATTGTCACACTGGTCCTGATGCTGGCAGCCAATGAAGCAGTCAACATCACACAGACATCAATTAATGATACAAGATTATTCTTTGGGAAGACAACTGATGCTTTGTTCTACAATGATGAATGGATGAAAGTAGCCAAGTTTAAACCGCTACAACTGAACGATTTCCTGGAGCTGACAAACAAATACATAATCACGGCAAACACAATGTGCGAACAAATGAGCTCCAATATAAACGGACCCAGCATAAAAAGATCATGTATAGCAGCAATACGGGAGACCACGGCAATAATAACCACACTACAGAAAAATGAAGAAATAATTAAGCGCACAATAAAGAGTAACCGACAAAAGAGATCACTCAATTTCATTGGCGAAGGACTCAACTGGGCTTTTGGACTGATGGACAATAAAGAAAGAGAGACTATCTATAAACATCTCAATAATATTGAAGATAATGAACATAAAACATACGAAATTATGAAAAGACAAATAACGGTGATTTCATCAAATTATAACAAGATAGCAGAACCCTTACTGAATTCCTCGAAGGAAGTCGAAAATCTGCAAAATGTGTTAAACATAACAATAAGAACACAAAACCAGTTGGGAAGGTTATATCACATGGGAAATTTTAAAGTAGGTGTTATTATGATAGTTGGGATTATCAAAATTATAGTCGGTCTAAGCCGACTATAAATACCCCACACATATGTGAAATATAGGTCACCACAAGTGAAATATAGGTCACCAGGATATACGAATCCTGAAAATAACTACAAACATTCAATCGCTGAAGAATTTCCATTCATTTGATACCCATATTTACAAATGGGTAGGTGTACCGAATTTCGATTTTTTTTTGTGAACCACAAGTCTTTTCGCCGGAAAACATTATTATCATGTATTTGAGCATGATGTCAATATATATTTGACCAAAAAAGTTTACCTAAGCACGTATACATAAAAATTGATCTTTATATGTACATTTTATATGAGGTATTTGAACATAAGTGGTCGGATCATAGGTCACAATGGACCGATATTAGTAATCTAAGTTATAAGTTTCATTTATCTAGCTCTTCAATTTTAAAAGTAGTAGGGATTTCAACAGACAGACAGACAGACAGACGGACAGACAGACAGACGGACATCGCTAAATCGACTCAGGAGGTCATGCTGATCAAGAATATATATACTTTTCCATACCGGAGATGCTTCCTTCTGGGTGTTACAAACGGCGTACCAAACTGAATATACCCTTTCAATCTTAGTGTAGGGTATAAATACATAAATGAAAAAAATAAACCAATAAGTTAGTCATTTACTATTCATGATGAATACCTTGGAAATTCAATCTACAATTAATGCAAACCTAATCGAAATTCAAGGACAACAGCTGATGGAAATGGCAATCATATATGATCTATACAAGGGACGATTACACCCGACAATTATAGACCAGAGCGAGTTAGATGAAATGCTGACTAGGCTCACGTTAAGAGGAAAGGCGAAGTGGTTCATACAAAAATCATTCGAAATGCACCGTGCATCAACAGAACGAGTTTTCCCAGACACAGACGGCCTCATAATAGTCATTAAGACACCCCTACCTGATGATTTGTTGTTCACATTATATAGAATTTACCCAATACCCACAAATATTAATGAAGAATGGGATGCATTGGTTAAAACAACATATGACACATATCAGAAGCAGAAGACCGGAGCAAATACATAGGTCTAACGAATGAAGATCACAACAAATGCATTTTGGTTAGCCAACATACGGACAAAGAAATTACACTATGCAAACGTCCAGGAACCATGCTAAAAACTAGCAACACACTATGTGAAGTCGCGCTGATTCAACACAGAACAGATATTGAAGATACCTGTGAACATGTTGCAATCAAAAGGAGTTCATGCCTAGTAGTTAAACTATGGACACCAAACACATGGTTGTATAAATTCAATACGCCAGCATCTTTCGAAGCAGTTTGTGGGTCAAATATAGCCACGTTGACATTATCAGGCCTGGGTTGGATGTCCATAACTGAAGCTTGCAATCTACACAACAAAGAAATGATACTGCCATACGAGTATACACATCAAATCATTAGGAATATAACATACAAAAAGGAAGCACATACAATTATGATAGAAAATCTACAAGGCATTGGTCATCATTACCGTATTCAAACATAACACCAACACCGTTACCGATCCTGGTGCAGACCACAGCAAAATAAGATCAGCATTAAGAGATGGGCATCGTGATTTCGACGAAATATTACTACAATTAACTGATAACCAGGAACGCAAAGAATTACTTAATCGTCAAAATGAAATAACGAATACCGGTATGTCTTACGGCATATTAATGCTGATATTAATAATAATAATAATAGTAGCATATGTATTATACATACATTACTACTCCACAATTAAAAATAAAGCAACATTAAAAGCCGATGAATTTAATACAAATAAATCACCAATAGCAACAATAGATGTAGAAGCGGCTAAGGAAAACCTTGAAATGGTGTCAAATACATTTCCCAGCAAGAAATCGCCACTCGAAGAAAACCCGGTCATTGCGGAAATCAACAACGCAGAAACCAAACACCACAGCACCCATAGCAAGTCAACGAACGAAGTCACATGAAATAGAAGCCAATACGTCAGAAACAACAACAACGCATCGAACTACTACCGCAGAGTAGCAGTAGTCAGCATCGAAAACATCGGGACCAGGTTTTTATTATATATAACTGGAAATTATAACCCTTAATTTACTAATATCCATTAAATATTATATAAGTAAAGATCATAACTTCATAACTAATAGAACTTAACGTAATTTATACCACATAAAACAATGTAAAAAGAAAAAAACTATTATTCTTTTTAATAATAATTTTCTCTTCAGAAATAATTAAAATAATACAAAAGAAAAAAAAAACTATTATTCTTCTTAATAATAATAATTTTTTTCCTTTCCATAAGGGGGGAGGTATGTTGTGTATCATAATTACAGCTTACGTATGATCCACTATTGTGTATCATAATTGTAGAGCTTACAGCGTACTTATGATCCACAATATAACATAACCAGTATACTTTTCTTAATGGCATATTTTTAGGGTTAAGAATTATGCATGTTAAACACAAACAGCATTTAATTGTCTTGGCGCACACTACTTAACTAGCCAGTACGTACGCCCACATTAAATAGGTCACTCGGATCATACAAATAAATGCTGACTTAGTTATTTTATTTTATGAGTCACTTAGTAATGCTGACTAAGTAATTTTAGCATGCTGAAAGTACTCAATTTATTGTGAAATTAAAATAATACGAGGTGTTATGTAGAAGTTAAGTATAGGGGCCTATTATGACTGGCAAAGCGAATGAACTTGCCGAAGCGAATGAAGTCTGGCGAATGGATGCTGTGATAGCTATTTTACGTTCGCTTCGCCAACTACATTCGCTTCGCCAGTCATAATAGGGCCCATAGACTAAAAATCAATTGTTTCCGATAAGCCGAAGTATCCAGTTCTAAAAAATAGTGATAAGTATAAGTATAAAAACCCTTTAAAAACGAAATAAAGTGTCTGAAAGTAAAAGGACTCGGGTTTTATTAAATAATAAACACATAAAAAAGGGAATTAGTAAGTATAAAAAGGATCAAGGAAGTTAAAGTCCTAGTAGAAGGACTTTAACGTACAACAGCGGTAGCTCAGTGTTTAGTGCGTTGGACTGCTAGCCGAAAGGTCCCCGGTTCAAGCCTGGACTGGAGCTAACAACATCTTTAATAGAAACATTTTTCTATACCGCGCTACCTCTCGGCAGTAAATGGCAAACCTATGAGAGTAAAACCATTGCCCATGAAAAGCTCTCCCGCCGTTCGGGTTCGGCAATAAACTGTAGGTACCACCACTTTGAGTAAAAATATAACACGCACATCTCAAAATGGTGAGAGAGCTCGGCCGAAGTTCTATACAGGACTGTAGCGCCAAACTATTATTATTAAATAATTTAAAAATATAAAAAATTAAATATATAAAAGAAAATACACTCTGCGAATCCGAACTGAGGACCCTCTAGTGTATAATGAAATAATTCATACTATTAGTATGCAAATTATAATTTTCATTCAATTCACCGATAACACTATAAAATAAAAATATTTATAATCAAACGTATCAGTTTTTCGCAGAACCGATAGCGGTTGATAAGGAGAATTAATTTGTATATCAAATTAAAAGGAAAATAAAATGTATTTCAGACACACTTTTGAAAATATTCAAGAAGTATTAATATTTTGTAATATTCTGAATATTAAAATTTACACTTAACATTTCTATTTAACGTCTTCTGTACTATGAAAAAAATTACATTGTAACAGTGTTTACATAAATTATAATTTACGGCCATATAACGTAAAACGAAAGGAACACGATTTAGCTAGAAAACGTCGGACAAATCGTGTGACAAAGATTTTTGAAATAAAATAAAACGAAAAAGTCTACTGAAGTGAGAACGTAAGAATAATTTTAAATTTTTTAAAACTTTTTGCGGCGAAACTTGGCAAACTTGGCGATATGTTTTTGGCTTTTGTTTGAGTTAGTTTCTTAAAAATTTGTTCCTTTGTTTGCGAAAAAATGGATAATCATTCAAAAAAGTGGTAAATATATATTCTTAATGTATGTAATGTGTAAAAAGATTAATAAATAATATTTTTACTTCGATAGCTGCAAAAAAACAACAAGTGAACAGTTTCATCTGCTCATGCGGGAGATGGGAAAACATCCAGAAAAGGCCAGAGAAGCACCTATTTTTGGGAACAACAAAAGCAATTGGGATTTGTTATGGGAGCAAATTACCCAAAAATTAAATACAATTGGACCACAGCAAAGAAGTGCAGTAGAGTGGAAAAAGGTTAAAAAAAACTTTTTTGCATTAAATATTTTATTATATTATTGTGGAAAGTTTGGGCTGACTTTAAAAAATCGCACAAAGAAAAAAATTGCGGCGAACAAGAACATTTGCACGGAACGGGGGGTGGTGGGTTTAGCGAAACACCTCTAAATGCGATGGAACAAATAGTGGATCAGATTTTGCATTTGACCAACGCCGTTAATCCAAATGGAGCCATTTTTGGTATATTGTCACCAACTAGGCAGCCTCCATCTCCGACAACATTATCACCAGCGACACCAGTAAGAGAAGCTGCAGTTGAAGAGCAGATAT
The DNA here is from genome assembly GCA_951804985.1 of Dryomyza anilis. Classification (NCBI taxonomy): domain Eukaryota; kingdom Metazoa; phylum Arthropoda; class Insecta; order Diptera; family Dryomyzidae; genus Dryomyza; species Dryomyza anilis. Next base: position 38,455,491 of record OX638135.1, read on the forward strand.
TGAAGTCCCAATGGTGCTAGCTTCAACTACACCTCGACATACAGTAAACAGACCACTGCAATCGACAACCCGATAACGTAAAGTAGAAATGGAAACGTAGAATTTACTTAAAGAGCAGGTCGCTCTTCAGAAGCAAATGTGTGAATTGTTTGCAAAGCAGGTGGCAGCTTCCGAACTGCAGGCAGCAGCATTACAGCAGCAAGCCAATGCATTGGACAACTTGGTGAATGCAGTAGTTGCTCATCCACAATAGATATTTTATTGTAAATATAATGAATTAAATGTTTGCGATATGTTGGCTTTTAACGTTAATTTTTATTTCATTCTATGATTCTGTTTAATACGCACAGACAAATTGTTTATCATTTTAATAATTTAAACCTTCAGCAATTCTTCGTCTAATATTTATTGCTACTGATGACGCGTCTGGAATGACTTCGTCTGGATTAATTGTCTAATCTTTATTTAAATGTTCTTCGACTTCAACAAAAGGCAACTCATTCTTATAAAAAATACAAGCGTTGTGTATCGCGGAGCAAACATTAATTAGCTGAGTGGCTTTTTCCCGGTGAATAATGCAATCCTCTTTCCCCAATAATGCAACGAAAGCGATTTTTGAGTACACCAAAACAGCGCTCAATTGCATTTCTTCCCTTGCACATTTGCTGATTAAACCGGATATAATTTGGATTTGATGGGCTTCTAAATGGCGGCAATAGATACGGTACCAATGGATATCCGGAATCACCTGTAATTATGTTAATATACACACCGAAAAAATACTGTATTAAAAATAACTAAAAATTTCTTTAAAATAAATATATATATATTTGATTTACGTCCAAAAGCATATGTATTTATTTTTACTAAACTGATGTAACTGTTTTTTAATGGAATATTACTACATAATTTAACAGCTTTTCTATATAAAATTTCAATACATATGTATTAAAAAACCTACATTTTGTCTTTATTTATACGTCCAGAAATATGTAGAGAAATTACTACATATGCCTTTAATTTTACAATAATATGTAGTTATTTTACTTTGTTGTGATAATTTATTAAATAACTTATTTATTTTTAATAATTCGGAAAATTATATGAATGAATATTAATATAATTTTTTTAATACCAAAAATAAAATACAAGAATTATAAATCTGAAAACTATATAGTTGTATAGTACAAATACAACTAAAGATTGTTACCCACAACCCTAAAAAAATATACACATAAATAAATAAATAAATAAATAAATAAATAAATATATAAATACTTAAATAAATAAATATATAAATAAAAATATAAATAAAACAAAAATTTTCCTGATCATAAGATGGAAGCACCACTAAGTATCATCAGTTCTGATGACTCAAAGGAATGGAAAGCACTTAAGTGTTTCTTTTCCGTTTAGACACATAAGAATAATATGCTATGGTAAAACCATACCATGGTAAAACCATAAAGATGTCATATCAACTATTACTGCCTGAACAGAATACAGGCGGCGATCGAAAAATGAGAGAGCGAACATTATAAACTACAAAAATTTGTCGTCTCAATGCTAACGTCATGGCGCGTCACATCAGCAAACTACTCATCTGCTGCTGCGTGCTATATTTGTATACTGCAGAGTTGACAACTAAGTTTTAAAACCAAAAATATTCGGCGGTAAACTTAGGTGGCAGCTCTATAGTCATTTCTCATTAAGGCGGTTTGGTCAGATGCAACGGACAGTTTTGGTTTATTTATATACCTGTTTCGCAGTAATCCGTCGTGTGCAAAAAAAAAACAACAACAAAACCAGTTTCTGTAATATGAAACCAAAGAATTCGTTATACCTGTAACCGTAATTCGTTCGTCAGTGATCCCACACGAATTCAAAGGAAATCAAAAAATAAAACATCAATACAGTCTGTGCAATATGTAGAGAACGAATTTTCAATTACATTTCAATTACATTAATTTTTTTATTACACCATGTAATAAAAAATAAGACAAATAAAGGCAAATGTATTTAAGAACCAACAAAATGTAGTAGAAATATTTCTTTTAAAACAAAGACATAAAATGTATATAATTTGCACATCTTTAATATATTGGTGGCTTTTTGACAAGTCTTCCATATACATTCAAATATTATTTTAAATTGGACATTATGTTTTATTATTGGTAACGCTAAACATTTGGTTTTAAAAATATAAATAACACTTAGCTGTTTTTGAAAGTAAATTTGAAAGTAAAATAGGGCTCTTAATTTAAAGATTTTATATAATAAATTCAATTTTAATCAAATTTTTATAAAAACAATTAACTTTAAGTGATACATATTTTTATATACAGTAGAATTTATAGAATATATTTTATAGAAGAATTTATAATATGTAAATAATTTATAATTTAATTTTTAAACTATAATACACAAAATAATTACATAATATATTTAATGTATTATGTAGTAGACGTATTACAAAAATATAAACTACAGAAAACAAATACATACTACATAATCTGCAATATGTAGAAAACGAATTTCTAATACATTGTGTAGTAAAAAACTATCAAAATGTAGTAGAACTGAATTTTTTCAAAACGAAGACATAAATGTAGTATAATTTACTACAGTAATTTTTTCAGTGCATTAATTTAATTTATATACTTTAAATTTGTGTATATTTTTTATTTACCAAGTAACCAAGATTGTTATAATACAAATGCCTCAATTCCTCGCTAGGTCCTTTTATGTGGATGTGCGTGCCATCGACGCAACCAACTACTCCCGGAATTTGATATTGCGTATAAAAATGGCTTTTCGTACGCGATTCCTCTTCTGCCGTCATTTGCAGTTTTATAAACTTTACGCAAAAGTGTGTTTCAAACAATCTAATAATTCACTGATGACAAGTGAAATCTTTGCTTGCGACATGCTGGAAGTGAAATCATTTCCAATGGTTTTTTTGGTAGCTTCCAGTCGCTAAAAAATTTAAAAACGCTGATAATTGCACTATTGGCGGAATCGCACTGCTTCTATACGATGGTTTAAATTTTGGAGCAATATCGGCTAAAATCACTGAAAATACTTCCTTGCACATCCTAAAATTTTTGATGAACCTAAGGAATTAGTTTAAGTATAATTCCCAACTTTTTAAAAAATATTTATTTACTCACAGTTGGGCAATTCCAGTACATTTGAATTGTCACGAAAAATGCGTTTTTCAATACGCATATTTTGCGTGTCCTCTTCAGGATCAATTAAAATCTGGACAAAACCAATAGAAGAAAACATTTTACGCGTTTGACACTCTTCAAAATATTAAATTTCGGATTTGACAACTATGCTCAAAAACATATTTTTAATTTTTTTGTATTGAAAAATTCTGACGAAGCGAAACGAATAGGTTACTTTATACCATTTTTTGGACGAAGTGATTCTAAACGAATCGTCTGCCTGTCGAACGAAATGTTTTAGGTTATAAGGCCGTTAAACTTATTTTTATAAAAAATCAAAATTTTACAAATTTCTGAAATTTCATATTACGAAAATTATTACATTTCCAAAGACTTAATTATTTTATTTTTTTTAAATACTTGTTACTTTGTCGTATACGATTGAATTTTGAAAAACATAAGCAATCGCGTGCTTCTCAAACAGTTCAACTCGTTCTAATAATTACATTTTCTTTGATGTTGAAGAATCGTTCTTTTTTATAAAACAAATAATTGTTTTTAATAATTATATTGCCAAATAAAACAGTGGCAAGTATAAAACTATTAATATACAAATTTAAATACATTAATAACAATAAATGCGATATACATTGCATGATAAAATATTTTCAACAAATATTATCAATTCGATTTTAGATATTTTGCGTAAAATAGAAATATAAATTTAAAATAGGGAAAAAGGGAGAAAGGGTACAAAGTTAAAATAAAATATAATAGAAATATGACAATAAATCAATGAAATAACACTGGGATTCCAAACTACGGACCCTCCAGTGTATAACAAATAAAAACTAAATGATTTGATTAAATTTTAAAGCGTGTAAACACAGCACCGATTGCTGTTATTATTTTTTTTGTTCTATTGAGAAACGTAGGGAGTTGCAGTAAATAAACTTATAGTGTTTGATTTTGAAAATAAATAAAAGTATACAAATTGCATGTGATAAGATAAAGTCTAGATACGACTTGAGAGCTAATTCTGAGGGATTTAAGGAAGGAGATTTAGTTATGCTTTGTAGCGCACAATGAGTGAAATTGTTAAACCCTAAGCAGCAAACACACTGGGATGGACCATCCAAGATAATTAAAAAGATTTATAATATAGTGTAGTGTCGAAACTTGTCGAACCGAAGTATGCTTTGTAGCCCGCAATGAGTGAAATTGTTAAACTCTAAGCATCAAGCACACTGGTAAGGACCATCCAAGATAATTAAAAGGATTAATGATATAGTGTATCGAATTGAGAATACTACATGCGTTAGACGAAAAATGAAAGTCGTACATTTAGAAAGGTGCGAATGTAGAGCCGAACAATCCTTTTGTTCGTTTCAAATCGACTGCGTATCTACCACATCCGAAATTTCGCTTACAAAGTCATTACGGACGAATGGGATCAACCTTGAAAATCGCTAGTTGGTCCGCTACGTTAAATTTTATTGCGCACTGCGTTCTTGCTATTTTTCGCATTCTTGTTGTGAACGATGTGATAGTTGGACGTATATGGTAAGTAAAATAATATGATTAATATTAATATAATTAATATTAATATTTTCTAAATATTTTCATTTAATAAAGGTACTTTTTTCATTTTTATTTATTTTATTCAGATTGCCATAAAAAAAATCATTTGAAAGCAGAGATCGGAAATGCACGTGTGAGAGCGCACGCACGAGTCACCTATTTTCTTTCAATGTTACGTAAATTTATTTACGCAGTCTCCGTACTCGTTCATCACATATTTTTTTACAACACAACATGGCGCCACGAGACATGAATTTTACTATTCTCGGTACTTGCCTCGTGCGTGCTTCGTTTTTTAAAAAACCCGATCGCAGCCAAGCGCCGAACACAAAAACTTTAGTTCTCCATCATGAGAAATGTGAAAGGGTATAAAATTCACGGCACAACTGCGTGCAGCAGCGATGACAAACCTTCACAATTCTGCACACACGCATTTCACAATTCTTCATTTCACAACCAGTTCAGAGTAAATTGTATTGTTGTATGAGATGCTTGTGTGGCGAAACAGCACGGCTCTATATATATAATTTTTATATAGAATTATTTATTAGACACAAACGTTCGGAAGTATTGGAAGTTTTTGATTTTTTATAAATTCAGAAAATATATATTATTTATTTGTTATTTGAACAGCAAAATAAATATAACGTGAAATTATAATTACTTTTTGATTAAAATACAAAAATAATAATGAATAACGAATGAAATTTGTTTAAGTTTGAATAATTTTTTTATTAATTAATTCAATTTATTTGTTATTCGAAATTTTTGAATGAAAAACTAAATAAATAAGAATTGCACAAATTTAGTTATTTTATTCTGAAAAAAATATTTTTTGCAAAAAGAATAAATTATTTTATTCATCATTTTTTTGTTATTTAGAATAAATATATCCCTATACTGATATAACACGATGAATAAAAACAGATTTTAGTTATTTTAATTCTAATCTTCGTTTAGTTTAACAGTCAACATTTGTTTAAATTATATTCTGACAAATTGTACCTCTCTTTGGTTAAAATGTCTGGACATAAGTAGTTTAAAAATGTCATTTGAATAAAAATTTGTTAAAACAAATTTAAAACAAGAACGCAACAGCATTAAAAAAATTTGAGAAAAATAAATGTTCGAAAAAATGTTTTATTTGTTTTTTTTTTAATGTATTTACAAACAAAAATATGTTCTCAAAAATCTGTTTATAGTAAATAGATAATTAATTTATTTATTACCTAGTGTTGTGAATTAGACTCACATATTTTTTCTTTTCCTTATGGATACTCACTATTCACACAATTTTGGACGTTGCTGTACATATGTTGAGCGCATCATGTTTATATCATGTTGTACAGCAACATGTTCATAGCATTGTTCCAACGCTTCACGTTGGCAACAATGATAATAATTTGGCAAAGCGCTAAAGCTTTGCTAAGACTACACCTCTTTCATGTTACCTTGCACACTTAACAGAGCCTTGCAATATAATTTTTCATTGCATGATTAGAGGGCTATGTCAAAATAAGCAAAGCAGCGTTTGCCAACCATTCTGCTATTTCGCAATTGGTGTCAGCCAAAAACTGCAAGTCGGACTTTCTTCAAAAGTCACGTACACCAAAACTCAGTGAAAGTGAAAACTCACTAGAACATAGTGAAAATAGAATTTAAGTGAAACTTGCAACGAAGGTATTGTTAAGACCTTTCGTTGCAATTGAAAAGAGTGTAGGTAATACAGTAATAAAAGTGTTTCCCGATTTTAAACTAAATTTTTTTTTTAAATATTTTAAATATTTTAAGTTCTCTACTAATATCGAGAAGGAACATAGAAATATCTCGAATCTCTAAACAATGAACTTTAGAACATTTGGCGCAGCCGGTAGGATGATACCAACTTCTCAAGGACCGTGAGTGGAAAGGAGGAAGGAGAACGAAAAATAAACAAAATGGTAAGAGGTTAAAATTTTAATTATTATTTTTTAAGTTTAAAAAAAGGAGCCTTGAGAAACTTTTGTATAAAACAAATAATTGTTTTTAATAATTATATTGCCAAATATAACAGTGGCAAGTAAACACTATTAATATACAAATTTAAGTACATTAATAACAATAAAAGCGATATAAATTGCATGACAAAATATTTTGAATAAAAATTATCAATTCGATTTTAGATATTTTTCGTAAAATAGAAATATAAATTTAAAATGGGGAAAAGGAAAAAGAGTACTCAGTTAAAATAAAATATAATAGAAATATGACAATAAATAAATGAAATAACACTGGGATTCCAAACTACGGACACTCCAGTGTATAACAAATAAAAACTAAATGATTTGATTAAATTTTAAAGCGTGTAAACACAGCACCGATTGCTATTATTTTTTTTTGTTGTATTGAGAAATGTAGGGAGTTGCAGTAAATAAACTTTTAGTTAATTAAAATTAAAATCAATTAATATAGAGGAAAGTGGGTATGATTTTAAATTTTTGGTGTTTGATTTTGAAAATAAATTAAATTTATTTTAAAAATCATTTTATGTTAAATTTTTTTTACAATTTTGAGTAAACCAAAACACATAATTTTTTTTTTCGATAATTCAGGGAATATTATTTGTAAAAATTAAATAATTTTATTTTACCGATATTATAGAAAACCGATTTGAAAAAAAACTATAAATTTTAAAAAGAATATAGTTTATAGTTGTACTTCATGAATGCCAAAATTGATTTCGTTGTTGTTTGGGTAGCATTTTTGTTGCGTTGGGATTTTCAATTACGACGTGATGTAATTTTTTTTTTTTTAATTAAAAGATAAAGATCACGTTCTAAATTTGTTAAAAATATTTAATGTCAGATGCTAATGAATTAAATGCGTATATTCAAAAGCAATCTAGCGAATTAGACAGATTTGTTGAAAAATTGTGGTCGCAATTTTTACCAACAATACTAAATAAAGATAGAGAGTTATTAAATTTCCATAATTTAAAAATTAAATCGGTTTTAACAGAAAATGGTGAATTAGAGGGATTAGTTAACGGACTAAGGAAACGTTTAAACGATTATTGTTTAAAATGTACATTTGAGTTAGAGGAATCAGCTAATATAAAAGAAGTAATCTTTAGGTTGAGAAACTTATTGAAAGAAAGAAACATTTCTGAGAAATCAATAAATAATTCTGTCAGACGCCAGACAAAGGAGGAGTACGTGACGTTGGAGAAAGCGAACAACAAAATACAGGAGTTGAACGCGTGTATTAGATATTTGAACGAGGAGGTTAAGACAGCGCACGAAACATCCTTATACCACAAGGATAATATAGAGAGTGAGGAATTCACAACACAGGGAAACATGGGATTAGGAGAAGTCCCGAAATTCGTTAAATGCAGTGCCATATTTTGCACGCGCAGACTCATCATCGCTGAGAACGGATCTTCACCGTTTTATTGAATGATATGAAGTGGTGAGGGCAGAACTGAAGCCTGAACAAATGACGGAGTTTATTAAAGGCGTTAGGGTTCGTTTATAGGGAGATGCTTTTGACTTAGTAAGTTCAAAGGAGTTTGAGACAATAGATGATTTATACAGTCTATTAAGAAATACGTACTTGGAATGTAGGTCAGTATATGCCATTCAATATAACATTAGAAAGGCATCTCAGTATCCGGGGGAAAAAATTAGATCTTTTTCGGGCGTTTGGTGAACCTGCAGTCGGCAGCATTAAACACAATGAAATGTAAATATAAGGATACGAAAGACGACGTGGTCGTTAATGAATTAAATAATTTAGTTAAAAGCTAGGACTTCGGAATTATACTTTGCGAATGCTCATGTTGAGCAGTAAGCAAATAACACTGGAAAATTTTGTGGAAGAGGCATTGGACCATGCGATGATACAAAGGGAGTCAGCAGAGTTAAGGGAAATAGACAAGTTTGGAGTCCATTTCAATGAGCCCTCATAGGCATTCATGCCAAATAATCGTAATGCACCAGGTGGCCAAGGCAACGAAAAAAAAGGAGACGGAAGAGAAAACCCAAAATGTAGGTATGAAGCAGCCTATACCTACATGTTCTTTTTGCAAGAAGAAGGGACATCTGAAGGATGAATGTCATACACGGAGAAACACACCATATTGCAGTGACTGTCGTACTTATGGACATGAACAGTCTGCAGATCGTTCGGGTCGGAATGGTTTTTCAGGACATACTGCTCCCCAAGGAAGTCAGCCACCCGTACCTTATGGTCAAGGTGGTATCCAGAACCAAGCCGGGGGTGCACCAGGATTGAGATGCGATTTGTGGCATAGAGGGGGACACGTCGAGGAGGATTGTCGCGTGAAACGCGATACACGAGTGTTTCAAGGAAATAATGGTGATGGGAATTTTGCAAACAGGACCGCTAAATATTGCACTTGGTGCAGAAAGGACGGACATGTTATTATGGATTGTTATGCCAAACGCAAATATGACGCATGGGACAATAATAGTGTTCCATAGGGAAACTACCAGGGGCCCAGTCACGGCCACTAAACTGGGGATCCTTAGCAGATAGTGTAATAAGGCCAGTAGTTGTAGAAGTTCCAAAGAGGACACTACAACAAAATAAAACAGCTTATATTATTAACGCAGAAAATAAAGATCAAAAAGAGATGATACATATTAATGAAAATAGAAATCTTCGAACAAAAAAAAAATGAACTAAATGATAATAAAACACACATTGACGCGAAAAATGAAAAGAATATAGGAATTAAGGATATTAACAAATTGTAAAGAAAGCCAATAAAATAAAGAAATTTGCAATATAATTTGCAATAAAGTAATTTCAATATTTCTTTTTATTATTAGCGCTATGTGCGTTTTAATCTCAGAAGTGTATAATAAATCCACAATTTGTAAAATTAAATTGTCTCCAATTGTTAATAATTTTAAGAGCAAATTTATGTCAAGGATGAAATTAGCTTCATAATTAGGCATGTGTTCGTTATGATATCCGATACGAGTGAAGTTTTCATTATATACCTTGCAAGGCAGCAAAGAATGGAAAACTTACTCTGTTAGTTGATTCTGGAGTTGAGGCCAGCCTGATTAAGGAAAATAGGATGGCACATTTGCCAAATTTTAATAAAAATATTCAGAGAGATCTGAGTGGTGCTTTTGGTGGATGCGTTAGAACCATAGGCTCCACTAAGATTCTGCACACAAAAATAGAAAACCTGAGTTTTACGCTACACGTTGTGTCACTTGAACAAGGGGTACCAGCAGATGTAATAGTCGGACGTGACAATCTCTGATCTATATTAAATGCGTTAAATAAAAAAATTACATTTTTTGATGAAGACAAAAATCACATTGTTAAATTTTTATTTAAATCATTTCAAGACATAGAAAATATTAATTTTAATCGGCAAATCAGGATACAGCCCAGAACGGCCTTGGTTGTTTCACTGCCGCTAAAAACAAGAATTCCTATGGTTTTGTTACACAACCAGGAAATTCAGCCAGGAGTATATTTGGGAGAGAGTTTAACAAATGTTAGAAGAAATAGAGTATATGCATCAATTTTAAATGCCACCGATAAGGAGCCACCATTGATAGCAATTTTAAGCCACAATTTTCAAATTTTAACAAATATAAAAAAGCAACACAGGCGACTTCCACAACAAATACAATAAACTCGGTTAATATAAAAAATAGAATTGATAGATTATTAGGGAATGTAAAGATCGACGAATCATTGAATAAAGAAGAAGTTGCATCTTTGCAAAATATTTGCTTGTCATATCATGACGTATTTATTTTGGAAGGGGATGAATTAACATTCACTCCGATATTAAAACATTAATTACCCACACAGTGGAATCAGCCACCAATAAATCAGAAACGCATCGAAATGAGATTAATAGACAAGTATCAAAGATGTTAGACGAAGGAATTATTTCACCAAGCATGTCACCTTGGAATTCCCCATTATTACTGGTACCTAGAAATGGAGACTGGTTATAGATTTCCGAAAATTAAATGACGTCACTATTAAAAAGGGGTTTTCTATACCACGAATAGATGAGATTTTAGACCAGCTAGGTCATAGTCGGTATTTTGCAACACTAGCTTTAGCAAGTGGTTACCATCATGTTTTAGTAGAAGATAATGACAAAGAAAAAACTGCTTTCAGTACAGGTCTTGGTCATTTCGAATTTAACAGAATGCCATTCGGTTTAACGGGGGCACCGGTCACTTTTCAAAGAATAATGAACCACATACTAACAGGGTTACAGGGTATTGACTGTTTCGTTTATTTGGATGACATAGTTGTATATGGAAATAATTTAGCAGAACACGAGCACATGCTATGCAAGGTTTTGCAAAAGCTGAGAGAACATAATTTGAAATTAAATACAGAAAAATGTCAGTTTTTACGACGCGAGGTTATATATTTAGGCCATAAGTGTTCTGAGTTATGTGCACTACTAGACCCAGCCAAAGTAGAGTGTGTTAAAAATATTCCAGTTCCGAAAATATGAAGGAAGTGCAAGCATTTTTAGGCTTAATTAATTATTACCGGAAATTTATAGGAGGTATGGAGAAGTTGTCATTACCAATAAACAGTTTGCTAAAAAAGAACGCTAAGTTCATATGGAATGACAATTGTCAAAATTCGTTTTTAAAACTCAAAGAAGCAATTATGTCACCACCCATACTAGCGTATCCGGACTTTAACGAAACTTTTTTGCTCATGACAGACGCCAGTAACGAATCAATTGGCGCGGTTCTGTCGCAATTGAAGTTGGAAGCGACCGTCTGATCATCTTTGCCAGTAGGACTCTTAACGATGCGGAAACACGCTGTTCTACTATAGAGAAAGAATTTTTGGCAAATGTATGGGCAAAAAAAATTTTAGGGCATATTTTTTAGGAAGGCCATTTAAAATTTATACAGATCATCAGCCGCTAAAAGGTAATGACAACTTAAAAGATCAGACATCACGCCTTGCGCGTTTCCGACACAAATTATCGGAATATGATTTCGAAATTCTTTACAAACCTGGAAAAAGCAATTTAAACGCGGATGCGCTTAGCCGCATACCGAGTAATACAGAAGAAGTACTTGTAGTACAAACACGTTCGAAAACCATGAATAAAGACAAGGAAGACGATAAGAAACAGTCAGAATGCGATCTTGACGATTTGATAACAATGAAAAATGACAATATAATAATTTTTACTGAACCCCGCGACATACAGACGATAATTAAAGATTTTCACGATTCACCGATAGGTGGTCACCAAGGTGGTGTAAAAACATTTTTAAGAATTCGACAACAATACCGATGAAAGGGTAATCTTTTATTTGCAGAAACAAATAAGAGATTATGTGAAAAATGGTTCAAAATTGTGGTAAACAAAAGTTCAAGGCTTTCGAAAATGCCAATGGTTCTAACTGATACGCCAGTGAGACCCTTTGATAAAGTGTACATGGACCTGGTGGGTATTCTGCCTTAAACCATTTCAGGGAATAAATACATCTTAACGTTTCAAGATTTAAATGTATGTGCTGTGTGACTATACCCGATGCAGAAGCCAACACCGTAGCAAACGCAATCTTCAACGAAATAGTTACACGTCAGAAAATTCATAATAATTTGTTAAAGGCATATCACAAATAGTGTATGCCGTTAAAACTAAAAATATTATAATATTACCCTAAGATAGAACCCATAAAAGTAACAATATAAAACAAATTAGCTAAGCGATGACAATTAAATTCGTAAATTGCAACATTATGGTAGAAAGTTAAAAAAAAACACAAGACATATTAAAAACAATAATTTAGTAATAAAAAATAAAATTTAAAAATTAAATAAAGATTAATTAGGAAAAGAAATAAATTAGTCACATGCAACCAATTGCATTTACCAAATACATTTTAAATGAATTTGATGAACTTACTTATAATAATTTGAATTACTTAAAGAAGAAGAAAAATATCAGTTTGTATTCAAAATTAAAAAAGGAGAGATATATAAATATCTCAGTACAGTTAAAGTTAAAAAAAAGGAACAGGAAAATATATTAGTAGAATGAATAAAATAAAAAGAAAAAACAGATATTAAATATTAAATTTTCAACAGATATAAAAAACAAAAACGAAGAATTTAAAATTAAAATTAAAAAAAGGGATTTATACGGTAAAATATTTAGTGCAGTTAAAATTAAAAAAAAAAGTTTTCAAATTAAATATTAAATTTTTAACAAACATACAAAAAATAGAGATAAATATAAAAAAAACTATACAAAGGAATAAATATATTAAAAAAAAAACAGGTATTACTTGTTATATTTTTAAAGAGATAAAAAAAGAGGTATTCAATATTAAATTTTTGAAGAGAATAAAAAAATTAAATATTAAATTTTTAAGAAATAAAAAAAGAAGAAAAAATAAGAAGAGATAAAAAAATCAAAAAAAAAGTGTATTAAAAAGAAGAAAAAAATAATGGATTAATATAAAAAATATATATATATATACATTAAAATTTAAAATAAAAAAAAGAAATAAAAAAATGAGGGGTTAAAATTTAAATTCTGTTTTTCATAACATTCTACTTTATATTAAATCATTCGTATCCGCGGTAGCTCAGTGGTTATTAGGGATGTCAATCCCGGGATCCCGGGATTTGAGTCAAATCAGTCCCGAAAAACTCATCCCAGGATCATAGTTAAATCCCGGGATTTTTGGGATTGCGTAAAACGCTAGTAGATGAATTTTTAATAGTTTATTCAAAAGTCTTTCAATGTTTTTATACACATTTCGTAAAAAAGTTAATCTAAAATATAATGGACTAAAATCTTAAAACACTGACGTCAATAATAATGAATTACATGCTTTTTGACTTTTGACAAAAATTACGTCACTTTCGACTAAAAACACTGTTCGGCATAATTAGCACTTTTGTTCCTCCCTGTCTTTATTCATATCATTTCTACATAATTTTAATGTGGTGATTCGAACTGCGTTTTTAGTTTTTTTTCTCTATACGTTATGTTTTGGAGAAAAATACAATTTATTATTTTTCATTTTTCACTGTATTTAAAAAAAAAACTTTTTTATAAATAGACTGAACAGCCATTGAATAAAAATTAAAATAGTTATAGTCCATGAACAAGTCAACTTGAATGTCGTTTAAGATTTGCTTGCAATAACCGGTTAGAGTTTAAAAATTGAGAAAAAAATTAATTTGTGAAATCACCGGAAAATCATATTTAATCAAAAATATTTAATTTTTATTTCAAAATATTAAAATTACTATCGATTCTACTCATTTCGACAATGGTATTACTTTTCGGTGCCTTTTTGATTTTTGAGTTAAATAAATTTTTTATTGAATTTCAACTGTATAAAAGTATTTCATTTTTTATTTAAAAGAAATATTAATTATAGCAGTATTTTATTGTTATTTCTAAATATGTGATAACAATTATTAAGTACTAGGGTTTGTAAACATACTATTTCTAATGTTCTTTATTAATGCGAACTGTGTTGGCACTTTTTGTACTATTACATTAAAATATCAATTAATTTCAATCGTTCTTTTTAAATAACATAATTTAAAACCTTATAATAATGCATCGACCATATATTTCATTCACATCATCAATATATTCTGTCCCAATATCTCCAGAATAAAAATTCTATAGAAATATGTTAATATATATTCATTATCTTAATTTAAAAGACAAATGTTAATTCACAGTTAAGTTTTTTAAATGCATATTACTAATAAGTAGAAAGGACAGAAAAAGCAATACCATGGTCGAAATAGGTATTCTGTCTAGTATTACCAATGATTTAAAATATAAAATTTATTTTTTACTAGAATGAAAACAGGGAGAATTTTGATCCGAACAATAGAATCTTTCGATTCGAAATACAGAAAGTACTTAAAAATAGTAAATAATTATAATATCATGACAGTCTTATATTAAACTAATTTTTATTTTGAAGATAGTCGAAAGATTTCGAATAGCGTTAAAACTGGAACCGTTGTCTCTGAATGTAACCTTTATAACCTTTACAACAAAATACATAAATAAATATAATTGAATACCCTTACATTTTTTAATTTGTGTTTAAAACTAACGTTTATCACTATTTTTCACATTCATTACAATCAAATTGTGCGTACTACAAATCTCAATACCATATATTTGGATACCCAACCTGAAAACAGATGCATTTGAATATATGAGTTTTGTTTGAGCCCTAAGCATTATAATTGTTTATTATTCAAACATATATATGGTTATTTTATGCATTTGCTTTTATTTTTCAAATTTAAATTTTTTAGTCCCGAATTTCGGGATTGAAAAATTGTCCGGAATTGACATCCCTAGTGGTTAGTGCGTTGGACCGCGAGCCGAAAGGTCCCCGGTTCAAGCCTGGACTGGGGCTAACGCCCTACTATTGGACCAGATTTCTCCTCTTTTTCTTCTGTGTGTTGGGTTGGGTTTGCCGTGTTCGTCTTCAATGGTTGGTTGTATGTAGTGTGTTGGATCTGTTGGGCTTCGATGGTTCTTGTGGAATTAGCAAATGGCGCTATCTCTCGTGGACGTCGTCATGTTAAAACGTTGGACTCTAAGTCGTTCAAGAGAGCTTTGGTCCCGTTGACTTGGTTGAAGATTGGTTCGAGGTGAGTATTCTTTTCTGCGATCTTGTCAAAAATTTTGAAACATCTTGGTGCTCATGTCGCGTTTTGTATGATATTATAGATATCTGAATTGTAGATATCAAAAAACCTCGTGGTTCGATATTGCATCGCTTCTTCTCTACGTAAGATTGAGGACATAATAATTCATTTTTTTTATACATTTTCGAGGTCCATTTTGCATCTAGTATCTGGCAATTGTGGTTTATTGTTAAAATTCAATCATTGCAATCTACTTGTATTTGGTATAACAACAACTTTGCGTTTAGTGTTATGTTTTCAAATATGCTGCCACTCTGCTTCATTTCTTCGTTTTTTTTTTTTTTCTTTATTCGAATATGCTCGGCTTCTGATTCACTACTTCTTGTCGTTGATAACACCAAAAACTCCTTCCACATGTCCCCATTAAAGGCCCAAGACCCCATTGATCATTATATATCGACGCCTCTTACGAAAACCCACACGTTTCAATTTGCTTACGAAAAACGGCACTTTATAAAAAAAATTCATTAAAACAAGCATACATTTATTTTATCCACGAAAAGAAGCATTAAATTGTTTTAGCCATGAAAAAAACTACATTCACATTTTCTCCACAAACAGAAGCATAACTTTATATTTCCCACGAACAGAAACACATTTATATTGTATCTACAAACAAAAGCACATTTTTAATTTCACCACAAATAAAAGCATATATGTATTTTCGATACAGATATCCCAATAGACAATTTTGTGGCTAAGAAGTCACACAATGTTGATGATGAAAGTGATATTGTCTTATAGCTAAATTTGTTGATTTTTCATTGATGACATGGTTTCCAGGTGTGTCACTGAACATTATTTGCTGAAACTGTTCCAATGAAACTATTCCAATTGGCATATATAAACATGCGATTTGGCTAGAACATATTTGCGTCATTGGACTTTTTTGAAATATGTGTTCTATTCGTATTTGGCCAGAACTTGTGCTTCTTTTCTTAGTTTCGAAAAAGGTGCTGTTTTTCGTAAGCAAATTTAAACGTGTGGTTTTTCGTAATAGGCGTCGATATGTACATAGAATATTTTGTACATTGAATATATTGCATACGTTTATTGAATTTAACTATTTTTTTTTGATTTACTTTAATTTTTTTTTTTTAATTTATGTAATTTCAAATGCAAATTTTTATGTCTCTTTGAATGGTTTAATAATAATAGTTTGGCACTACAGTTCTATTAGAACTTAGGCCGAGCTCTCTCACCACTTTGAGCTGTGCGTGTTATACTTGTACTGAAGGTGGTGGGACCTACAGTTATAGCCGAATCCGAACTGCGGGTGAGAGCTTTTCATAGGCAATGTTTTACTCTCGTAGGTTTGCCATTTACTGCCGAGAGGTAGCGCGGTATAGGAAAATGTTTCTATGAAAAGATGTTGTTAGGCCCAGTCCAGGCTTGAACCGGGGACCTTTCGGCTCGCAGTCCAACGCACTAGCCACTAGGGATGTCAATTCCGGACAATTTTTCAATCCCGAAATTCGGGACTAAAAAATTTAAATTTGAAAAATAAAAGCAAATGCATAAAATAACCATATATATGTTTGAATAATAAAAAATTATAATGCTTAGGGCTCAAACAAAACTCATATATTGTTTTCAGGTTGGGTATCCAAATATATGGTATTGAGATTTGTAGTACGCACAATTTGATTGTAATGAATGTGAAAAATAGTGATAAACGTTAGTTTTAAATACAAATTAAAAAATGTAAGGGTATTCAATTATATTTATTTATGTATTTTGTTGTAAAGGTTATAAAGGTTACATTCAGAGACAACGGTTCCAGTTTTAACGCTATTCGAAATCTTTCGACTATCTTCAAAATAAAAATTAGTTTAATATAAGACTGTCATGATATTATAATTATTTACTATTTTTAAGTACTTTTTGTATTTCGAATCGAAAGATTCTATTGTTCGGATCAAAATTCTGCCTGTTTTCATTCTAGTAAAAAATAAATTTTATATTTTAAATCATTGGTAATACTAGACAGAATACATATTTCGACCATGGTATTGCTTTTTCTGTGTCCTTTCTACTTTTGAGTAATATGCATTTAAAAAACTTAACTGTGAATTAACATTTGTCTTTTAAATTAAGATAATGAATATATATTAACATATTTCTATAGAATTTTTATTCTGGAGATATTGGGACAGAATATATTGATGATGTGAATGAAATATATGGTCGATGCATTATTATAAGGTTTTAAATTATGTTATTTAAAAAGAACGATTGAAATTAATTGATATTTTAATGTAATAGTACAAAAAGTGCCAACACAGTTCGCATTAATAAAGAACATTAGAAATAGTATGTTTACAAACCCTAGTACTTAATAATTGTTATCACATATTTAGAAATAACAATAAAATACTGCTATAATTAATATTTCTTTTAAATAAAAAATGAAATACTTTTATACAGTTGAAATTCAATAAAAAATTTATTTAACTCAAAAATCAAAAAGGCACCGAAAAGTAATACCATTGTCGAAATGAGTAGAATCGATAGTAATTTTAATATTTTGAAATAAAAATTAAATATTTTTGATTAAATATGATTTTCCGGTGATTTCACAAATTAATTTTTTTCTCAATTTTTAAACTCTAACCGGTTATTGCAAGCAAATCTTAAACGACATTCAAGTTGACTTGTTCATGGACTATAACTATTTTAATTTTTATTCAATGGCTGTTCAGTCTATTTATAAAAAAGTTTTTTTTTTAAATACAGTGAAAAATGCAAAATAATAAATTGTATTTTTCTCCAAAACATAACGTATAGAGAAAAAAACTAAAAACGCAGTTCGAATCACCACATTAAAATTATGTAGAAATGATATGAATAAAGACAGGGAGGAACAAAAGTGCTAATTATGCCGAACAGTGTTATTAGTCGAAAGTGACGTAATTTTTGTCAAAAGTCAAAAAGCATGTAATTCATTATTATTGACGTCAGTGTTTTAAGATTTTAGTCCATTATATTTTAGATTTACTTTTTTACGAAATGTGTATAAAAACATTGAAAGACTTTTGAATAAACTATTAAAAATTCATCTACTAGCGTTTTTCGCAATCCCAAAAATCCCGGGATTTAACTATGATCCTGGGATGAGTTTTTCGGGACTGATTTGACTCAAATCCCGGGATCCCGGGATTGACATCCCTAATAACCACTGAGCTACCGCGGATACGAATGATTTAATATAAAGTAGAATGTTATGAAAAACAGAATTTAAATTTTAACCCCTCATTTTTTTATTTCTTTTTTTTATTTTAAATTTTAATGTATATATATATATTTTTATATTAATCCATTATTTTTTTCTTGTTTTTAATACCCTTTTTTTTGATTTTTTTATCTCTTCTTATTTTTCTTCTTTTTTTATTTCTTAAAAATTTAATATTTAATTTTTTTATTCTCTTCAAAAATTTAATATTGAATACCTCTTTTTTTTATCTCTTTAAAAATATAACAAGTAATACCTGTTTTTTTTTAATATATTTATTCCTTTGTATAGTTTTTTTTATATTTATCTCTATTTTTTGTATGTTTGTTAAAAATTTAATATTTAATTTGAAAACTTTTTTTTTTAATTTTAACTGCACTAAATATTTTAACGTATAAATCCCTTTTTTTAATTTTAATTTTAAATTCTTCGTTTTTGTTTTTTATATCTGTTGAAAATTTAATATTTAATATCTGTTTTTTCTTTTTATTTTATTCATTCTACTAATATAATTTCCTGTTCCTTTTTTTTAACTTTAACTGTACTATATATTTATATATCTCTCCTTTTTTAATTTTGAATACAAACTGATATTTTTCTTCTTTAAGTAATTCAAATTATTATAAGTAAGTTCATCAAATTCATTTAAAATGTATTTGTCACAGTTAAACTTATTCAAATTGAATTATATTAATGTTCAAAAGTACCTATGATTTCTCTGCATGTAAATAAATATAATTAGAGTTGCGATTTATTTTCTAAACATGTTCAATATGTTATTATATTATTTTCGTGTACTTATATAAGTCATATTATATGATATTTAATTGCATCGTTTATGGAATCAAAAAAAATAACTGCAAGATCTGCATTTATATGCCAGCTATGAACGCTCGCTTTACGTATGATATACATACGTTCGTACAAATTGTATATGCGCTTCAGCATGAAACACTTGGGTGGAATGACCATTTTCAAGGTTTGATAGCTTGCGCTATTGATATAGGTCAGTAATGCAATTGTTGTTTTGCATTATCTGTATTGAATACGACAATTTTATTAGTTTATTAGAAGCCCAACAGATCCAACACACTACATACAACCAACCATTGAAGACGAACCCGGCAAACCCAACCCAACACTCAGAAGAAAAAGAGGAGAAATCAGGTCCAATAGTGGGGCGTACAAATGTCACTCATGTCATTTTTCACACCTCCATAAACCTCCTTAAATACCAATAAACATACAAAGATTCAATACACATACAAAACACATATAAATAAAAAATGTGTATAAATTTATCTATATATAGATATATATACATATATATAGATATAGATATAGATATATATATATATATATATATATATAGATATATTAATTATCATCCAGTTATTAGTATAAAATCGGTTAGATTATCATTATAAGTATTAACAAATATTACACAAGTATAAACAAAATATAAAAAAACAAAACAAAACACAAAAATTAAATAAATTATATATATATATATATATATATATATATATATATATATATATATATATATATATATATATATATATATATATATATATATACAGTGAGTCACAAGTTTGATCAAGTGTTTATTGAAAATAAAATAGTAAATTTTTTTTTAAGCAATACATACTTTATTTGATTGTACAGATAACATAAACGCAAGAAAATTAATTCATTTATTAATTGCTGAGTAAATTATAGAATTATAACAAGAAAAACATAAAATATAGCTACATGTTGAAAAATTGGCATTTGATCAGTTGTGTGATTTTCCAGTGCTATTAGTTTTTAATACTTTGTATGACCACCCTTAGCTTTTAGGACGGCTTGAATTCGTCGAGGCATACTGTTAATTAAATTTTGGCATGTCTCCTGCGGAATTGCATGCCATTCGGTTTGAACTCTACCATACAAGTCATCTAGATTGCTTGCAGGTGTTTCGTATACTGCGAGCCTACGTTTCAAATGCTGTCACAAGTGCTCGATGGGATTTAGATCCGGTGATTGGGGGGCCAGTCAAGAACTTCAAAACCATTTTCTTGAATCCATCTGCATGTAACTCTGGCAGTGTGCTTCGGGTCGTTATTCTGCTGAAAGATAACGTCCGAAACACTTTTTCCCCATTTGTGAAGACTGCCATTTAAACTATTGTTTAAAATAGAAATGTAGTCTACTGCTGTCATTCGACCAATAACCCGTTCACATAATCCAACTCCATTCAAAATCATACAACCCCATATCATTAAATTTCCACCACCAAATTTAACAGTTTCCTTTATCATGCGTCGTTTTAGACATTCTCCGTTTTTCTTCCATGTCCACTCTCTTCCATCTGACCCAAAACGGTTTATTTTTGTTTCATCAGAGAAAATTACTTTCTCCCAATCATCGTTAGTAAAGGTTTTGTATTTATTAGCAAAATCTCGACGTAATTTTCTGTGTCGTGCTGTTAGCATTGGCTTTTTTACTTTTGCTCGTCCTTTTAAGCCTGATTTTCTCAAAGTTCTTCTCACAGTTTCGGCACTAACTATTATATTATCATGTTGTTGTAGTGACTTTTGCATGGAAACAGCATTATCTTGCTCTCCAGTGGTTATAGCAAGCACAATTTTGCGCTGAAGACTTGTAGATAACTTAGGTTTCGGACCAGATTTAGCAGTTGGTATGTCTATCAGGTTAGTTTTTGTTCTGCAATTACTCACAGTTCCAACAGAAATTCCTAATTTATCGGCTATTACGCGGTGGGAATAACCATCTAAAAGCAACTTCGTAATTTCTTTCAATATATTTTGTGATAAAGGCTTCATAATTTCGTTGTCTTGATTGAAAAAAAAAAAACAAATTAAAAATAATACATTTTATTAGAATGTTCAATAAGATTAATTCTTTTGGTACTTTTATGTCCAGTAAGATTAGAGCACTATTTGTTTAATCACACATCAACAATAATTTTAAACTCACACAACTGATCACATGGAATAATTTAAACTTTTAGAATTAACTTTTAATTGAAAGAACAGTTTGAAATTTGAACACATTTTGAAATACAAACACACATCCATTTACAAAAAAATACATTTTCCAAGTTTTCGGTTGCCTTGGAAAAAATGAAATATCCATTGTTCCGTAGATTTCAAAACACTTGATCGAATTTGTGAGTCACTGTATATAAAAGAAGAAATCTATCTAAAAAATATTATTAAATTTTAAAATATAATTGGGCGGACCACGCCTATATTTAAAATTTTGAAAGGCTAATATTTCATAGATTTGATTTTAATAATTTACGGATCAAATTTCCACTATGAAAACCCGGGAAATAATTAAAAAAAAAAGTGGGCGGATCACGCCCATTTTTGGACCACATATTTTTAGATGAATTCTAACAATACGTTTTAAATTTTATAACTATACCTTTAATACTTTTCGAGTTATTAGTTCCGAAAGAGTTATATAAAAGTGACTTGTATGGGAGGTGGGCGTGTCCGTTGACCGATTTGGCTCATTTTCAAACTCAGTTCCTACTTTTGGCTAAAATATATTGAGACGAAATTTCATCGCATTCTGATCAGTATTTCTCAAGTTATTCTGTATTCGGACAGCAAGACAGCAAGACGGACAGACAGACAGACAGACGGACATGTCTAAACGGACTCGGGTAGTGATGCTGATCAAGAATATATATACTTTTCCATACCGGACACGCCTCCTAAGGGGCGTTACAATATATGCACAAAGTTAATATACCCTGTACCTCATAGGTGTAGGGTATAAATATTATTATTATAATAACTTGAAAAAAAAAATATTATCATTGTTAAAATAACATTAATATTATTATCACCATGTTAAAATAAACATATCATTATTATTCTTAATATTAATTCTAAGAAAACATCATTTATATATATTCAAAAATATTTTTAAGATATCTAGTAAAAAATGATTATTCTTCGTAATATTAATAATATTTTTTTCCATAAGGGGGAGGAATGTTGTGAATTAGACTCACATATTTTTTCTTTTCCTTATGGATATTCACTATTCACACAATTTTGGACGTTGCTGTACATATGTTGAGCGCATCATGTTTAAATCATGTTGTACAGCAACATGTTCATAGCATTGTTCCAACGCTTCACGTTGGCAACAATGATGATAATTTGGCAAAGCGCTAAAGCTTTGCTTAAACCATACGTCTTTCATGTTAGCTTGCACAGTTAACAGAGGTTTGCAATAATTTGGAAAAGCGCTAAAAGCTTTGCTAGACCTCAACAGAGGCTTGCAATATAATTTTTCATTGCATGATTAGAGGGCTATGTTAAAATTAGCAAAGCAGCGTTTGCCAACAATTCTGCTATCTCGCAATTGGTGTCAGCCAAAAACTGCATGTCGGACTTTCTTCAAAAGTCACGTACACCAAAACTTAGTGAAAGTGAAAACTCACTAGAACATAGTGAAAATAGAATTTAAGTGAAACTCTCAACGAAGGTATTGTTAAGACCTTTCGTTGCAATTGAAAAAGAGTGTAGTTTAAATAACATCAAGTGGAGGTAATACAGTAATAAAAGTGTTTTCCGATTTTAAACAAAATTTTGTTTTTAATTAAATAATATTTAAAGTTCTCCACTTATATCGGGAGGAAACATAAATATATCTCGATTGTCTAAACAATTAACTTTACAACACTAGTGTATGCGCGTGAAGTTTCCAGTTTTCCACATATTGTATATTTATGCCCAGCACACTTCTATTAAGCCTTGTGACAATGTCAATTTTCAGAAATATCATATTCATTGAAACTATATCAATTATCGATGATCGTACCATATCACTTGCAATTTTCAAGTGATTTGTAATACTTTTAGTATTAATTTGCACACCGAATAACTCAAACGTTTAAAATATTTATTGTCGTCAAATATACGAAAAGGCTTGTTTCTCACTGTCACTAATGCAACACAACATTTCAAAAATTCATCTTTATTTAAATTTGTTTTAATATTAATAATTTTCTTTTTTATTTGAATATTTGGCTCATTCTCAATATAAATATCAATATTATGTACGGTTTTATAGTGACGTTGGATTGAAAATTTTCTTTTACCGAAGAATTGTTTTAAACAAATGTTGCATATAGATTTCTTTTCAACATCGTCATACTTTACAAATTTCAAAAAATCGATCATGTTTTTAAAATATTTTAAATAATTTTTAAATAAGAACCAATCACGTATGACAATGATCTAACATTTACATAAAATATTAAAGCCGTGCAACTATTGCGATATTTCCAAAACAGTAAAAATGTTTTTATTCATCCTGTTATATCAGTAAAGGAATATATTCATTTAAAATTATAAAATTTTCATTTAAATAATAAAAAACTGATGAATAAAATTATTATTGATTTTTTTCAGAATAAAATAACTAAATTTGTGTATTCGTTATTTATTTAGTTTTTCATTAAAAAATTCGAAAAACAAATAAATTTTATTTAAAATTTATTGAAATTTAAACAAATTTTATTCGTTATTCATTATTATTTTTGTATTTTAATCAAAAAGTAATTATAATTTTACGTCATATTTATTTTGCTGTTCAAATAATATAATATAATATAATATAATATAATATAATATAATATAATATAATATAATATAATATAATATAATATAATATAATATAATATAATATAATATAATATAATATAATATAATATAATATAATATAATATAATATAATATAATATAATATAATATAATATAATATAATATAATATAATATAATATAATATAATATAATATAATATAATATAATATAATATAATATAATATAATATAATATAATATAATATAATATAATATAATATAATATAATATAATATAATATAATATAATATAATATAATATAATATAATATAATATAATATAATATAATATAATATAATATAATATAATATAATATAATATAATATAATATAATATAATATAATATAATATAATATAATATAATATAATATAATATAATATAATATAATATAATATAATATAATATAATATAATATAATATAATATAATATAATATAATATAATATAATATAATATAATATAATATAATATAATATAATATAATATAATATAATATAATATAATATAATATAATATAATATAATATAATATAATATAATATAATATAATATAATATAATATAATATAATATAATATAATATAATATAATATAATATAATATAATATAATATAATATAATATAATATAATATAATATAATATAATATAATATAATATAATATAATATAATATAATATAATATAATATAATATAATATAATATAATATAATATAATATAATATAATATAATATAATATAATATAATATAATATAATATAATATAATATAATATAATATAATATAATATAATATAATATAATATAATATAATATAATATAATATAATATAATATAATATAATATAATATAATATAATATAATATAATATAATATAATATAATATAATATAATATAATATAATATAATATAATATAATATAATATAATATAATATAATATAATATAATATAATATAATATAATATAATATAATATAATATAATATAATATAATATAATATAATATAATATAATATAATATAATATAATATAATATAATATAATATAATATAATATAATATAATATAATATAATATAATATAATATAATATAATATAATATAATATAATATAATATAATATAATATAATATAATATAATATAATATAATATAATATAATATAATATAATATAATATAATATAATATAATATAATATAATATAATATAATATAATATAATATAATATAATATAATATAATATAATATAATATAATATAATATAATATAATATAATATAATATAATATAATATAATATAATATAATATAATATAATATAATATAATATAATATAATATAATATAATATAATATAATATAATATAATATAATATAATATAATATAATATAATATAATATAATATAATATAATATAATATAATATAATATAATATAATATAATATAATATAATATAATATAATATAATATAATATAATATAATATAATATAATATAATATAATATAATATAATATAATATAATATAATATAATATAATATAATATAATATAATATAATATAATATAATATAATATAATATAATATAATATAATATAATATAATATAATATAATATAATATAATATAATATAATATAATATAATAATAATAGTTTGGCGCTACAGTCCTGTATAGAACTTCGGCCGAGCTCTCTCACCATTTTGAGCTGTGCGTGTTATATTTGTACTCAAAGTGGTGGGACCTACAGTTTATTGCCGAATCCGAACGGCGGGTGAGAGCTTTTTCATAGGCAATGTTTTACTCTCGTAGGTTTGCCATTTACTGCCGAGAGGTAGCGCGGTATAGAAAAATGTTTCTATGAAAAGATGTTGTTAGCCCCAGTCCAGGCTTGAACCGGGGACCTTTCGACTCGCAGTCCAACGCACTAACCACTGAGCTACCGCGGCTACAATATATACATATATATATATATATATATATATATATATATATATATATATATAGATATATATATATATATATATATATATATATATATATATATATATATATATATATATATATATAACAAATAAATAATATATATTTTCTTAATTTATAAAAAATCAAAAACGTTTGTGGCTAATAGACTATTTTATATGAAAATTGTAATAAAGCCGTGCTGTTTCGCCACACAAACATCTCATACAACAATACAATTTACTCCGGACTGGTTGTGAAATGCAGAATTGTGAAATGCGTGTGTGCAGAATTGTGAAGGTTTGTCCATGCTGCTGCACGCAGTAGTGCTGCGAAGTTCATACCCCTTCACATTTCTCGTGACGGAAAACTACAGTTTTGGTTTTCGGCGCTTGGCTGCGATCGGTTTTTTTAAATAACGAAGCACGCACAAAGCAGGTTTCGAGAATAGTAAAATTCCTGTCTCGTGGCGCCGTCCTGTGTTGTAAAAAAAAATGTGATGCACGAGTGCGGAGACTGCATAAATAAATTAACGTATCATTAGAAGAAGTGTAAGCACGCAAGTGTGCGTGCAAATCCGATCTCTGGTTGAAAGTTTACTTTATGGCAATAACGACGGCATACAGCAAATTTGGTAAGAATATATCTATCTATATATATCTATATATATAAAAATGAAATGTCCTGTGTGTGCCAGAGCATCACGAGAGAACGAACGGACGGATTTGCCTAATTCCTTTTGTATTTTGTTCGTGTCAATGCAAGAGTGGTTTACGAAAAAAGAAAAGTCAGAAAAACCCAAAGGAAAAGCCAGAAAATCGAAAATATCTAAATTTGACCCTAGGACTATAAATTTTGGGCAGGGTGGTTATCTCTTGACGTATGTGTTCACTACGAAGGTTTTTTTTTTGAAATTCGCCTCCTAAGGTACACAAATGGGCGTGGCAAAATTGATATTTTAATTAAAAAATCGGTGTAATTAAGATAAGCCAGGAAATTTGGCTCAGTGACGTATATCGTAGTTCTTTATGTTTTTTACAAATGTGGGCCGAATTGGACAAAGGGGCGTGTCCCTTTCCGTATGACTAAAACTATAAAAATGTTGTAACTCCTGACTTACTAAGATTAGAGTTATATAAAACGAAACTAAGGTTTATATTACAACCTCTAATCATCACGTAAAATGTGAGCGGGATTGGATTAAAGGGCGTGGCACCTCCCATATAGCCAAAACTTTCAACTTGCTATAACTCCTGACATACTAAGAGTTGAGTTATAATAATGAAAACAAATGTTCATATTTAAAACTCCAATCGTCACGTAGAATATGGGCGGGATTGCACAACGGGGCGTGGCATTTCTCATATAACCAAAACTTTAACATTTCTAAGAGCTGAGTTGTACAAATCGAAACGAACGATCATTTTAAAATATTTAATAGTAAAATAGAATGTAAGCGGGATTGGAAAAATTGGTATGGAACTACGTTCTATGTGGGCAGGAAAAATAGTGACTTGCACTAAAATGGGAAAAAGGGCCGTAAATGTATAGTTTTGCAATTACAAAAACGTAGCACGGACGCAGCTGTGCACGGGTCCAGCTAGTTATACATAATTTTATAAATAATGTTGTACTAATTTTTTTGTTTTACAGAAAACAATGTAAAAAAAATATAAATATTTTGTATAAAATTAAAAACAAATTGTAACATATTTTGAGGGATTACAAAAATCTTTAATCCTTCGCCTTCCATTACAGAGTAAGATGCAACGAACGGAGGGTCATTACGAGTGCATAACTCTCGAACTTGGAAATATGATATACCATTACATATTTACTTTGAAAGTGAAAGTATGGAAGAGACCTACTCCATCCATACTTGTAGTCTACATATCATGACCTCTCTTATATATGCGATTCCCTTATTATATATGCGATGATCAAATGCGGCCACTCCAGAACAAATGCGGAAATTGGATGGACATTCGAGGTGACTCGAGAGATTATCGATGATATCATGATGACTTTTACAACTGGGAGGTGTTCGGATTCTGAACCACACAACCATCACTCGTCTAAGTTGCAGTTTTGCCTGTTCTATTTTTAGAACAGATTTTATGCAAGAATGACGAGTGGTACCGAAAATCGTTAGAACGAATGCATTTGATTAACGCATCGGTTTTGCTTTCAATGTTGTTGTTATTAATATGTGTTCCTTTTTTCGCAATGATTCATATTTCAGGCCTATGCTTGTTGTTAGTATAATAACTTTTTATAGGATGCACTCGAATGACATTGCATATTTGGAACGTGCTGCTGGTTAGCTGGTGACCCAATCATACCTTTAGGTATGATTCGGTCATGGTATGATTGGGTCATGGGATACCTTTGGGATTGGGAAACCAATCCCAAAGGTCCTAGTGAAGAGAACAATCCCTGTTTTGTGAGGGTTGACGGAAAGTCCGTTTGCAGTACACCAGCCTGTTTTGTGAGGGTTGACGGAAAGTCCGTTTGCAGTACACCAGCTGTCAATTCGGTTCAATGAGTTTTGTGTTTTAACACAGACCTCATTGAGGGAAAAGCCTGTGGCAAGAATGGCAACATCACCTGCATAGACACCTATTCCATCGAGATTGTTGACCAGAGAGTCAACCAGCATACAACAGAGCAGGGGGGAGAGAACGCCTCCTTGAGGACAACCTCTTTTAACCCCATAATATACTGCCCGCACTCCGCCTCAGAACATTAGCATTGACCTTAGTTATTTGACCAATGTTTCATCTATTCCATGCCTTCTAGCTGCGTCACACATTCCATCAAAAGTCGCATTATCAAAAGCACCCTCGATGTTAACAAATATGCCCATCACATACATCTTCCTCTGAAAAGCACGCTCGATCCGGCCAACCAGAGGTTGCAATGCTGTTTCACAGGATTTTCCACGTTGGTAGGCATGTTGTCTTGATGATAGAGGGTACCTTGACAACGATGTTTTTCTGATGTACATATCAACTAGTCTTCCTAGACACTTTAGTATGAAGGACATCATACTAATGGGTCTGAAGCTCTTGGCTATGGAATAGTCTTCTCTTCCAACTTTAGGAATGAAGGCTACTTTAATTAAACGCCAGGATGTCGGAATGAATGCCCATGCGAGACTTGCTCTAAAGATCTTATTTAGGCATGGTAGCAATTGGGTTATACCTTCCTGTAGCATGACTGGGTAGATGCCATCCGGTCCAGGTGACTTGAAGCCATAAAAAGAGGCCACTGCGTATTGTA
This sequence comes from Dryomyza anilis, assembly GCA_951804985.1. Classification (NCBI taxonomy): domain Eukaryota; kingdom Metazoa; phylum Arthropoda; class Insecta; order Diptera; family Dryomyzidae; genus Dryomyza; species Dryomyza anilis. Next base: position 38,485,109 of record OX638135.1, read on the forward strand.
TAGCTTCATCGTACACAACCAATCTGGCAACCTGCCAGTCATGTTTTGTCACATTAGAGTTGTTATTGCAGTCCCCAGTGCTGGGATTACAAAGTGGCCCTATGTGGATTTGATTTCCCGGAAAGTGAGTCTCAACTAGGACATTGAGTGCCTCTGTCTTAGACTCAGTATACGAGCCATCAGGTCTCCGCAGTGAGTCCAGTCGAGCAGTTCGGTCTCTTTTAAGAAACTTGACCAATCTGCTAGTCTCACTGCAGGATTTGATGCTACTGCAGAAGTCTTTATAAGAAACACTTTTCGATTTACGAATTCGTTTCTTATACTCTTTCTGCTTAGCTCGATAATGAAACCAGTCAGAGTCTAAGTTGCTCCTTAGGGCCCTATTTAGAAGCTTTCTGGAATCCTTGCGCAAGGTTTCAAGACAAGCGTTCCACCAAGGAACGGGAGGTCTAGATAACGTTTTTCGTACCGGACATGTTCGTACAAAACTAGAATTTATGACATCGTTCATAACTTGAACGGACGTCTCAATACTTTCTTTGGTACGAATTCTGACAGGAATATCGAGGTAATTCTCAAGTTCATGTCTGAAGCGTGTCCAGTTCGTTTTTCTAGGGTTTCTTACCGTCATAGAGGGCAGCACCTCTCGGTCAGTATGAAACTCGATATACCTGTGGTCCGATAAAGAATCTTCTTTAAGAAACTTCCAGTTAAAGATTGACTCTCTCAGTCTACAGTTAGACAAAGTAAGGTCAATCACTTCCTGTCTTCTAGTAGTCACAAACGTGGGTTTATTACCAGTGTTGTGAATGTTCAGATTGGAGGTCATGATGAAGTCAAGGAGTCTGGTACCTCGTGCGTTGCATTTACTGCTGCCCCATACAGTGTGTTGAGCATTACCGTCACTGCAAAGAATAAGGCCGGTCTCCTTAAGATCACAGTACTCTATGAGCTCAACAATTGCCTTTGGCGGAGGAGGCAGTAGTGAGTCATAGGGGAAGTAGCCTGAGGCGACAATCAGATGTTTCCATCCACTATCGCTTTCATAGCTCACTTTGGCTGCCACTAGTTCTTGCCCACAGAATTGGGTTAACTTGGTGACAGCAAAGTGTTTCGATACTATAAGACAGCTTCTAGGCCATTCGGCTTGCTCATCGTATAGTATGGTTTCACCACGTAGTTAACTAAGACCACAGATGCGTTTGTTATACACCCATGGTTCTTGAATAGCTGTTATGTGAGGTTATGTATGCAACATGGAGAGCCGCTTACCTAGTAAAGCGGCAGCAGCTTTAGAATGTTTGATCTGAGTAAATATCATGACAGAATAATTAACTCGTTTCACATCATGTGCCTATTCATTTGGAATTGATTCCAAAGAATAAATTTAGATGGCTGTCGTACTTAGATAGCATGACATCTAACGACTTCTGGTCTAAGCCAACAACCAGGGTTGAGCCCTCCTTGACCTCCGGACCTCGCTCTGGTTTATGGCTATAGATTTTCCATCCGTTCGTTTCGATGCCCTGGTTCTGAGCACGTAGGCAAGCAAACACTTCTGCTGTTTTCCTGATAGGACCAGGTATGCAGCATATTGCTCGCCTACGTTTGGGTTCGTCTCCGCTGAAAACAGCGAAGCGCGATTTGCCCAAAGGGGGGATTTCAGCAACGGCTGTGGCAATCCAATCGAAATTGGCTTGAGACGAGCATAGCACCTTCATGATGCCATCACTCGTCTCATAGCCTTTTGCGTTTGCACTGACACCGCCGGTGCTGACTAGCCGCCAAAGATGATCGGTGCAGTGTTTTACTTCTGCATCATTCATCTTTTGCTCCTTCCCCAATTTGCCAATAATCGCAACCGGAAGAGCTTTGCGAGCAGCATCACGATATGATACTGCTAGCCTACCTCTGCCAGTGGATGTTGAAGGCAGTTCATCCGCAGCCGATCCGGAACATTGCTTGTGAAAGCAGTATCACTGGAAACTGTCGAGTTCTGGGAGTTACGGGGTTTCGCAGTAGCAGTGAAGGTTTTAAACTTCTTGCCGCTTCTCAGGTGCATTGGTAGCCACCACAGCATCAGCGGATGGTCCGGCTTCAGTCGGAGTAACCTCCACCGATCTATCGCGTTTTGCTGTGTTAGCTGGGGAAGAGAGAGCTCCAGCGTCGCCTTTAGCCTTTTCAGCCTCTTTGCGATCTTTCGCTTTATTCTTCCTTCTCCTACTCACCTGGGCATCGGACAAACTGACCTCTGTATTCAGAGATCCGGGTCCGGACTCCAATGGAAGTTTAGCTTCCAGTTGGGCGTCGGTCTCTCTAGGATTAGATGCTGGTAAGACACCACTGTCCTTCGATCGACCCATGTTTCCAAATACGTGACAGAAAGGAGTGACAGAAAGGAGAACATTTTAGTTTATTAATAATAATATATTATTCATAATTTCATAAATAAAATTTAATTTTTATAAGAATATACCATAAAAAAGTCAATAAATTCACTTCTGGAATCATTAACATAAGTTCCACATATGTTCAATTACAACATTTAGGAATATCTTTCTATGGATAACTTCACGCACATAAAAAGTGACGTTATAAAATTAAATCAAATGTAATTAAATTTAATTTAATTTAAAAAAATTATGAGATACGACCAAAAAAATATTTTAATTAATATAGCTTTAAAATACAAGAGGTTTTTGTATTTTTATATTTTTTACGTACTAAATTTATAAATTTGTATGAATATAAACTTTGTATTATTGTGTTGAGTTAAGATATACTAAACAATTAAAATCAAATTAATAAATTTCTAACGAAAATTATAGTATTTCACTATAATTTTCTTGTAAACAAACCGGAAGCTACTTTTTCTTTATAAGGAGTATTTTGTATTTTTTGTAAAAAATCGTAAAAAATGTAAAACATCGTAAAAAATGTAAAACATCATAAAAAATGTAAAACATCGAAGTAATGGGTATTCTTGAATATGGGTCAACCAAACTGGAACACAAATTTTGTATATTGAAAAATTATTACATTGTTCTCATGGTATTTTCCTTAAACAAGCATGTTATATCTAAGTTATATATATGTTATATATAAGAACCAAAACCAACATTTTTAATGTAATAAGTTAGATTGTGCTGCTAGAGTTTACCACAACAAATGTGTGCCGAAAAAAAAAAATTAAATAATATTGAACATTTTGGTGTTTTCTACTTCGAGCTTAAGATTTTAATTAAAATTTATGAAATTATAGGAGGACATCACTAATTGTTTAAGCCTATTTGAATCCAAAACAACTTTATATAGATGCTTAAAAAAAATAAAAATATGGATATAAAATAATTTTTTTAACATTATCTGCTATGTACGAATACAGGACATTATTTTATTTACTCAATTTTTTTTGTGGTAAACATCAGAAAATGTTAATTGACCAAAAAAAATATAGTAAATCTATATTTTTCAGTATTGGTGCATTACACTTCCCGACAAAATTCAAATTTTTACATGGTTCAGTAAAAATTACAGCAAATATTGGATACATTTGTAGAGCTAATTCCAAAAATGGGATCAGTTTAGTAAAATTTGGTCTAATTTATGAGATATAGCTGGTTTTATAATCTCCCATAATTCTTCTTTTATTTTTTAAATTTAAATAAAAGAAAAATATGAAATTATCTTTTCGGTATAAGAAAACCTTTCCACATAAAAACAAATTTGCTTTTTTGCGTGAAAAAATTTGTTTGCGAGATATAAGCAAAAGTTATGTATGAAAAATTTTATTACATAAATGAGTTTTTAAAGAGGATACTTGGCGCCACATAAAAGTTCATACAAATATTTTTTAACATTTTTGTCCACTAAGGGGGGCCGAAGGGGGCGATTGCCTGTGGATCCGCCACTGATATGAGAAGGATATGCAAAGATATTTTAGTTATGTTCTAATATGTGTTTCCATATAGTTATGTATGGAACGCAATTTTTTTCCTATCTTTGAAGTCTCATATCTCTTAAACTATTAAAGTTATAGGAAAAATGGTTACAGATGGTTCTTAGTGGATTTTTTATTTATGTTATAGTTAAAAAATATTTGATTTTGTTCACCGTGCGACGTCAGCAAGCATGGTGCTTGAAGAGGGGTAAAGCGGAAAGGGTGAGAGGATTTTCAGAGTTAGAGCGAGTGCAACGAATATAAGTTCGTGTGACCTGCGAACAGAGCTCCCACATATGAGGATTTGCCCCATTTTGGGATTTCAAAATGGTCTTGGATATTAAATTTGTATTTGTTATTACGAAAAATAACAAAAATGTTAATTTATTTTGTGGTAAATCTAATTTTATATTTTCGTTATTGAGCCGGCTGGTTGCCATTGGCCCAATCTTGTGATGCCGAATATGACTCTAGATGTTTACTATTTATTTAGACGAATATGGTTAGAGGACTAAAAGAATGGCTTCGTTTGGTTTCTGGATCAATTTTATTATCGGCATGCCCAACTATTTGTATTATTTTTGGGAGCCACTCAAATATTGAAATGTTACAATCTTATTCATAAACTTACTCATAAACATAGTTCTAACAATTAAGCTCAATAAAAGCTGACCTGGCATATATTCATGCAAAAATGCACTCCAACATTTTCAGGCGCTCTATGTTCACACGCGCCATGCACTTGCGTTATCAGCGTATTGTTATGAGCAGCGTGTTACGTGAGTGCTGTAATGCTTCGAGAGAGTTGTATTTTGTCATGAATATATCGGCGTGTGAGTGTAGGGCACTGTCGGCATGTGCGTACACTACACACATAACAATGTTGTTCATAAATGGAATGAACGCCGATAATTGAGACACCGTTCATAATATATATGGACAAAATCATTCTATTTATGAACTATTCTTCGTATGTACAAATCGCACAATTTGAGCCAATTTGATATAATAAACACGTTCGTAATTGTTATGAATTGCGTTCATTGAGGTATTCATATTAAAGGCGATACTGAAAAATAAAAAAAACAGTCCACAAAAAGGAGCATAGAAAATACAACACAAAGTAGGTAGGTATTTGTGCATGATCGTATGTGTGCAACTGCAGCCATTTCGACCATTCTAAAAATAGATATTTTTATTTGGCTGGCGCGTCAGAGTAGCATAAGTTCGTACTTTCGTACTGTTTTCAGTACGTTTTTATTTTTTTCAGTACGAAATATTCAGAGCTAAGTACCCGTACACACGAATAGTACTTTAAGTCAATTTCAACCGTGATTATTGTTTTCTTTTCTTTTGCGAATGTCAAGCATATAAAGAGCGTACGGAAAATGTACGCTGACGACTTTGTACTCCGTCGTATTCGATTTATATGGGAAATGCATGCAAGTTTTGGAGAACAAAATACATTGTGCTGATGGTACTCTGTATAAAATTCGTTCAGGTTTCTTTTTCACATTATTTTAATTACGATAAAATTGATTAAATACACTAATTAAATAGTTTGAATTAACTAAAAACATATATCAACATGATAAATATTAATAATTGAATGCTCCAATGTATGCATTATTTTATGTAATGATAATAAATAGATGTAACTGTAACACTGCAAATTTGTTCATACAAACTAATAATAAGTTTAGTTAAGAAGTTGAACTAACGCAACCTTTGCAAACAACATCATAGAAACTAATAATAATTATAATTTTGTGAAGAAGTTGAACTAACGCAACCTTTGCAAACAATAACAAAAGCAACTGCTGATTCTGCACTGCAGATTGCGGGTCAGACAAGTAAATTAGCGTGGGCTTTGTTTTGCTATGTTTCCAATGTATTTGGGTACTTGTGTTTATATGTTCTAACCACAGATGACAGTCAGCAGCTGCCATCTGTTCATATTTTAAATTTCAGCGGTATTTGCGTTTGTTGTCAAATATTTCACACAAAACATTTTGAATTAAAAACATGTGTATATAAATTATATAAATAATTAAAAAATAATTAATAAATAATATATAAACTTTTTATTGCCTTTTAATTGTAGGCTATGGAAAAATCATTGAATAACTGTTTGCGATGAAATTTAAACTTGAGGATTTGTCATCAAATTCTTATCATAAAGTATAAAATATATTAGCATTTACACGATGCATTATTTTATAAGATGTAATTTTTTTATGTATTAGAACATATTTGTAATAATAAAAAAATACAATTTTTCAATTTTAAAATAATAAAATATATTTTTCAAAATATTAATGAGAAGGTACAACCATCGGATATTGATTAGCGAATGAAAGGAGAAAATGGGACAACATTTTAGTTCATGCTTTTATAGGTTTAAAATTCTTTTTATTTTCAATTATTTATTTACTTGTGATAAATAAATTCATTAAGAAAAAAATATATGGAATTAAAAATTAACAGTACAGTTTGGTTTTCCTACCTTCTTTTTGTGAAAAATATCCGTCTGTCCTTTATGTTTTTTTTTGTTAATAAAAAATTTCCGTATGTCCTTCATTTTTTTTTTGGTCATCAATTTAGATCCCACGGGAAAAATATATACCTTTTTCGTCAATTTTTACTTTTCTACCTAAAAGTACGTTTCGATGTTAAATAGTACGTTTTTATTTTTTTTATGATACTTTGTTATTTTTTCAAAATGCTTCTCTGTGACGCGTCATGCCGTATGATGGGCAGCAGTGTTCACATTCTGCTCAGATCGGAGCAGATCTGCTACTTTTCATTTTTTCTGTTTTTTCTGCTACATTTCCGAGAAATATTAGTACATTTTTATGAAATCTTGTACTTTTCAGAATTTTATATTTATCAGCTTTAAATATAAGCTAAAATATATATCCAACACATTTAGCTAAAAAAACTTTTTAAATTATAGAAATCGCTTCATAACAGTCATCATACGGGCTACCCCAATGATGTCCGCTATCGATTTCCGAAATAAAAATGTTGGGTCATAAATGGGTTTTTGACCCCCTTTTGGAGGTCGTGGACCACTCCAAAGGGTACCAATAGCATTCTAATGGTGTGCGCTATCGATTTCCGAAATAACAAATTTTGGGTCATAAATGGGTTTTTGAACTCCTTTTGGGGGTCGTGGACCACTCCAAAGATTTTGGGTCATAAATGGATTTTTGACCCCCTTTTGGGGGTCGTGGACCACTCCAAAGAGTACCATTAGTCTTTTAATGAGGTTCGCTATCCATATCCGCAATAAAAATTTTTTGGACAAAAAGTGGTTTTTGAGTGGTACCATTCGATTTGCCTCGATGTCTGCTACCGATTTCTGCAATAAAAATTGTTTCGGTCTTTTTATCACTTTCCGCCCACTTTTGCCCACCCACCCACTTTTGTCCACCCACATTTTTCCAACCACTTCCGACCAACTACCACATCAAGCAAACGAACGAACAGACAAATTAACAAGCGATCAAATGAACAATCGTCAATCGAAGAAACGAACGAACGAGCTACTCGAAGCTCGAACAACGATCGAGCAATCGAGCTACTCGAACAACAAACGAGCAATCGAGTTACTCGAACAAACGAGCTACTCGAATAGCTCGAACAAACGAACGAACAAACTACCCGGGTTTGCGAACTACCCGGGTAGCTCGAACATTTAATACCCGGGTTTTTCGAGTATTTGAACTACCCGGGTACCTTCGAGCGCGCGGGTACCCGGGCTACACGAAAATACTCGTATGAAATCGAGAGCTCTGTTATTTACACATTTTTACAATTTTATTTTTTTTCTGAGAACTATATTCTGAGTTACAGTGGGCTAAATTTACAATTTAAAATAATGTAGGAAAAATACATATTTCATTTTAAATAAATTTTTTGTAAGTGCAACATATTCCAATTAGATCCCGAATTTGTATTTTTCTCCATTTTAGAAATTTCTTAACAATTGACTCTACGTTTGGGCAGAGAGTATTTATTAAATAGAGTATTCTAACTAGTTTGCTGGCGTCGCTGCCGAAAATATTGGCTCCGTAGAAGTAGAATTTTACAGATTGTATTTAACAGACCAACACAGTTTACAAAACTGGATTTATCCGCGGATAATTTGCAACAAAATATACTTAGAAATATCGCAATCCAGCACATTTCTTGAAAAAATTTTCGATTTAAATTCTACATAACTAATGTTTGAATTTATTTGATATATGTGAGAGCGAGTAATCTCTTTGGGCAAAAACAAAAATCTGCTAAATTTTGCTCATTTCTAGTACCTTTTTAATCAAGATTTGCTACTTTTACACTGCGGGAAAGTGTGATTATTTTCACTACTCGTCGCGATGCGTCGATAGTCGATGATGGCAGATACAGTTCTTGTTGTTTACAACTCTAAACAAACATGCGCCGCAGGTACGGAACAGTGATCAACAACAAACAGCAGCAATAGGCAGCAACAGCAAGAGAAGATATACCACTGAGCTTGGTACCAATCGATTTCCCTCGATTTCCCTCTGCTACCGATTTCTGCAATAAAAATTGTTTCGGTCTTTTTATCACTTTCCGCCCACTTTTGCCCACCCACCCACTTTTGTCCACCCACATTTTTCCAACCACTTCCGACCAACTACCACATCAAGCAAACGAACGAACAGACAAATTAACAAGCGATCAAATGAACAATCGTCAATCGAAGAAACGAACGAACGAGCTACTCGAAGCTCGAACAACGATCGAGCAATCGAGCTACTCGAACAACGAACGAGCAATCGAGCTACTCGAACAAACGAGCTACTCGAATAGCTCGAATAAACGAACGAACAAACTACCCGGGTTTTGCGAACTACCCGGATAGCTCGAACATTTAATACCCGGGTTTTTCGAGTATTTGAACTACCCGGGTATTACCCGGGTCTTCGAGCGCCCGGGTACCCGGGCTACTCGAAAATACTCGTATGAAATCGAGAGCTCTGATATTTACACATTTACACATTTTTACGATTTTATTTTTTTTTTCTGAGAACTATATTCTGAGTTACAGTGGGCTAAATTTACAATTTAAAATAATGAAGGAAAAATACATATTTCATTTAAAAAAAAAAAAATTGTAAGTGCAACATATTCCAATTAGATCCCGAATTTGTATTTTTCTTCATTTTAGAAATTTCTTAACAATTGACTCTACGTTTGGGCAGAGAGTATTTATTAAATAGAGTATTCTAACAAGTTTGCTGGCGTCGCTGCCGAAAATATTGGCTCCGTAGAAGTAGAATTTTACAGATTGAATTTAACTGAGCAACACAGTTTACAAAACTGGATTTGTCCGCGGATAATTTGTAACAAAATATACTTAGAAATATCGCAATCCAGCACGCTATGAATTTTAATTATTTTGTTGGCCAAAAATATGACAGAAAACATCATAATTTGGCTTTTAAAAAGTATTTCTTGACAAAATTTTCGATTTAAATTCAATTAACTAAATTAACTAATGTTTGAATTTATTTGATATATGTGGCAGCGAAACCAGCTGTATGTAATCTCTTTGGAAGTGTGATTATTTTCACTACTCGTCGCGATGCGTCGATAGTCGATGATGGCAGATACAGTTCTTGTTGTTTACAACTCTAACGAAACATGCGCCGCAGGTACGGAACAGTGATCAACAACAAACAGCAGCAATAGGCAGCAACAGCATGAGAAGATATACAATAATTATGACCCAAAAAATTTTATTTCGGAAATCGATAGCGGACATCATTAGAAGGCTAATGGTACCCCATTATCGATTTTTTTTTTGCAGAAATAGATAGCTGACGTTATGAAATGCATTTTGACATTCACATATTATTTGTTTCGAAAATGGAGTTTTGACCCCCTTTTTGGGGGACCTGGACGACTCCAAAGGGTACTATTAAATTTTATTTAAATACATTTGTAAAAAAAGCAATTGTTGAAACCAAGGATTAAAACCGAAACCGATATCCATTTAAAACCGTTTCCGTCACCGAAACCGTTATACGAAAATCAGAAATAAACCGATATAAACGATTTTGGTTTTATACCGGTTTTTAAAAAATTATCAGATACGACCAAAAAAATATTTTATTTTATATAGCTTTAAAATACAAGACGTGCTTAAATGTCATTTAAATCGGGAGTTCCGAAATAACTTCTTTGTGTATTTGGAATAACATTTCCCAGAACGATGGACTTTGGTCTGAACTTTTTTTTTACTATTGTTTACTTCGATCACTTGTATAGCCGTAATTCAACAAAAAAACGCAACTCCATGAACAAAATAGACAAAGCTACTTGTTTCTTCTTTCTTCGATACGCTAGTGTCGTTCGTAGTGTGACTATGCATGTGTTTTGTTAGTTTTTTTCGATCTCAACTACAAAAAAACAAATATGCGAATCGCAACAAGTGGTCGATTTTTCGCGGGAAATTGTTTTGTACAACAAACTGTCATGCGATTTATACAAGGTAGCAACGAAAACAGAGATATACATATAAAAATATGCCTTTGTTTATACAATATATGTATATTATATGAGAAAAGTATACAATAGTTTTTGTGAGTTTGAGAACTAAAACTATTTAATTCAATCTCGTTGGCGGAATTTCGTCTTAACTACACTTAGAAAATAGAATGGTTATGAGAGTGCTGCCCTAGTTGGCATACAAAATTACTTGCTACAACAATTCCAATGTTAACATCACATATTTTGTATTATTTATTAGATGTTTCCTACAAACGTCATAATTGTGGTAGTTTCACTTTGCTGCAAATATTCACATATTGTAGAAATGCCCAATGCCCGTATGGGCACGTCGCACGGTGAACAAATTTGGAACAAAATTATATAACTTCAAAACAAATCTGTATATCTTTTTTTTGTGGACATTTTTGATATCGTATGATTTAATTTTATTTTTTTTATTTTGATCCGAAATAAAGTGGTGTTAATGAAGGACATCGTTTGCAGTCCTTGGAATAAATTTACAAAAAAGTCACAAATGTAAGAAAATTGTAATTTTTGTCATGTAACTTCTCCTAATCCGGGAACGATATCGGGATGATATATTTTTTATTTATTCCCACATTGATTGTGATTAGAAAAAAGTTAGTGCAAACGGACGATATCGCTTGCAGTTCTTGAAATAAATATACGCCTTAGATTAAAAATGGTAATATTTGCCATGTTATTTCTGCTAATCCGTGAAATATATCGGGATGATATTTATTTTATTTTTTACCATATTGATTATATTTAGAAAAAAGTTAGTGCGAATGAAGGATATCTCTAGGTTTAATTGATATAAACTTATTATCTTGACATAATATTACTCAAATTACAATTTTTGACGTCATATTTTACGAAATGTGGATGAATTAATGGAGTTTTGGTATTTTTATATTTTTTACGTACTAAATTTATAAATTTGTATGAATATAAACTTTGTATTATTGTGTTGAGTTAAGATATACTAAACAATTAAAATCAAATTAATAAATTTCTAACGAAAATGATAGTATTTCACTATAATTTTCTTGTAAACAAACCGGAAGCTACTTTTTCTTTATGAGGAGTATTTTGTATTTTTTGTAAAAAATCGTAAAAAATGTAAAACATCGTAAAAAATGTAAAACATCATAAAAAATGTAAAACATCGAAGTAATGGGTATTCTTGAATATGGTTCAACCAAACTGGAACACAAATTTTGTATATTGAAAAATTATTACATTGTTCTCATGGTATTTTCCTTAAACAAGCATGTTATATCTAAGTTATATATATATGTTATATATAAGAACCAAAACCAACATTTTTAATGTAATAAGTTACATTGTGCTGCTAGAGTTTACCACAAAAAATGTGTGCCGAAAAAAAAAAATTAAACAACCCCCTTTGGGTGGACCTGGACCCCCAAAGGGTACCATTAGCCTTTTAATGATGTCCGCTATCGATTTCCGAAATACAATTTTTGGATCATAAATGGGTTATTGACCCCCTTTTGGGGGTCATGGGCCACTCCAAAGGGTATCAATAGCATTCTAATGATGTCCACTATCGATTTCCGAAATAAAATTTTTAGGGTCATAAATATGTTTTCGATCCCTTTTGGGGGTCGTGGACCACTCCAAAGGGTACCAATAGCATTCTAATGGTGTCCGCTATCGATTTCCGAAATAAAAAATATTGGGTCATAAATGGGGGTCGTGGACCACTCCAAAGGGTACCATTAGTCTTCTAATGAGGTTCGCTATCCATTTCCGCAATAAAAATTTTTGGACAAAAAGTGGTTTTTGACCCCATTTTGGGGGTCAGGTACCACTGAGAGTGGTACCAATCGATTTCCCTCGATTTCCCTCTGCTACCGATTTCTGCATTAAAAAGTTGTTCGGTCTTTTTATCACTTTCCGCCGACTTTTGCCCACCCACCCACTTCTGTCCACCCACATTTTTCCAACCACTTCCGACCAACTCCCACATCAAGCAAACGAACGGACAGACAAATTAACAAGCGATCAAATGAACAATCGTCAATCGAACAAACGAACGAACGAACGAACGAACGAACGAGATACTCGAAGCTCGAACAACGATCGAGCAATCGAGCTACTCGAACAACGAACGAGCAATCGAGCTACTCGAATAGCTCGAATAAACGAACGTTTGTTCGTTCCGGGTTTTGCGAACTACCCGGGTAGCTCGAACATTTAATACCCGGGTTTTTCGAGTATTTGAACTACCCGGGTATTACCCGGGTCTTCGAGCGCCCGGGTACCCGGGCTACTCGAAAATACTCGTATGAAATCGAGAGCTCTGATATTTACACATTTACACATTTTTACGATTTTATTTTTTTTTCTGAGAACTATATTCTGAGTTACAGTGGGCTAAATTTACAATTTAAATAATGAAGGAAAAATACATATTTCATTTTAAAAAAAAATTGTAAGTGCAACATATTCCAATTAGATCCAGAATTTGTATTTGTCTTCATTTAAGAAATTTCTTAACAATTGACTCTACGTTTGGGCAGAGAGTATTTATTAAATAGAGTATTCTAACTAGTTTGCTGGCGTCGCTGCCGAAAATATTGGCTCTGTAGAAGTAGAATTTTACAGATTGAATTTAACAGACCAACATAGTTTACCGCGGATAATTTGCAACAAAATATACTTAGAAATATCGCAATCTAGCACGCTATGAATTTTAATTATTTTGTTGGCCAAAAATATGGCAGAAAACATCATAATTTGGCTTTTAAAAAGTATTTCTTGAAAAAATTGTCGATTTGAATTCAACATAACTAATGTTTGAATTTATTTGATATATGTGGCAGCGAAACCACCTGTATGTAATCTCTTTGGGCAAAAAAAAAATTTGCAACATTTTGCTCATTTCTAGTACCTTTTTAATCACTTTTACACTGCGGGAAAGTGTGATTATTTTCACTACTCGTCGCGATGCGTCGGTAGTCGATGATGGCAGATACAGTTCTTGTTGTTTACAACTCTAAAGAAACATGCGCCGCAGGTACGGAACAGTCATCAACAACAAATAGCAGCAATAGGCAGCAACAGCAAGAGAAGATATACAATAATATGTAAGTAGTTAAAAAATAAATAAATTAAAATAATAAAATAAAGAAATTATAAAAAAAATATATTGGAAAAAAAAATACAAGAAAATAAAAAAATTGTATTTTTTATTTTTAAATAGTTTAAAAGTTCATAAATATCATGATTTTTTTACATAAATATTATGAAAACATTCATTAATATTATGAACTTTTTCAATACGGTTTTATGAACGATTCATAAATTGGATGAATTTGGTCATTGGTTGAGTCGGAATGAAAAATTCATAACATTGATTAACAAATTCATATATAGTATGAACTTTTTTTTTCTGTGCACCCTCACCCTTAAGATGAAAATTATTTCTGTTACATAAAATCTTATTTAATTAATAAATGATTTTTAAAATGTAATTTATATGTATCAAATATTAATCTGTACTGTTTTGTGAAGAATTATTGATTTTAAAATATATATTTAGTTTTTGTTTGAAAAATTAAAAGTATAATTTTTCAAATGATAGAAAAATATTTAACGTTATTTTAAATTTTTGTCCGAAAATTTAGTATATAATCTTTAAAATATTATTTTCTATTTCTTTTCGTATGTTTTAAAAGTGTATATTTAGATTTTTCTATGAAAATTAAGTGTAAAATTCTTAAAATGGTATTTACGTAAAAAAATGTTTTTAAATTGGATATTTATATTTTTGTCTGAAAAGTAAGTATATAATGTTTAAAATATTATTCACTTTTTCTTTTCGTATGTTTTTTAAAAATATATATATTTTTTTATTTTTGTAATTAAATTTATTTCACTATATTTTATTATTATATTTTTTTTATAATGTCCACTTTTTTAGTGAATTATTATGCAATTCTTTAAATTTACCATATATATTAATTACGGAATTGACACTTTTTCTTTCTATTATTTCATAAGGTCCGCTATAAGGACTCTGATTCTTCCTTCTATTCTCTATTTTTACTAATACTAAATTCCCTTTATAAAATTCTAATGGATTATTATATTCTTTTTTTTGTAATACTGTTCTTTGTATTTGTGTATAGTTAGTATCAACATGTGTTGTTGTGTTCCCAGCAAGAACTCTACCAGTCATATGAGCAGTAATATTACAAGTATCAAAACTGAAAGTTTCAGTAAAAGTTTCTTTAACATTGCTAAGAGCGTCGGAATATAATTGACCGAAACTTTTGTGTGCGTGTAATTTTTTATCTCTTTCTCACTCTCCTACAATGAGATACAATTGAATATATTTTTGCCACTGTTCTTTTGGTAATAAGTGACGATAAAATTACTGGTAAATTTACGAAATATTTTACGTAACATAAACTATTATAACTTTGAGGTTAGTGACGGTTGAATAACTAATAAACTATGCAATATTATACCAAATAAAATTATACCAATAAAAAACCTAAAATTCCATAGTTTTAATTTTTATTGCGTTGAATATAATGCGCATTACATTCAACATGTTTGCATTACAAAATTGTCTATTAAAACGACTTTTGTTTGCCGTTGTTTTGCTTCCTTCCATGCATTTGTTTAATGCAGATGACCCTTCCACTTTGATGATATCTATAATATGAATAGATAAATAAGCAATATATACAAATACTCTTTTCAATATACTTTCTTTTAGTGTTTATCAATTGTTTATAATTTAAGTAACATCTTTTTTCAACTCCTGCTGTAGCGGCTACTGTTGCAAACGTAATAAATAACCTACAAATAAAAAATGGTGGCAAACCGACGCGCAAAAAATATTAGTTTTCATTACTGGTAAAATTACGGGTCATATAACTATCATTGATCCTGCAGAGATGTATTTATGTATGAGTGAGAAAATATAATATTGTCTTTGTGTTGGAGTTTCGGTAAGGCATGTCTTGCTGAGTTGTATGCAAAAGTGTAGCAGGGAATCTATTTGTCCCATTCATTATACTCAACAATATATGAAAAAAAAAAATCATTCAATACTCTATGATTACGTTATACAGAACCTAATGTTGAATGATGATAACTTGAACGGAAACGTTTAATCATCTTATCTTCATGTTTTTCCAAATGTTTCGTTATTTTAATTTTAATGTTGTTTTTCTAACTACTAGGTGAGCTCCGTGTGGTGAGTTGTGATATTCACCTATTAGCATGTACTGAATAACTTCGTCAAGTATTTCTTGTGGGGTTTTACATATAATTATTTTCAATTGTGAGCGATTTTCTTCTATTCTTTTATTTTGTAGCATATTAAATTTTACCTTTAAATATAATTTCATAACATTTTATATATTTCCATTTCAGATAATAGTTTCTGCATAATCGAACCGTAATTCGTTGAATTATCGCTATATCGAATAATAACCTTATTCTTATTAATTTCAACCCTGGTACCAGTTTTATTCTCTTCTAATAAATTTCAATTTCATTAATCCCTTGACGTCAGAGATAAATGTACAGTCCCAAATGTGAAGTTGATCAGGTTTCGACTGAGATCTACATTTCTCCTGTTTTTGCTACTTGTATTCTTTTCTTTGCTCATATTTTCTGCTACATTAATATTTGTGTCTTTCCTTGAAGACAGTCCCCTAGTTATTGCTAATATCTTGCTCACTGATTCACCTCTAAACAGAAAAAAAATCGTAAATATAGCCAAAGAGGTACATCAAATTATTGCTAAAACTGCGCCGACAAAATTATTAATTGTATTTGCGTACACATTCTTCATATTAGCAATCGCTTTTGCTGGCAAGTGCTATGTGTATTCGCTTCCCGTGTTGATGTTATAGCAGTGAGTGGTAGCTGTAGCAGTGCGTGATCGTTATAACAGTGCGTGGTGTGTGTTTGTGTACTCGCTTACAGCGCTGGTGTATTTAGTGGAATTCGTGAAATTGGTGGAATTCGCTTAGAATTAGAATTTATAGTTGGCGGTTGGTGCGCATATCAGTTCACATTTGGTTCATGTCAAAAGAAACGCTTATAGAGTTTGATCAAACTCTATTGGTGTCGTTAAAAATGATGATGGCAATAGTTTCATATTTAATTATGCTTCATCATCAGAAAAATATATTTGTTATATACTTTCACAAGAATTTATATTTGTTTTTTTTTAATAAACTAAAAAATAATTATAAGAATACTGTGAAAATACAAAAATGCTTTTAAAACGACGACCATACACGGAGGGAAAAAAGTTCTAAAATCCAGAAGGAATCAAGAAGTATACGGAGTGATATACAGCTAAACCGAAAAATTCTTAATTTCAATAAATGGATTTTCTTAGTTGTGAAAAAAGTAACTAAGTAGAATAATTCTTGGATTCAGTTATTAATTTCTTAGGTATCAAAAAAGTAACTAAGTAGAATTATTCTTGGATACAGTTATTAATTTCTTAGGTATTAAAAATGTTGTTGTTGTTTTCGTCCCAAAATTTAATGAACACGTGTTCGTATAGTTGTTGTTTTTTCGATCTTGTTTTGTCGCTATTATGTTTTGTTTTGCTTTGTCCGTCTGTCAGCGCCATGTGTTTGTTCGTGTGTCTGTCTGTCGATATGTAAAAAAGTAACTAAAAGCAATTATTTTGAAGCTAAAATAAAAAAAATATATTTTAGGTCATTTATTGTTTATTTAGAATTTTATTACCTATATGTATTTTTGTATATTAAATGACTTCTTGGAATACTTAATGTAATTGAATTGTTTATTTTATTATTATTTAATTTAATCTATGTATTAATCTATCTGAAATCATTTACTTACCTTATATACTCTCGTATACTACTGCCTCTACTTTTGGTTATGTATAAACCTTCCGCACGTTATCGATTATCATTGTATAGATAACAATGGAATGAAATCAATTTGGTATTTATGCAAAATTGAACCCAAATTTATGTTTACGAACTGAAACCATACCAATATTCGTAGGAAAATTCGTTTTTTCTATTTATATCTTTAACATTCATACATACACAGACGCTTGCTTGTCTGGGTGTGCTTTGTTGTTATATTCGTGAAAACACACACATGCAAACATTGTATATCAGGCTGTTTTTTGATATCTAAGAAAAAGAAAATTTGCAATCCAGACAAATTGTACCTAGTTACTTTTTTGATACCTAAAAACTTAATGTCTTAATATATAGAAAAATGTGACTTAGTTACTTTTAACAGACAGACAGGCAGAATAACAAACAGATGGCGACCTCGCAAAACAAAACAGACGAGCTAATATTACAGACAGAGCAATATCGATGGAAACAACAACAATACGTGTTCTTTTTGCGATGAATACAGCAACAATTTTGCGTGTTCTTTTTGGTTTTAAATAATCAATAAATTAACTTCTGAAAATCCAGTTGAATAAAGTTTGTTTACTTTTTTAACAACTAAGTAATTTGCTTTCTTGATATCCATTCATTCTACTATTTTTCTTTCTAACCGAATTCTTCTCGAGTTTTTGAATTTTATTTCCCTCCGTGTACCAATTAAATAATTTGCTTCTTAAGCAAAACCATTTATTGGTATATTTTTGGACGCAAATAACATTTTTATCGAATGTGTTTGCTCAATACATGAAAATGGCAAAAATGTCATTGCTAGACCAATGAATATGGTGTACAATTAATTTTTATTGCTGTATTTATGTCGATTATTTTTTCTGTGTATTAGTTCGAATCATATTCTTTAAAATGTCGAAGTCAATTCGTATTCTACACAATGCATCGTCATTTGTGTTTATTGCACCTTGTTTATTGCACCTTGTTTATATACTATCTCAAAATCATAGTGTGAGAGATTTAATCTTATTCGTGTTAATTTCGAAGATGGGTTTTTATGATAAAAATGAAACTAAGTTATAACGTTATAACAGTGCGTGGTGTGTGTTTGTGTACTCGCTTACTGCGCTGGTGTATTTAGTGGAATTCGTGAAATTGGTGGAATTCGCTTAGAATTAGAATTTATAGTTGGCGGTTGGTGCGCATATCAGTTCACATTTGGTTCATGTCAAAAGAAACGCTTATAGAGTTTGATCAAACTCTATTGGTGTCGTTGAAAATGATAATGGCAATAGTTGCATATTTAATTATGCTTGATCATCAGTAAAATAAATTTGTTATATACTTTCAAAAGAATTTATATTTATCTTTTTTAAAAACTAAAAAAGAATTATAAGAATACTGTGAAAATACAAAAATGCTTTTAAAACGACGACCATACCAATTAAATAATTTGCTTCTTAAGCAAAATCATTTATTGGTATATTTTTGGACGCAAATAACATTTTTATCGAATGTGTTTGCTCAATACATGAAAATGGCAAAAATGTCATTGCTAGACCAATGAATGGTGTACAATTAATTTTGATTGCTATATTTACGTCGATTATTTTTTCTGTGTATTAGTTGGAATCATATTCTTTAAAATGTCGAAGTCAATTCGTATCCTAGACAATGCATCGTCATTTGTGTTTATTGCACCTTGTTTATATACTATCTCAAAATCATAGTCTGAGAGATCTAATCTTATTCGTGTTAATTTCGAAGATGGGTTTTTATGATAAAAGTGAAACTAAGTTATAACGATAAATTTTCGTCCGTATAAATATGGTTAAAAAAATATTCACCAATGTATCGCTAATAATTCTTTTTCTATCACCGCTTTGTTTTTATCATGTTTTTATAATGATTTACTCGCATACATCATGATTTATTTCTCCTTGTGATAAAATAGCTCCTAATGCAAAGTCAGATGCGTCTGGTATAACAATGAATGGTTTATCGAGGTTGTGATATTGTTATATAGGTGGGTTTATCAATTTTTCTTTCAGGGTTAAAAATGCATCTTTACATTCTTTTTTGGAAGAGTCTTTAAAAACTTGGCAATTTTTGCAGAATTTTCTATAAAACGCCTATAATAATTACAAAATGCTACGAATCTTTAGATATCGTCTGCATTTCTTTGGGTTAAATATTCTTTAATCACTTTGTATTTTGAAGGATCAGTTTTAATTCCACATTATGTAATTAAATGACCTGAATATACTACTTCAGGTTTTAAAAAACAACATGTTGATGCATTTAATTCAAATACCTCAAATATGATTACATCGTCTCATTCAAAAAAGCTTCGGAATCTAATCCACTTAAGGCAATTGTTAACATCCTTTGAAAACTATTGGATGATATTTTTAAACCAAATGTCGTGGTGTTTTGTATTTGCTCGAGTGGTCAATATGTCATATTTCTCAAGTCGCTTAGTTTCAACTTTAATGTCCTTCAAGACTATGTATGTATCGTTGGTGTTCAATATTTTTATGTGACAATAAGTCTTTGCTAGCGCTATTGAATTACTGACGAATATGTCGTCCATAATTTGCTTATTTAAAATAACACTGTCTTACTTTAACTTGATATTAATTTGATATATGATTTCGGACCTTGCTGGAATTGTTATTTGAGTACTCGTAAATGGTTTTGATTCCATTGGTATTATTATTTCATCTTCACTTATACTAATGCTAATTGTGTAAGTCTCGTAGTCAATTTTAGACATATTTGCTGTAAGAAATCTCTACCCAGAATGCCATCAGTTACTATTGGAAATTTAAAATCAATGATATAAAAAGCTTGAATCATATGATCGTTTTCGAAAAATTTTGATTTATTGTGCCTAAAGAAAATTCTTCCTCACTTGTAATTCATGTTAGTTTACACTTTTCGTCGGAGAATATATCTCGTCTCCTCGTACATATGGAAATATCTGCATCTGTGTCTATTAAAAATGTAAGATTTTTTGTTGAATTTTTACATTTTAATGTAATGTAGTTTGTTGAATTATTCGTAATTTTAAAATTCTTATTAATGGTTTCTCGGAGATGAGGTTTCTTCTTCCCCCGAACCTTGTTCGTTTCCCTGATCTTGTATAACATTAATTTGTGTATTGTTTCTGTTGTTGTAACCATTGTCCATATTAGAATAATTTCCTCTGTTGTTATTACCCCTGTAATTGTTTCTATTATGGTAATTTTTATTAAAAGGTGTTTTCTGACGATTATTGTTATTAAAATTGTTTCTGCCTACATTTTGTGTCTTGTTATTTATGTAATATTTTTGATTTCCGTTATTTCTATCGTTATTTTGTATGTCTCTGTTTAAATTTAGTAATTGTCCTGTATTTTGGGTATTTTTCTCAAGTTCTAAATTCAAATTGACTGTTTCCGTCAATGTTTTTGGCTGTGATGCGAATATAGTTGATTTATATATCTCATCCAAACCATTTTTAACTATTGTTAGAGCATACTTTTCGTTCATTTTCAATATAGCTGAATGTTCTGCTGTCGTGGCTTGTTGTCCCAGTTCATCTATTTGTAGTTCATTAAGGTCGTTTACCAAATTCATAAGCTTAGCTTTTTAAGTTGTTATTGATGTATTTCTCTGTGAGAAAGTCGCAAGTGTTTTACATATGTACCTGTGGTATAGTAATATTTATACCCTACACTAAGAGTGAAAGGGTATTGTTACGAAAATTCAGTCTACGGAAAACTGTTCTACGAGTTCGTATCGCTGGATTGTGTACAAAATAAAAACACTCTTATGTTTGGTTTAAATTATAACAATTAACTTTATTAATTCACTTTAATAAACAACTTTACTAATTCACTTTAATAAACAACTTTACTAATAACAAAATCTAACAACTGCTGCATGTCCACAATTTAACTTGACATTTATCACACGAGCTGCACTGGACCACTTTACAATCACTACTGAAGTGAAGTACCTCAGTTGCGGCTCCCTTATATACTGCATGCATCAGTTCGACACGTTTCGACAAGCTTCGACTTGTTTCGAGAACCTTCTACTCGTTTCGTGAATGACGCATGCTATTGGCATCTCATTCGTACTCATGTGTTTTAATGTGCAGATATTCCATCTCTTTCTCGCACATTGCTCATTACGCTGAATGATCTTCTGTCTCTCTCTAACACCTTGTTTAGTGCGCTGAATTGTCTTGCGTCTAATTTATTAATGTTGAATGCTTGCCCAGTGGGGCAAATTACCTCTTTTCGTAACAGTATATTCAGTTTGGTACGCCGTTTGTAACACACTGAAGAAAGCATCTCCGGTATGGAAAAGTATATATATTCTTGATCAGCATGACCTCCTGAGTCGATTTAGCGATGTCCATCTGTGCGTCTGTCTGTCCGTCTGTATGTCTGTATGTCTGTATGTCTGTATGTCTGTATGTCTGTCTGTCCGTCTGTCCTTCTGTCTGTCTGTTGAAATCACGATTACGGAAAAAGTAGAATAGCTAGAGCAATTAAACTTTAGATTTAGATTACTTATATATCTAAGCTGTCTGAACGAGAAAATTGGCATGATCGGTCTATTGTGACCTGAGAACCGACCACTTATGTTCAAATACCTCATGTAAAATTTACATCTACAGATCAATTTTACTGTATACGTGCTTAGGTAAACTTTTTTGGTCAAATATATATTGACATCATGCTGAAATACATGAAAATAATGTTTACCTGCAAACGAGTTGTGGTTACCAAAAAAAAATCGAAATTCGGTACACCTACCCATTTGTAAATATGGGTATCAAATTAATAGAAATTCTTCAGCGATGTAGAAGTTGTAGAAGTTTGTAGTTATTTTCAGGATTCGTATACCCTGGTGACCTATATACCAATTTGAATGGTAACCACACATATGTGTAGGGTATTTATAGTCGGCTTAGACCGACTATAATTTTGATAATCCTAACTATCATAATAACACCTACTTTAAAGTTTTCCATGTGATCTAACATTCCCAACTGGTTTTTTTCATAATTGACTTTAAGTTTGTTTTTTAAATTTTCAAAATCTGTCGGAATTGTACTACTTCCTATTGCTGTCCTAACTGTAGCACTCAACTTTACGTAATAAACAAAATCTATCAACGCCTTTTTTCCTTCATCATTCAAAGAATTATTTATTATTTTTGTAACCTTCAAAAATGACTCTAAATCTTTATGAACTCCTGAGAATTCTTGTATTGCCTTAATAGCAATTTCAATTTTAAAATTGTCCTTTTGAAATCACTTTTTTCTTCTAATATTCTGAAACAATTTCTAGCTGTTTTTTTAACCGTGCGACAGTAATTTGCACACTGGAAAAATCCACATGTACGTGAAATTAGAGACCAATCTAAGGATATGTGCGTTCACCGTTTTTCTGGATCAATTCATTTGCGGTTTTAAATTGCATTTAAAATGCAAGTGTGTACCATATTTTGAAATAATTTCAAAAAATATATTTTTTGCGTCACTTTTCGATATTAATTCCTATGCACGTTTTACATGCATTTGTAGTGTATATCACTTTTTAATATTTAGAAAATTTTATATTTTTTTGCGTCACTTTTAAAAACCATGGATGGGATATAGTAGCAGAAACCTCACAGATGATAAAATCGAAAAACGATTTGCGATATCAACTCGTATACGGGTTTTACTTGTATTTAAAAAATCATAAAATCGTCGTTGTAGAACAAAAAGTCACCAAATACATTTTTATGAAAACCTTTAATTTCGAGTTTGTTGATTAATATTATAAAAGGTAATTGATGCAATTTTAAAGTTGAAATATCAGTTGATACATTTCCATTTTGTTATCACGTGGGAAAATAATTGAGATCATCGATTAAAAATTGACAGATATATAACGTTTTTTGTAAATGAATATGTGGCATTTTGAAAATGTATTTGGTGACTTTTCGTTCTACAACGACGAAATACTCATTGTGAATAACATTAGATTTTAAAACCATCAATATAACATTCAATATAACATCAATTGGATTTATTGTATACGTAATTCCGTAATTACGAGTAGCATCAGCGCATTGATGGATGACGGACGTGTCGCATCGTGTCGTCTAGCGTCTAAAATAAACAATTAGAATTTAATAAAACATGCAATTAAAACAACAGAAATAATAATCAACAAAACCAATAATAGCGCACATAATAATTAAACAACAAAAACAAAAAACCAGTTTCGCTGCATTGCCAGCCCCCAGCACTTCTGCCGCCATCGTTATTTGCAATTGCCAACGCAACGGGGTCTCGCCTTATATATTCGCAGAGTGGTTGTTTACCAGTTGCAGCAACAACATAATGTGCCAGATAGTGAATTTAACACTATTTGGGTTAAATTGAAAATTTGTTCACACATCATGCACTTGTGCTTCATTTATAGGAGCCCGAATTTAGATAGGGTATCTACCTGTAATAAGTTGGATGCCTTATCTGATTCGATCTCAAAAATATTGGAGCAGTTCCCAGGCAGTGAAATTGTTGTTGCCGGCGATTTTAACGTGCACAACGCCACTTGGTTGAGCCACTCGGGTCTATCAACACAGGAGGGTTGTTATGTTGAGCTGTTTGCAGAGTTCAATCAAATTGGTAAAGGAACCGACGTATCTCCCACGCGACGGTGGGCAGAGCCAAAAAGTCTTAGACCTTTTTCTGACATCACATCATGAATAATATGATGTAAAAGTCCTTGCACCTCTTGGTAACTCCGACCACTGTACTGTTTCCGCTGAGTTTTCGTATTTTAATTTACGCGCCTCTACGATTAAAGACTGTATGGCTTTACGAAAAAGCAAATTGGATTGCGTTAAATGATTTCGCAACTTTAATTGGAAATTGTGTTTCGGTGACAGAGACATAAATGTCGCGGCTTTAATCGTACACAATATTATTTTATTAGGTATGCAGTCCTTCATAGGTATGCGGTCCTTCTAAAAAGATAAGCATTAAACCCAAGGACCAATCTTGGTTTAATGAGACTTGCAGGATTGCAGTCAGGTCGAAAGAGGAAGCCTTTCAGAATTAGCGTTCTAACAAGAATTCCGACACAGAAAGACTTCGCATACAGGATAGGAATCGCTGTAATGCCGTGATCGCGCGCGAAAAGTTTCTTCACGAACAAAGTGCGCGCAAAAAGGTCCTACTCTATCACAGAGGTAGTAACAATTTGTGATCATTCGTAAAACGGATGAAGAACCAGACGACATCGTCTACTCCAACTCTTATTATGAATGGCCAGACATACACTGACCCGGTTGATAAAGCTAATCTCTTGGCAGAATTATTTGCAAATAATTCCACGCTCCCAGATAGCAATCTGCAATGCCGGATATTCATTTTCGAACTCGGGCATTTAAAAAGGTTTTAGCAAACCTCAACATTAACAAAGCCTCTGGTGGCATATCTGCCCATGTGTTGAAGAAGTGCGCGTCAACGCTGGCTTGTGGGTTGCGCAACCTCTTCAACATCTCCTACACGACAGGAGTTTTTCCATCTTGTTGGAAGGTTGCCAATGTCCAGCGAGTTCCGAAAAAGGGCGAGGCTACGAACCCTGCCAATTACCCTCCCATTGCAATATGCACTCTCCAAGGTAATGGAAAGCGTAATTAACTTCCACCTTGTGAACTATCTTGAGCACAACGAATTGCTCAGTGACCGCCAATATGGTTTCCGTAGGGCCAGATCCACAGGTGACTTGATGGCGGTCCTCTACGAAAACTGGAATAATTGTGTTCACCTTTTCGGGGAGAGTAAGGCTGTTGCTCTCGATATTTCCGAGGCTTTTGATCGAGTGTGGCATAAAGTCCTCTTTTCAAAACTAATTGCATTTGGTGTCGGGGAATCTTTTACTCGATGGATATCGAGTTTTCGCCAGGGTCGTTCAATACGACTTGCGATGGATGGTGTTTTTTCAGAACACCATTTTATCAATTCTAGAGTTCCGCAGGGTTCCGTCCTATCCCCGTCCCTATTTCTGGTATTTATCAATGATCTTCTGTCATTGACTCAGAACCCAATTCACTCCTTTGAAGATGACAGTAACATTTGTCATTCATAGTCGTTCAACAAGCGTCCAAACTCTTTGGAGATTGAGAGTAAAAGACGCACCATGAATGACACACTCAATAATGACCTTAAATCAATCTCCGAGTGGGGTGTTGAAAATAGAGTAGATTTTAATGCAAGCAAGACCCAATGTTGGATGTTATCTCACAAAAGAATGGATTCACCCCTCCTACCCCTCAATATCGGTTCTGTGGATATTGCGCAGTCAGCTGCTCTTGACGTTCTGGGAATATTTATTTAATGTGAGCTCGAATGGAATGATCACATGTTTGATGTGTCGAAAGAAGCGGCCAAGTGCCTTGGTTTTTTAAAACGGTGTAAAACATGCTTCACTCCTGCTGACTTTCGCACTGTCTGCACTACATATATTCGGCCTAGAATGGAATTCAATTCGCACATTTGGGCAGGCGCTTCAAAATCCTCCTTGGAGTTCCTGGACCGAATTCAACAACGTGCGATATATTTAATAGGGGATTAAAATGTTTCATCGTCTATTGGCTCTCGTGAGCACCGAAAGACCGATGGGCGTGTAAGCCTGTTGTATAGATATTACAACGGTAAGTGTTCGAGGGAAATACATGGCCTAATTCTATCAGGTCGTGTGATTTTCTCGTTCTACTCGGGCAACAAACCAAGCCCACCCCTTCGTAGTCCACACGGCTCTCAACAGAACCACGCATTATAGAGAGAATTCGTTCTTCAGTCGCACGAGACGTTTGTGGAACAATCTCCCTGCGTCCGTTTTTCCCGACATTTTTGATATTGGCAAGTTCAAAACAAACATTCACCGAATTTTCTAAATATTAAAAAGTTATATGCAATTGCACTTTAAATGCAAGTAAAACCCGGATGCGAATTGATATCGCGAAGAGGTTTTCGAATCCACGATTAATGGGGTTTCTCCTAAAAGATGCATTCAATTGTTTTTGAAAGTGACGCAAAATAATATATTTTTTGAAATTATTTCAAAATATGGTATACACTTGCATTTTAAATACAATTTAAAACCGCAAACGAATTGAACCAGAAAAACGGTGAACGCACATATCCTTGGATTGGTCTCTAGTTTTACGTACATATCGATTTTTTTAAGTGCGCAACATTTTTTTGATTTTTGTAGCACGATGTTAAATATTTGTTTTTGAAAACAGTAAATCCTTTACCTAATTCCTCTTGATTGAAATCCTGTGTCTTTGTTAATTCCTCTACTATTTCCTTAATATTCTCTATTTATATCCCCTACTTCCAGTTTTTATACCCTACACTAAGAGTCAAAGTGTATATTCAGTTTGGTACGCCGTTTGTAACAACCAGAAGGAAGCATCACCGGTATGGAAAAATATATATATTCTTGATCAGCATAACCTCCTGAGTCGATTTAGCGATGTCCGTCTGTCTGTCTGTTTGTTGAAATCACGATTACAGAAAAATTAGAAGAGCTAGATAAATAAAACTTCTAATGTAGATTACTTATATATCTACACCAACAAGAATATTGCCAGGATCGGTCCTTTGTGACCTGCGAAACGACCACTTATGTTCAAATACCTCATAAAATTTACATCTGCGGATGAATTTTACTTTATACGAGCTTAAGTGAACTTTTTTTTGACAAATATATATTACCTTATGCTCAAATATATGAAAATAATGTTTTCTCGGGAACTGAAGTTCTCGAAAAAAAACATCGAAATTCGGTATACCTACCCATTTGAACATATGGGTATCAAATGAAAGGAAATCCTACAGCGATTCCAAGTTTATATGTATTTTCAGGATTTTTAAACCCTGGTTACTTATGCACCTTTTTAAGTGGTCACCGCACACATTATCACATATGTGTAGGGTATTTATAGTAGGCTTAGACCGACTATAACTTACATAATTCTCACTAACTTAATCACACGAATTATCAAAATATTCCTACTTCAAAATTTCCGAACTGTTTTTTTTATTTGACTGTATATTGTCTACCTGTAGAATTAATTCTTTGATTCCATTTAAATATTTGCATAATGTTGAGAAAAAAAATGTTTTTCAGTATTTTGTTTATATAAACATTATTATTTCTATTCACATGTTTATGAATGTATGCCTTGTAATACTTATTGATTTTGACTATTAAGTATAAAATTATCAAAATTATTATTATTGTAGTTATTATAGTAAAAATATTGATGTTCTTGTTGATTGATATGCCTGTGCTAAAGTTTTCGTTGACTATTGTTTGGTCCCTTACTTTGTTGTCCACCCATTTTTTGTTTCTTTTTTTTCTAGTTTATCAATTTCTGCATAGATCTTCGTTGCTGTTCCCCATGGAATAGGGGTAGATTCGTCTTTTACGAGGCCGTATAAATATCATAGTCTTCTTCGGTTTGCCACTAGCTTTCCTCCTCTTTTCTTCTTAATTTTTGTTTCCACTGTGGTAATTCTCGTGGCTTCTTTTTCTTTCGATATCTACTTTCTTTTGTTGTACTGCTGTATGAATATAGCTTTAGAGCCATTTAAGGAATTTGGGGTACTCATGTATAATAGTCCAAAATTCTTTTTAGTTAATGTTCTCGATTAGTTGTTTAAATGGTATGATGTTTCAAAAAAAAAATTAAATTTTATGGTGGCAGGATCGCCATGTGATAAATCTAATTTTATATTTTCATTATTGAGCCGGCTGGCTCAATCTTGTGATGCCGAATATGGCGCAAGATTTTTATTATTTATTTAGCAGAATATGACTAGTGGACTTAAGCCTAAAAGAATGGCTTCGTTTGGTTTCTGGTTCAAAAGTGAATTTTATTATCGACTTGCCCAACTATTTGTATTATTTTTGTGAGTCACTCAAATATTAAAATGTTACAATCTTATTCATGAACTTTCTCATAAACATAGTTCTAACAATTAAGCTCAATAAAAGCTGACCTGGCATATATTCATGCAAAAATGCACTCTAACATTTTCAGACGCTCTATGTTCACACGCGCCATGCACTTGCGTTATCAGCGTATTGTTATGAGCAGTGTGTTACGAGAGTGCTTCAATGCTTCGAGAGAGTTGAATTTTGTCATGAATATATCGTCGTGTCTGTTTAGGGCACTGTCGGCATGTGCGTACACTACAATTTGTTTTTCTTTTAAAATCAAGGCAAATTAAATTGAAAAATTCCTAAATTTATATGAATCAGCTATATTTATTTCAGGAAACATTTGAACAAGCAAGAAAAGTGATTATCATAGTTCTGTCATATTCGTACAATGTGTAACCAATATTATATTAATTTGGCGCTACAGTCCTAAATAACATAGGCCGAGCTCTCTCATCATTTGAGCCATTGAGTGCCGAGAGGTAGCGCGGTATAGAAAAATGTGTTCTATGAAAATATGTTGTTATCCCCAACCCATGTTTGAACATGTAGCATACAACGATGGTTGGTAGGCAGTCAATGGATGTAGCGGAAACGTAGCACGTATTGGCCTGGCTAGAGCTTGTCGGGTGGGGGGCCTTGTTACCCTACATTCGCTTAAAACACTGCGCTACAGCGTTAAAATAAAACCGCGTGCTCGATTACTAGGTGAGGGGAAAAAACGTGAAATCTAATCAAAATGAATAAAAAAAAATAAAATAAGTTTAAAAAATAATAAAGAAACTATTGAATGGAACTGATTTGAAGCCACTATATGTACATGCAAACAAATTTGGTTACCCTTAGATGTTGACATAACGAGACCATTACCGAATTTCAGATATCAAACAAAAATTTTATATTTTTATATTTAACATTTTAATATTTAAGAAAAACAAAAAGGTCTTAAAACTAGTCGAAATTATGTTCAAGGTGCAAAACCAAAAGCTGTTATACAAAATAAGTAATATAAAAAAATAGTACAATACCGGAAGTACATGATTCTAAATAAAAATGGTATCTGCTTAAAAATTATCGTTTTCTTTAAATTAAATACCCACTAAAAATATTAAATATTAAAAGTAATACCGGAAGTATATGATTCTATATTAAAATGGTATCTGCTTAAAAATTGTCATTTTATGTTTTTTTTCTTTTTTTTTTCAAACTATCAAAAATTTTAGAATAATTTATACAAAAATTTTGTTTTATTAAAATTTGGTTTCAAAGAGTATCCGATGATTGCTCTCTTACAACGTCTTATACGCATGCATTTTTAAAATTTTTTTGTTGTAATATATTTTTATTTTAATTTGGTTTATTTAATCATATTTTTCTTTTATTACACAGCATACAATTTATTTAAATTTTCTATAGCTTTTTTTTATAGACTTTTATTTTAATATAATTTGCAAAGCCAGATTTCCAAATAAAATTGACATATACTATAAATTGTATGCTGTTCTTTATTTAATTAATATGATCACTCTATAAATTATGTGAGAATAAATGACTTACATACAATTCGCCGCATTATTCCCTCGCCGAAAGATCTTTCGATGAGCCGCTGTACTGCTAAAGGTAGACAAAAACTGCATACGGAGAGGTTTCTTAGAGAGAGAGGAGAGTTGCTTTATTTTAGCAACATGTTGCACTTAATGTTTAGCAACATTCTATTTTTTATACCCTACACTAAGAGTGAAAGGGTATATTCAGTTTGGTACGCCGTTTGTAACACCCAGAAGGAAGCATCTCCGGTATAGAAAAGTATATATATTCTTGATCAGCATGACCTCCTGAGTCGATTTAGCGATGGCCGTCTGTCCGTCTGTCTGTCTGTCCGTCTGTCTATCCGTCTGTCTGTCTGTCTGTCTGTTGAAATCCCTACTACTTTTAAAATTGAAGAGCTAGATAAATGAAACTTATAACTTTGATTACTAATATACCTACGCTGTATGTGCGAAAAAATTGGCGAGATCGGTTCATTGTGACCTATGATCCGACCACTTATGTTCAAATACCTCATATAAAATGTACATATAAAGATCAATTTTTATGTATACGTGCTTAGGTAAACTTTTTTGGTCAAATATATATTGACATCATGCTCAAGTACGTGATAATAATGTTTTCCGTCGAAAAGACTTGTGGTTCATTAAAAAAAAAATCGAAATTCGGTACACCTACCCATTTGTAAATATGGGTATCAAATGAATGGAAATTCTTCAGCGATTGAATGTTTGTAGTTATTTTCAGGATTCGTATACCCTGGTGACCTATATATCACTTTGAATGGTAACCACACATATGTGTAGGGTATTTATAGTCGGCTTAGACCGACTATAATTTTGATAATCCTAACTATCATAATTACACCTACTTTAAAATTTCCCATGTGATCTAACCTTCCCAACTGGTTTTTTGTTCACTTTGAAACCACATTTGAAAATATTTAAACTTTTGTTAACTTTTTAGAAAATTATTTAAATTAATTAATTTTTTTCCATTTTCCGGAATTATAATTAGTTTTTGAACACTTTGCAAAAATAAATTATATCAATCGACGATATGTTAATTTTGATTAACAGCGATCCAAATTGTTATATAGTGAGAGCACAAAATAAGTGCGGTACTTTTTATATACCAAAAAAAATCATAATGCTAGTTTTGCAAACTGTACAATCGTTATGTATATAACAAACCAAATTTTTTTTAGTATATACAAATTTTAACCTAACATTTGCACTAAAATTGTAATATTATACTTAAATTTGCATTATGAAATACATATTTTTTCTTTACTATTAACTAGGTCATGCTAATTGTAATTAAATATAATTTTCAATGATTTTAAATTTACTTCTACTGCATATTACAAATTATTCAAAATTTAAATCACCTTTTTATTTATATTTTTCTATTTGGAAT
This sequence comes from Dryomyza anilis, assembly GCA_951804985.1. Classification (NCBI taxonomy): domain Eukaryota; kingdom Metazoa; phylum Arthropoda; class Insecta; order Diptera; family Dryomyzidae; genus Dryomyza; species Dryomyza anilis. Next base: position 38,516,464 of record OX638135.1, read on the forward strand.
TTTCGTATTTTTCGAAATTTTACTAATTTTTAATGGACTACATTCCTACTATTTTGTTTCGCAACTATTTCGATATTGTTATATTATTTTATATATTATTTTTTTTTACTTGTTTCTTTTTTCTTTTTTTTACTTTTTTCTTTTGGTCTTTATTCTTGAGCCATTTTTTTAGACGTTTTGAGTAAGAGTGTGGTTAAGAGACGATTGTTGCACTTTAGTCAATTTAAGAATATTTTCTTTTTTTTTCGCACACTAGAAATTTTTAAGCGATCGCGCTGCTAGTACTTTGCAAGTCGATGAACAGATTGGACTAATTTAACTGCTGTTTCTCTGCCGCTGTCGATCAAACGATGCTGTGTGACGTTGAAATTCTCAGCAAACCTTCTATGTCCCTTTTCACTTGTTCCCATTAATTTCTTTATGTAATTCATCGTTTGTGCAATTTTGGCTGGATACTAGGGATGTCAATCCCGGGATCCCGGGATTTGAGTCAAAACAGTCCCGAAAAACTCATCCCGGGATCATCGTTAAATCCCGGGATTTTCGGGATTACAAAAAACGCTAGTAGATCAATTTTTAATAGTTTATTCAAAAGTCTTTCAATGTTTGTGTACACATTTTGTGAAAAAGTAAATCTAACATTTAATCAAGGTTTGAAACCTAAACGAATAACGGTTTCGATTTCGGTTTTTTCCGCGTTTTGGTTTCGGTTTTAGGTTTTTATTACGAAACGGTTTCAGTATACCGGTTCCAAGTTACGGTTTCGGTTTTGATTTCGGTTTTAGTATAAAATTTCTTTTAGTTCCATATTTTTCAAATAACTTAACATTGCACTATGGGACATAAGCTTAGTCTAGCTCGCCGAAAATTGTACAAGAAAAATTTTTATTTTGGGAATTCAAAATTTTATTAAATGACATTAAACATGCCTTGTACTTAAGATCTTCTATATAAAATAAAATATGTTTTCCTGTTTCTTTTTATGCTTTTTTAAAAACCGTTTTAAACTGGTATAAAACCGAAACGGTTTATTTCTGATTTTCGTATAACGGTTTCGATTACGGTTTCGGTTTTAAATGGATATCGGTTTTAAACAGATATCGGTTTCGGTTTCGGCTACGGTTTCAATCCTTGGATTTAATGGACTAAAATCTTAAAACACTGACGTAAATAATAATGAATTACATGCTTTTTGACTTTGAACAAATTCACACATTTTTAAAAATTACGTCACTTTCGACTAATAACACTGTTCGGCAATCATTTTCTCATATCATGCCTATATTATTTTAATGTACTGATTCGAACTGCGTTTTTAGTTTTTTCCGTATACGTAATGTTTTGGAGAAAAATGCAATTTATTATTTTTGCATTTTTCACTGCATTTAAAAACAAACTTTTTTTTATAAAAAGACTAAACAGCCATTGAATAAAAATTAAAATAGTTATTGCCCATGAACAAGTCAACTTCGTCGTTTGAGATTTGGTTGCAATAACCGGTTAAATCACATTCAACTTAAATAATTTTGAAATTAAAAGTTCAAATATTTCAAAATTTTTAAAACTATTTATTTTTTTAAAATTATATTTTTTTTTATAAAATATTGTTTTCCACAAAAACCAATATCCCAATAACAAATTTTGTTGTTCATTCAAAATTTTAATTTTCTTATATTTGTACTAAAAAATAAATTTTAAATAAAAAGAATTAAAAAAATGTTTGATGATCAACTGGGGTTTATATATCGCGGATTTAGTATACCATATTTGAATACCCAACCTTAAAACAGATGCATTTGAATATATGACTTTTGTTTGACTTAAGCATTATAATTGTTTATTATTTAAACACAGATATGGTTATTTTATGTCTTTGCTATTATATTTTTAAATCCCGGGACTAATCCCGGGATCCCGGGATTCAAATTTTTTAGTCCCGAAATTTCGGGATTGAAAAATAGTCCGGGATTGACATCCCTACTGGATACCCAGAGCGTATAAATATTTGGTGCCAAATCTCGTGAAGAGACAATTCATTTCATTTTCCAATGACAATTATATGTTAATTATAGATCCATAGCTAGGAATTTATTAATAAAATTTGTTATTTTATTATAAGCAAAAATTCAATAACATTTTTTTTTAACTTACATTTTTAATTGTTATATGGAATTCCAAAAAAATAATGTCTCAATTGAAATAAAGTCGTGACGAGTTTCAAATTCCGCAAAGTGTTTAAGATCATTCTTTAAATTCAAAGTGAGATTTTTATAAGATTTTATTTTATTTAATTGATCATCAAAAAAATGAAATTAATAATTAATACTCACATTTTATATTTTATATGAGTACATAAAAAGTTGACTTCAATAATTATTGAAGTAGGACAACTTTTAATCAAATCTTATCTGAAAAGTTACTTGCGTGTTTTCAACTCAGGTTCTAAAACGGAAAAGACTGATATATTTTTTGCACGGAAGTTGCATAATTGCACACTTATTAGACATTTTACATTAAGCATAAAGAAAAATATAAATAAATGGGAAGACAAGGAAACGTTGAACAACTGACAGCATCGAGATGAACTTGCATCGTGACATATAGATGTCGCTGCAAATTTTTAGAGACTTGTCTTTAAAATTAACAATATTTTTCTTCAACTACATTTCAGCTGCTACAAGCGCCACTACAAACATGGGACCTTTTCCGTCACAAGCGCAGCATATATGTCAAGGATATGTGGGGATTTCGATTATACAAAATGGGATCCAGAAGTATGATTTTGGGGGGTCGATTGATTTTTTTGCGCCTTTTTTACAATTTTTTCTAAAAAGCGCCCCAAAAATTTATTTTGCGCCCTTTTTTATATTTTCTCATCAAATACAGTGAATAATGAATTATACACAACTGTACTTCTTTAAACCAACTTTTTTCTTTAAATCAACCATTTTATTTGCTTAAAAAAACAAAAAAAAAAGGGTGCGGTCAGATCTGTTTTACCCTAGAAAAATCCGGTGCACCTACATATTTTGTCATATAGGTACTCAAATGAAAGGTAATAATATGGTTATTTTTATGATCTTATAACCATAGCGATTAGGATTTGTAATTATATAAAAAAATAAAATTAAAATGAAATGCTGTTGAGAAAAATATTTAATTTTTTATCAAAATGACGAAGAAAATTTTGAAATGAATAGCTAACGTGAAACACTTTTTTTAAATTTTTTAGAAGTGGCCCAACAATTAGTTATAATATTTCGTTGGGAAGTTATATCGAAGAAGCGCCGCTGGCGAAATTTTTTTATAAAATATTAAATTTTGTATTTTTTAAAACATAAATACAGAAGCGTAAATTAGACTTCTGATTAAATTTCTTTTCGTTTTGGTACCCACACTTGTATCTATATATTATTCGTGAATAAAATGAACTCAGTTGTTCAAACTAAAAAGGGTCCTGAGGTTACTGTGGTTATCGAATCATGAACATAATAACATACTTTCATTTCAGTACCTACATGTTCATATAGGTAGGTGTATAATGTTTCGATTTATCTGGGGTACCACAAGTCAGACCGCGCCCCAATTTAGTCTGGCACTCAAACAGAGGGGATAGTTTGAAGAAAAAATATTTCACTTCATCCGGTTATCTAAAGTTCAGCCAATTTGTTTGTTTGTTTGGAGATTTTTTGGTAGGAGTATCGACTTTTTTTCCATATATATATCAACAATATTAATTAATTTTGGTTTTAATAAATATGTATCTAAAATAAAAATTATATTTGAATTTTGAAAGTATTTATCAAAAATAATTATTTTTGACTTTAATAAAATTAATCAAACTTTTATTTATATTTCTCAAATATAATTATTAACAAATATTTTAAAATTTAACAGTCCTATAATAAAAATAAGACCATAAATTAAAAATTTTCATCGAATGTTACCTAATGGTACCCTTTGTTTTACAGTGTCATCATTTCTTACAATGACTTTTTACACATAAATTTGAAAAAATTAATTATTTTTGGTCTCTGATTTAAGAAGGTGTACATATCTCAGTACCCTTTGGAAATAAAATTCAATTTGTGTATTATATTAAAGGTGATCAATACCGACATCTCGTTGGAAAACTACTTCAGATATACACAATGTATTTTTAATGATTATTTTCATTTTTCAAGTTAGCATATTTCGAAAACCAAAAATATTTGAATTTGATTTTTTTTTAAAGTATTACATTTGTACCAATTGTACCAAACTTAGGTTTGATATTTAACCTATTTTTTTGTACCATTTATTCAAGAATTAAAAGGTAATAGTTACTTCACCAATTATTAAATTAATTTACAACAGTATTTTTAATTTCAAAAATACTAAAAACGTAAAAATCGAATTATAAATCGTCGTTATAGAATAAAAGTCATCAAATAAATTTTGTTTCAATATCGATTTTTTTTGTTAATAACTTCTTCAATTATAATTTGAAACAATCATAACCTTTTAAGGCAGTACCGATTAGACATACTTAAAAACTTTATTTTGTGAATATTTGATTTTTATACCATACACCTATGAGGTACAGGGTATATTAACTTTCTGCATATATTGTAACGCCCCTTAGGAGGCGTGTCCGGTATGGAAAAGTATATATATTCTTGATCAGCATCACCAACCGAGTCCGTTTAGCCATGTCTGTCTTGCTGTCTGTATACATGATAACTTGAGAAATACTGCTTAGAATGCGATGATATTTCGTTTCAATACTTTTTAGCCAAAAGTTAGTTTTGTCAATGTAAATGAGCCAAATTGGTCAACGGACACGCCCACCTCCCATACAAGTCACTTTTATATAACTCTTTACGAAGCAATAACTCGAAAAGTATTCAAGATATACTTACACGGATAGAAAAGATTTGTTTGAATATGCTTGAATTAATTATAACGTACTTCGAAATCACCATATAAATATTGGGAGTAATATCTAATTACATTATTATTTTGTTCAGATTAAAATTTATTATTATACGATATTTAAACATAAATTGCTTTAATCGCGGATTTACATGAATTTACTATATTAATGTTTCTGTAGAAATATACATTTTTCATCAGATATTAATACATGTATGTTTGATATTACCGCTATTTAACACACTCAACGTCAATAATAGATTCTTTGAATTATATGTGTTTGGTTATTCGTGATTGTTATTGGGTGACAACGAATTTAAAAATAATAGCATTATTTTGATTATATGTATGTTTGGCACAATTAAATAACAGCGCTGCCTACTTTTAGCACTCAGTAGCACTCACAGTAATACTTTTCATATAGTTCAAAAGTTATTTTAGGTGGAAAAGTTTGTTTAAGTACCGCCAATTACTGTTAATACCAGATAGTGGCTGTTTGTGAAATTTCCAATTCATCCGTAAAGTACTGAACTCAAAATAGGAACAATAGATAAAAATAAATTTTTTAGGTATAAATAAAATATGTGTAAAAAAAATAAAAAAAAAATTAAAGTTTATAATTATATAATATAACTAAAAAAAATGTAATTTAAAAATAGGAAAAAAACGAATATTGTGTAAATAAGATATTAGCACTAAATTTACTATTTTTACATTAAAATTAAATGTAAACATAAATATGTTTACATGTAAATAAAATGTTTTTCACATTCAAACATATATATGTTTGCAAGAACGCCGAAAATTATGCATTCTGAACATAAATATGTTTGAACGAAAACAAAAATATGTTTGGCTGTTATTATAATAATGTTTGACAATGAAATAATACTTTTGTTTGCATGAAGCTCTAAAAATATAGGTAATGCCTGCAAAATTATGTTTGGGAGAGCCCTTTTTTTTGCAGCATGTATAAAATTTAAAACGTATTATTAGAATTCACCTAAAAAACTGTGATCCAAAAATGGGCGTGATACGCCCACATTTTATTATATTTCTACATGTTTCAATTTTTTTTTTTTTTATTTTCACTTTTACATCAATTTTTTAAATTAATTGGATATACTTCGTCAGAAATTAATAACTTAAGAACTTCAAAGGTAAAACTATGAATTGTCGAACTTTTATCAAATTTTCAAAAATGGTATTTGGACGTATAGTTGTACAACGAAGATATACCATATATATGTATATTTTTAAAAACTATGGCGCATTAGTATAGACAATTTAAAGTCCAATTTAAATTCAAAATCATCTATTTGACAATTTATTCTATACAAAAATTCTAAAAAAGTCGAATTTTTTTTAAGTCGAATTATTAAAGTGGAATATTTTGGGAAGTGTATAGCAGTTTGTAAAATTTTGTAGTTTTTTAATGACAGATTCACGGCATATTTTGGAATCGGGCAGTTCGGGCAGACAGCTTCTGATACACACTCCGCCAATCTCTTTTTAAAATATGTCGAAAAAATGTTTCTAAACTGTCTCGACCCTGCCTAGAATTTTTGTCTTGGGACATTTTAATATAGATCTCAAAATATTTAAAACCCGAATTGTGTATTCTTCAGAATCTTTGTCAAAATACAATGGCGCATTTTCGTAGACAATTTAAAGTCAACTTTAAAATAAAAGTTACCCGCTATTTTGGACAATTTTAACAAAGATTAAAATGTCAAAAAGTTTTTTTAAGTCGCAAAATTTAAAACCAGTTGGGAAGGTTAGATCACATGGGAAATTTTAAAGTAGGTGTAATTATGATAGTTAGGATTATCAAAATTATAGTCGGTCTAAGCCGACTATAAATACCCTACACATATGTGTGGTTACCATTCAAAGTGATATATAGGTCACCAGGGTATACGAATCCTGAAAATAACTACAAACATTTAATCGCTGAAGAATTTCCATTCATTTGATACCCATATTTACAAATGGGTAGGTGTACCGAATTTCGATTTTTTTTTTTGTGAACCACAAGTCTTTTCGCCGGAAAACATTATTATCATGTATTTGAGCATGATGTCAATATATATTTGACCAAAAAAGTTTACCTAAGCACGTATACATAAAAATTGATCTTTATATGTACATTTTATATGAGGTATTTGAACATAAGTGGTCGGATCATAGGTCACAATGGATCGATCTCGCCAATTTTTTCGCACATACAGCGTAGGTATATTAGTAATCTAAGTTATAAGTTTCATTTATCTAGCTCTTCAATTTTAAAAGTCTTAGGGATTTCAACAGACAGACAGACAGACAGACAGACAGACAGACAGACAGACGGACAGACAGACAGACGGACATCGCTAAATCGACTCAGGAGGTCATGCTGATCAAGAATATATATACTTTTCCATACCGGAGATGCTTCCTTCTGGGTGTTACAAACGGCGTACCAAACTGAATATACCCTTTCACTTTTAGTGTAGGGTATAAAAAGCGAACAATTAAAAAGGTAATTTACAGAATATTAGTAATCTGGAGATAGTTAGTAATTTTTACACAAAGGCGCAATGTAGAAAAGCTCAAAAAGGCGTGAAATATTCAAATAACAATCAAAATTAAAACAGCGCATAACTTACAGAATTTTATCGTCTTTACAAGCGCAAAATTATCAAAACAAACACAAAATGAAAATGACGCATATTTACTCTGTAAATGAATTGTGTTTTTTTTTTTTGAAAATTTGACGCCTTTTTCAATATTTTGCGCCCTTCTGTAGAGGCGCAAACATTTTGTAAATTAGGCGCATTTGCAATTTTATGCTTATTGGAAAATTTTGCGCCTTTCTCTATATTTTGCGCCCTTCTATAAAGGCGCAAAAATTTTGTAAATTAGGCGCATTTGCAATGTTAAGCTTTTTTGAAAATGTTGCGCCTTTTTTCTATATTTCACGTTCTTTTAGAAAGGAGTAACACTTCTGTTAATTAGGCGCATTGGCAATTGTATGCTTTTTTGAACATTTTGCTCCCTTCCCTATATTTTGAGCCCTTCTATAGAGGCGCAACATTTTTTTAAATTAGGCGCATTTGCAATTTTATGCTTTTTTGAAATATTTTTTTGCAAAAATTTTGTAAATTAGACGCATTTGCAATTTTATGATTTTTTTAACATTTTGCGCCTTTCTCTATATTTTGCGCCCTTCTGTAGAGGCGCAAACATTTTGTAAATTAGGCGAATTTCCAATTTTTTGCATTTTTGAACATTTTTCGCCTTTTTCTTTATTTTGCGCCCTTCTGTAGAGGCGCAAAAATTTTGTAAATTAGACGCATTTCAATTTTATGCTTTTTTGAACATTTTGCGCCTTTTTCTATATTTTGCGCCTTTCTGTAGAGGTGGAAAATTTGCAATTTTATGATTTTTTGCAAATTTTACGCCATTCTCTATAGTTTCCGCAAAATTTTGAATATTTGGCGCATTTTTTTCATGTTGCGTTTTTTTTTTAATTTGTTTAAAAAATTCGAAAGTGCGCCTTTTGGGGGGGGGAGAGGGGTGAGAGTCGCGTCAAATGGGTAGTGGTGAACGAGGACAAGACGAAGTTCCTTGTGTCAACAAGCAGAAAGGAGTCCGTGCGTTTTGGACAAAAATCTAATTTTGACACCCACAAGTTCGACATTGGGAAGGATTTCGTCTATCTTAGATCCAGCATCAACAGCAACAACGAGGTCAGCCTGGAGATTAAATGGAGAAGAATTCTTGCCAATAGGTGCTACTTTGGGCTCAGTAGGCAATTGAGAAGTAGAGCCCCCTCTCGCCGGACAAAAATAAAGATCTACAAGTCAGTCAGAGAGTTTATGGTGCAGAAACATGGACGCTGGCCTCCACCGATGAGAGAGTACTTGGAGCGTTCGAGAGAAAGATTCTCAGTAAAATCATTGACCATATCTGCTTTGCTAACGAGTACCGAATCAGGATGAACTATGAGTTGTATGAGTTGTTCGATGACTTTGACATAGTCAAGCGCATCGAGATTCAGCGGCTTCACTGTATTCACAAAAATACATTAGCTATGAAACAAACAATTAAAATAAATATTTAATTTGTACTTAAATATTCAGGTAATATAAATTATAATCATAATTGTAATTTAAACTTAAATAAATAAAATATATTAATAGATCAAAACTTTGTGGATTTAAAATCCATTTTTAAAATAATACTTCAGGAAAAAATGCTATCGAAGTGATTGAACTTAAGCCGATATTTAGTTTTAGTTTAAAATAAACTTAAATCGTAAATTTTTGTACATACATTTTCGCATGTAGAAGCAATCAGTTATATTAATGAAATTATTTGTCAATTCTCATTTTTTTCGGTATAGAATTGATATATGTAATTCGAAATAGTAACTAAACTGGATGGTATTTAAGATCCTCTTGATTGAAGTTAATACTTTGCAATTTTTGAGTGCTGAATTGTTTGTACCGAAAACCCGTCTAGAGCACCACATCGTACCAACATTTTCCCAAATGTTTATTCCAAAATAGACTTCAAATATTTACTGATCTGGTCATAAAATATTAGTTTTGTAAATTTAATGTATTATTAAAATAGAAAAATAAATTTACATTTTCAGTAAAGCAGCAAAATAAATACAACATTGCCAAAAATTTAAAAACCGGTTGAACCAAATCAAAAACCAGTTGGGAAGGTTAGATTACATGGGAAATTTTAAAGTAGGTGTAATTATGATAGTTAGGATTATCAAAATTATAGTCGGTCTAAGCCGACTATAAATACCCTACACATATGTGTGGTTACCATTCAAAGTGATATATAGGTCACCAGGGTATACGAATCCTGAAAATAACTACAAACATTCAATCGCTGAAGAATTTCCATTCATTTGATACCCATATTTACAAATGGGTAGGTGTACCGAATTTCGATTTTTTTTTTTGTGAACCACAAGTCTTTTCGCCGGAAAACATTATTATCATGTATTTGAGCATGATGTCAATATATATTTGACCAAAAAAGTTTACCTAAGCACGTATATATATATGTACATTTTATATGAGGTATTTGAACATAAGTGGTCGGATCATAGGTCACAATGAACCGATCTCGCCAATTTTTTCGCACATACAGCGTAGGTATATTAGTAATCAAAGTTATAAGTTTCATTTATCTAGCTCTTCAATTTTAAAAGTAGTAGGGATTTCAACAGACAGACAGACGGACAGACAGACGGAAAGACGGACATCGCTTAATCGACTCAGGAGGTCATGCTGATCAAGAATATATATACTATTCCATACCGGAGATGCTTCCTTCTGGGTGTTACAAACGGCGTACCAAACTGAATATACCCTTTCACTCTTAGTGTAGGGTATAAAAAACATTTTCGGTTAGTGCAAAAAACAGGTTTGACGGTTTCGGTTTCTGACAAAAAAAACCGAACCGCCGGTTTGTAAAACCGGTTTTTGACATCCCTAATAAAAAGTGTAAAATATTTGTCCCGAATAATGTTCAACTGCAAAGATGTTTAAGGCTCTAATACTTTCCAAACATATCGAGCGTGATTTTGTATTTTATCGGCCGCATAGCTACATTTTTTCTTTTTTTTTGTTAAAATATAATTCAAACGATTACCATCGTTTTTAGTTCTTCTGTTAGTAAAATATTTACATTTCTTGTCAAGAGATTAAAATATATGGAAAAAATAACAATAATATAAAACCGAAACCGTAACTTGGAACCGGTATACCGAAACCGTTTCGTTTTAAAAACTTAAAACCGAAAGCGTAACCGAAACGAGGAAGAAAACCGAAATCGAAACCGTTATTCGTTTAGGTTTCAATCCTTGGCTGAATTGTCGATTTTGAGGTCACGGTGGGTCCAGTTCCCATATTCAAATTTCGATAAAAATTCTCCACATAAATTATCTCTTCTAATAGATATTGTTACTAAAATATGTAATTGGCTCCACTGTACCATTTAATAAGAACAAATGAGATGCAAGTCAATTCAGCGAACTAAGCAATGTGATAGATCATTCAGCGAAAGATCATTCAGCGTTCTGAGGCAGTGTGCGAGAAAAAGATGGAAGATCAGCGTATAAAAACACATGAGTGCTAATGAGATGCTAATAGCATCAAGCATTCAGGATAAGTGTAGAATATTCTCGAAACATGTAGAAACTTATCGATACGTGTCGAACTGATGTATGCAGTATATAAGGGCGACGCTACTGAGTAGGGAAGTCAAAAAACCGGCACTTTCAAAATACCGGTTTTCGGTTTGTTGATTTAAAAAAAAAGCCGAAACCGGTTTCGGGTTTTAAATTTTAAACCGGTTTTTCGAAATTACAAATTTTAATATTTATAAGGCACAAATTTATCAATTTTAATATAAAACACACATTTTAATTGACGAATGTTCGACTGTATTAAAAGGTAATAGGTATGAGAATGAAAATCGATTAACCTTTGTGCCTACAAGACATACCCGGGAATGTTTTTCACTATTAAGATGTCATAAAAGATATGTTCTCATGATCCAATATTGATGAATTTTTCAGTAGCCTATTACCTATTACTAGCCTGTTATAACACAATTTTCGTACAAATTATATGTGCATACCCGGGTATGCTAGTATAGACATAGCGTTGTGAAATCTCGTGTAGACATAAAGGTAAATAAAATAAACTTTTTTTCACACTAATTTCACAAAACGTATGTTAGACAAACGGACTGATTATTTTCAGTAAAATAAACTGTGTCCTTTTTCGCAAGAATTTAATCAATTTTATTGTTTTTCAAACATGATTTCATTGTCGTTTCAAAATGTCCCTTTTTTACTAAATCAAAATGTTTTTACTGAAAATGCATAAAAAGATGGAATCTGATACGATAAGTTTATAATTCCGAATATAGAAATATCGAAGACAAATATGTACAGAAAATAATGGCCGAAACCAAAAAATCGCTGGTAATAATAATGTCGGAAAAGTGTGGAAGTGTACGACGTCTATATAATAACAACCGCACAATGTAGAAGTTACTATACAATTCACCTAATGGTTAATTTTACTTTTTTAAAAAGTTTCTTCTACATATATTTTGTTTTCCATTGATCCTAACTTTCAAGTTTTTTTTCTAGTCTTAACAAATTACACAGCCAAAAAAAATTATCCACGACCTAAGTATGATATTTCGATGGACGTCAAGTGAAAGGGTATATTCAGTTTGGTACACTGTTTGTAACACCCAGAAGGAAGCTCCGGTATGGAAAAATATATATATATATATATTCTTGATCAGCATGACCTCCTGAGTCGATTTAGCGATGTCGGTATGTCTGTCTGTCTGTCTGTCTGTCTGTCTGTCTGTTGAAATTCCTATTACTTAAAAATTGAAGAGTTAGATGAATGAAATTCATAATTTAGATTACTTATATACCCACGCTGTATGTACATCGGTCCATTGTGACCTGTGATCTGACCATATACCTCATATAAAATTAACATCTAAAGATCAATTTTACTGTATACGTGCTTAGGTAAACTTTTTTGGTCAAATATATATTGACTTCAAGTTCAAATACATGAAAATAATGTTTTCCCAAAATACAACTTGTGGTTCCCAAAAAAAAATCGAAATTCGGTAGACCTACCCATTTGTAAATATGGATATCAAATGAATAGAAATTCTTCAGCGATTGAAAGTTTGTAGTTATTTTCAGGATTCGTATACCACTTGGAATGGTCACCACACATATGTGTAGGGTATGTTTAGTCGGCTTAGACCGACTATAATTTTGCTAATCCTAACTATTATAATAACACGTACTATAAAATGTCCCTACTTTAAAATTTTCCATGTGATTTAACCTTCCCAACTGGTTTTTTTTTCAGATTGCCTCAAGTTTTTGAGGTAAAACAAATGTATGACAATTCTCGTGTTTTTTTCGACATAATTTGTTTGGTCTTTAACTTTTTACAGAATATGCACAAAAACAGGAGAATTGCCATATATTTACATTACGTAATAACTCTATAAAAAAACTGAGTATGAGGTGATAATTACAAATTTCTTGTCTAGTGTTATAAACAATTTTAGGTTTCGACATGGATCCCGAAAATATGATATTTGCATAACAGTGCTTAACAAATGAATATTAAAGGACTTCAAGAAACTTTAACGGGATTATTTAAGTGCCCAGTCTAAAACTGATCTACAATTCGTATTATTCAAAAAATTATGTACTTAACCTAAGAGGAACTAAACTGGTAATTTGTATTAAATAAAATAGAATTGATCCATTATTTGAGAAATTTTAGCCATATTTGGCAACACTGGTTGTGATTGGAAAGTGGTGCATCTCGTGTGTGATCAATGTCAAGTTAAATTGTGGACATGCAGCAGTTCTAGAATTTATAATTAGTAAAGATGTTAGTTAAATTGAATTAATAAATTTAATTGTTGTAGTATAACGAGTGTCTTTATTTTGTACACAATCCAATAATACGAACTTTTAGATCAGTTTTCTGTAGACATAATTTTCGTAATAATATTATGAAAATTCATTGGCACCATATATATTAATATTTGATCTATCTTAATAATATATATAATAAAATAATGACAAATCGATAATATTTTCCTTAAAGATTTGGCTGGAAGTGAGGTGAAATTTGACAGACAAGGTGATGGTTTGGCTAGATACGATATACTGAATTATCAACGCCTGGAAAACTCGTCAGGATTTCATTATAAGGTTAGATGCAAAATAATTTCAAGTGCGCACAAAACAATTGTCCAAGCCAATTCAAAACATAAACGAAAACAAAAACACTTTTAGAAAATATTACAATCACTGATTGAAACCGATATACGCTCTAAATTAATTTTTAAAATCCGCAAATCACCGCAACTGAAACTATGAACAAATGTATTATTCTGAATTAAATGATTCAGATATTGAAAAAAAAAATGTAATACAAAAACTAACATTAACATTAATAACACTACACAACAAAATGAGAAAAAAAGTTTGCGCAGTAAATTCCATTATTTGTGTATTATTCGAAATGACTCGCAGAATTTGGATATATGAATTAAAAAAATTTCTAGGGATAGGTTTACGAGATTTCGGGCAATATATTTTGACTGAGCTTTCAAAAAGGTGGTCACATATATTTGTCAATATCTCGCGTTTAATAAAACCCATAAACTCAATTGTTATATTCAATAAATTCAATAAACATTTCTAACAATAGTTTGGAATTGGTTTACTGGTTTAAGAAAACTCTATAGAAGAACTCGAAAAATGTAAATTTTGTCGACCAAAATTTAATTAAAAAATGCATTTAAAAAATGGCGAAAAATTTAAAACGCAAGATGATGCACAGTTTGTAATATTGCAAAATTAGCCTGTACATTTTTAAAGAAAATGAAGTAAAAATAAAAGAAATCTATGGATATGTTTTGAAAACAGAAAAAATCATGAGAAAGCATTAAAATTGGGTATTAACTAAAAAAAATTATACCCTATACCCATGTGTTACAAGTTATAAAATAAATGTGAGGATATTTTAGCGCCTCTTAGTAGGCGTGACTGGTATGAAAAAGTATATATTTTCTTGGTCAACATCACTTTCGGAGTCGATTTAAATATGACCGTCTGTCTGTCCGCCTATACACGATAACTTTAAAACTACTATCCAAATGATGTGAAATTTATTTTCAATATATTTTAGTAGAATAGTAATTCGAAGTTCGAAAATGAGTCGATTTAGTCAACGTAATCTACGACATCCACTACGAAATATGGGTTTACTTTTTAGGATCACATATCTCGTTAAGTATTAAAGATAAAGTTATAAAATTTAAAAATACAATTAATCATCTATCAATAGGTGCTCAAAAAATAATCGTGATTCGCTTACATTTTTTATTTTTATGCCTATTTGTATAGCACTCAATTATATTGCTTTCACATAACTTTTTTTTATCATCAAATGTTACCCATATATTTTTGTCATTTATAGCTCAATTTCTTCAAAAGAGTGTGAACAGATTTTGAAAAATTAAAATTTGTGTATCATCTTACTTTCTCGATTTTTTTCCATTTTTTTAAATGAATTTTATCTTAAATTTTTGTTGAAAAAAAATGTTTTTTTTAAGTTCTCCTTTCGAGTTCTCTTAAACTAATGAACCAATTTAAAAATGTTCTAAGAAATGTTTATTCGATATTGAATTAGCTTTCATTCGATATATCATTTGAATATGTGTTATTTAGAACGCGAGATATTTGCAAATATATATGACCACCTTTATGAAAGCTCGTTCCAAAAGTTATTAGCCCATATTTTGTAAACCTATCCAAAGAAACATTATTAAACCATATTTTCGGAATAAGGGCGTCATTTTACATAATACAAAAATAACCTTGACTGCTGCGCAGAATGGCTGTTATGTAGTGTAATTAGGAAACGGTATAACGGTAAAACTTTAAACCGTAGTTGAAACGAATAATAAATCCGAAATCGTAACCGTTATCTGTCTGAGTTTCAATCCTTGATTAAAGTATATATCAATTATTATATTTAAGAAACGCTTTATTTTTATAGTTTATCAAATTCTACTAAAAAATCCCGAATAGTATTATAAAATTTGCGTTTATTTTTATTTTTAAACGTTTTAAATTTTTTTCAGGTTGTTGGCAAATGGTTTAATCAACTCGAGTTAAATCTGCATGAGGTGGTTTGGAATCGAGCGGAAACCGAAATGCCAGTATCTGCCTGTTCCTTGCCGTGTGCACCAGGAATGATAAAAAAACAACAGGTGACTAAAATGTATTTGCTGTTTTCAAAAGTAACAAAAAGTCAGTCAAAAAGGTACGGTCAAATGGAAAGTTTTCAAGTAGGGACATATTAAATACCTAAACAAAGCATGAGTCTAAAATTTCAAGGTGGCAACTGAAATAAGTTGGTTGTAACCTCAAATCATAAGGTTAGTTTAGTAAGGGAGATATTTTAATTTTATTATTATCGAGGAGGAGTGTACCTGAAGTCATTATATATCATGGACATGACAGTAGTCGTTGAGGTGAGTTTGGCATCTCTGCCCAACTCATATATCCTGTGAAATGGGTAACTGATGTTGTATCCCGCGGTGACGTGAGGCTTCCTAAAAGGTCCTTACCCAGGATCAGTGGCCGTGCACACATCTTTCCCTAGGGGGAAAAAACCTAGCAGCAGAATGATCCGCCTACAAGAGCGCAAGGAGTACACTCGGCGTAAAACTATATCCCTAAGTAGAAAGATCCACATACACGAGCATAAAGAGTACACTCGACGAAAAGTGGAAAGATTCACCTAAACAGGCATAAAGAGTACACTCGTCGTAAAGCTAAAGGACCCTAAGTGGAGAGATCCACCTACACGAGCAAAATGAGTACACTCGGCGTAAAGCTAAAGGACCCTAAGTAGAATGATTCATCTACACGACCGTAAAGAGTACCCTCGGCGTAAAGCTAAAGAGGAGCACTGTTCAGTTCTACTGTGGTAGGCACTAAGAAGTGAACACCAAGAATATCAGTGAAACGACTGTCTGCTTGTTTGTGGTGACTGTCGCCTTTGATACAAATTGTTCGCCCATGTTCTTCTCCCGTGCCTATGTGGTTGTTGTTTCATGAAGTTGTTTGTGAACTTCAATGCTACATCGTATTGTTTTTGTTGTTGTTGTCATATTTTGATCGATGCTGAAGTTTGGCGGCAGATATAGCTTTTTCAGCTAGTTTTTTAAGAATTTTCAAGTTTTTCCATACAAAAATCAAGTTTTTTTTATCCAGTTCCTTAAGCCTTTATAATTAAAACATTGCTATTTTAATGAATCAAATGCACAAAATAATGATTTTTATCAAAAAAGCGATGCAAGTTACGAAGTTTTAGCATTACTTAAAAAAAAAAACATTTTTGCTGTTTTATCGATTCCTGTAGCAGCAAATGTAGATAATTCGCTGGTGCTGATTTTGACAGCATACTCATTTTGGTTCAGGATATTACACTGAACCAGAGATCACAGACGAGCTCACACTTCTGCTAATATTACTTACATTTATTTACTCAGTCTCTGCACTCGTGCACCAAATTTTTTTACAAACAATTACGTCGCCACGAGACACGCATTTTACTATTCTTGGTACCTGCACTCGTGCTTCGATATTTTAAAAAACCGATCGCAGCCAAGCACGCAAAAAAAAGTCCACACGCACGTGAAATATGAAAACAAACAAGAATGTCGCGCAAGTGCTAGGATACATATTTCGCGATGCAACTCCGTGCAGCAGCGAAAACAACCTTCACATTTCTGCACGTTGCAGGCAGCACGCACATATTTCACTGCGATATTTTAAAATATTGTATTTAGAATTCTTGTGAGAACTTAAGTTTTGAAATTGAAGATTATATCTTCAATGGTTATGGACATAAAGATCAGTAATGTTGTAATTTTGTTCATGAAAAATATTTCAAAAATTTTAAAGAATCCAAAACTTATCCGATTTTTATCATTTGTTTGTAAAAAAAACTTTCATCAAGATCGACAAAAAATTTGCTCTTTGAGATAAAATCTTGTTTAGTTTTAAATATATAGACATGATTACGAATTGTTACTTTTTATTTTTGGATAATTTACTTCACAGTTTGTTACTTATATTTTTCCTTTCTTTTACAAATTAACCAACGCTCAGGTGCCCCCTATTCATGCAATGCACAGTGTTGATCGTAAGAAGGGATGATAGGTTAAAGGGAAGAAGGAAAGTTGGAGTAGTGTCGGTGGATGTTTGTTTTGAACTTGCCAATATCAAAAAAGTCGGGAAAAACAGACGCAATGAGATTTTTTCACAAACGTATCGTGCGACTAAAAAAGGAATTCTCTCGGTAATGAGTGGTTCTGTTGAGATACGAGTAAACTACGAACGGGTGGGCTTGGTTCGATGCCCGAGTAGAACGAGAGAGAATCCATTTTTTTTTGTGAGATAGTAGACAACATTGGGTTTTGCTTGCAAAAATCAATTCTATTTACAAGACCCCACTCGGAGATTATTTAAAATTCATTATTGTGTATTTCATTCGTAGTGCGTCTTTTACTCTCAACTTCCAAAGAGTTTGGATGCTTGTTGAACGAATATGAATGACAAATGTTACTGTCATCTGCAAAGAAATGAATTGGGTTCTGGGTCAATGACAGAAGGTCATTGATAAAAACCAGAAATAGTGACGGTGATAGGACGGAACCCTGCGTAACTCCAGAATTATTGGAATGTTGTTCAGAGAAAACACCATCCATCGCAACTCGTTTTGAACGACCGTGGTGAAAACTCGATATCCATCGAGTAAAGAATTACCAACACCATATGCAATAAGTTTTGATACGTGGGCTTTATGCCACACTCGATCAAAAGCCTTGGAAATATCAAGAGCAACAACCTTACTCTCCCCAAAGAGATGAATACAATTATTCTATTTTTCGGAGAGTACCGCCATCAAGTCAACTGTGGATCTAGTCCTACGGAAACTATATTGCAGGTCACTAAGTATTTCGTTTTGCTCCAGATAGTTTACAAGGTGGAAGTTTGTTAAGATTAATATTACCTTGGAGAGCGCAAAGCATATTGCAATGGGTCGGTAATTGGTAGCGTTCGTAGCCTCGTCCTTTTTCGGAACTGACTGGACATTGGCAACCTTCCAACAAGATGGAAAAACTTCTGTCATGTAGGAGATGTTTAAATGGTTACATGCCAGCGTTGACGCACACTTCTTCAACACATGGGCAGGTATACCATCTGCCCCGGAGGTTTTGTTAATATTGAGGTTTGCTAAAACATTTTTAACTGCTTGAGTTCGAAAATGTATCTCCGGCATTACAGAAGGAACAAAGTCGATAACGGGCAGTGTCAGTGAAGGTCTGGCCTTTCGTAAAAGAGTTGGAGTAGACGACGTCGTCTGATTCTTTACCATTTTAACAAATGACCAAAAATTTCTACTACATCTGTGGATAAAAGTTCGTGGAGAAACTGTTCGCGCGAGATGATAGCATTACAGCGATTTCTAGCCTGTATGCGAAGTCTTTCAGTATCAGCATTCTGATTAGAATGCCAATTCTGAAAGGCTTCCTTTTTCGACTTGACTGCAATCCTGCAAGTCTCATTAAACCAAGAGTGGTCCTTGGGTTAAATGCTATTTTTTTTAGAAGGTATGAAGGACCTTAGACCTAATAAAATTACATTTTGTTAAATTTAAGCCGCGGCCTTAAATGGTATCTATGTCTGTGAATCACAATTTCCAATTAAAGTTGCAAAAAAAAAAAATCATTTAACGCAACCCAATCTGCTTTTTCGTAAAGCCATACATTTTTTTACGGACCTTTAATCGAAGAGCTGAGTAAACTAGAATACGAAAATTCAGCGAAAACATTCCAGTGATCGGAGATACCAAGAGGTGGAAGAACTTTTACATCATATTTTTCATGATGTGAAGTCAGAAAAAGGTCTAGAATTTTTAGGTACTGCACACCGACGCGTGGAAGTTACGACGGTTCCTTCATTAATTGAGTGAGTTGACAAACAACTCAACATAGAAACCCTCCTGTGTTGATAGACCCGAGTGGTTCAACCAAGTGGCGTTGTGCACATTAAAATCGCCAACAACAACAATTTAACTGCCTGGAATTATTTTTTATTTGTAAATATTTTTAGCCTTAGTTATTTCTTACCCGGCTTTGTAGGACAGCATTTTTCAAAAATACTAATTCTTTAAAGGGACTTAAAACCGTTATGTCTCACTTAATATCACATTAGGGTGTCACTTATTTTTTAACACCCAGCCTCACCCCCAAGGATTGTTTATAAGGACTCAAAAATAAGGTGTGCAAAATTTTTTTGATTTTGAACAACGGGAACACGTGTCGCAAGTACATTGAAAATTGTACTAGGATGTGCATTTGTACTAGGAGTCGAAATTTAGAATATTTCAAAACAATATTTCGAGTACACAATCATGTAGAACTGTTTGCGAAAATAAATTATATGTAATCGGATTTTCGATATTTCGATAATTTTCCGTTTTATCGATTATTTTACACAGCGTGTTTACTGCATCAAAGGATAATTTTTTAAAATATAATAACAAAATATTGGCACAAAATTTGTATACCAATTGAATAAAAATTTTTAAGCTTTTTAAAGGATGGCATACTAAACATATTTTTTTTGGTTTATATGTGTTTATTGCTGTATAAAACAATCGATAACTCGGAAAATTATCGATTAATCGATAATACGATTACATATAATGTTTTTTCGCAAACAATTCTACATGGTTGCATACTCTAAATATTCTTTTGAAATATTCTAAATTTCGACTCCTAGTACAAATGCACCTCCTAGTACAATTTTAAATGTACTTGCGGCACGTGTTGCCGTTGTTCAAATTCAAAAAATCTTTGCATATCTTGTTTTTTGTCCCTAATAAACAATCCTAGGGGGTGAGAAAACTAAAAAGCGAAAAAAGTGTCAAATAAGTGACACCCTAATATCACATATATCCCTAAATATTGTTACGAAAATTCAGTCTACGGAAAACTGTTCTACGAGTTCGTATCGCTGGATTGTGTACAAAATAAAAACACACTAATATTTGGTTTTAACTATTATTATTTCAACTAGTATTAATTAACTTTATTGATTTAAATAACAAGTTAATAACAATCACTTATAACAACTGCTATATTAAGACAATTTATCTGAAAAACGTTCGCTTACAAGATGCACTAGTTCACTATCAAATCACAACTGAAGTGCTGTGCCTCAGATGCGGCGCCCTTATATACTGCATGCATCAATCAGTTCGATATGTTTCGACAAGCTTCGACATGTTTCGAGAACCTTCTACTCGTTTCGTGAATGACTCATGCTATTGGCATCTCATTTGAACTCATGTGTTTTAATGTGCTGTTCTTCCATCTCTTTCTCGCACATTGCTTAGTGCGCTAAATGATCTTCCGTCTCCTTCTAACACATTGATTAGTGCGCTGAATTGTCTGGCATCTCATTTATTATTGTTGATTGCTTGCACACTGGTGCAAATTACCTCTTTTCGTAACAATATGTTTTAATAAAGCATAAGTTTAAACGTTAGGACCTAAAAGCTAAATAAATATTTAAAAAATTGTTGAAAACAAAATAAAAATTCCCGAGTTTATATCCAAATATTTAAAAAAGTGTAAGAATATTACCATTCCTTTATATATTAAAACTAGTCTTGACAATTTTAAGAAAGATGCGCTTAAGGTTTTTTGGGAATCTATTTTTTAACAGTACCATATTTTTTTTATATGTACAAAATATATTCAAAAAAAAGCATCGGTAAAATTGCATATTTATATTTTTACTTTGGATTTTGAAAACTTGTCTTCAAGTGGTCAAAGTAAAAAAAAGTCAACCTGTGTTGACAGATTAGTTAAATATATCAGTAATGATATCTATCAAAAATATAATAAAAAGTCCATGTTACTGTAGAAGAAAAATTATTGCGTATGAGTTCAAATTAAAAAAAAAAAACAAAAATGGAAAACAAAAAAATCCTATTTATATGTTTTTATATACAAAATCACTGTATATATTTAAAACGGTTTTCAGTTTATGATTTATGTGTTAATTGTTTATAAAAGTCTCATTCAAATCCTTTGGCATCATGATTAAATGCATACTATGTATAAGTAACATACCGTGAAGTAAAAAAATGAGGTAATGTATCTGAGAGTAGGGTTGCTAACGCGCCCCTTTTTGAATTTTAGTGTATACTGCATTGATAGGGCATATTTTAAAAATTAGAACCGATATAAAAATAGTTAGTATTTTTGATAGTTCATTTGGAATATGCTCTATAAAACCATAAATCATTTTTATAGTTATCATTAGATCCCAAAAACAAAAGTTTTTTCTTATTCTGAAAATGAAAGGTTTTTCAAAAAAATATCTGCCAACACTGGTCGACAACCACGCTTGTGTTGTTTTTGGTTTTGTTTCCATGCTATGGTTGTTGTTATTGGTTTGATGATGTGGTTTGTTGGTCTCAATGCTGCTTTGCGTTTTTTTTGTTGCCATGCTATTACTTCAGTGGGTTTATTGTGTATAAGATTTGTAAGTGCAGAATTGGCACTTTACAATAGAATTTATTTTAAGGGAAGTGAATTTTAGAAATTTTGAAATACGCTCTTATATAATAAAAAAAGTTCGGCGTATATTTGTTCCCTTATCGGAGTGTCGACTGCGACTTTATAGTCGACTAATAGGTGGTAGTTGTCGATCTGTTTTTCAAGGGTCGTTTCCTGGATTAGGCACAATGGGAAAATCTGGTCTATGGTAGACATTCCAGGTCTGAAGCCACACTGATAAGGTCCAATCACTCTGTTGACGATGGGCTTCAGTCTTTCACATAATACGCTCGATAGAACCTTGTATGCGATATTGAGTAGGCTAATCCCACGGTAGTTGGCGCAGATAGTGGGATCCCCTTTCTTAAGGATTGGGCATAGTACACTGAGGTTCCAGTCACTTGGCATGCTTTCATCCGACCATATTCTGCTTACGAGCTCGTGCATGCTCTCTATTAGCTCGTCGCCTCCGGTCTTAAACAATGCAGCAGGCAGGCTATCAGCACCTGCAGCCTTGTTTTTTTCCAGCCGAGCAATGGCTGTTCTAACCTCGTCATACTCGGGTGGCGGAATCTCAACGTCGTCATCAAGTACTGGGGTTGCCGGGTTTACATCTCTATCAATGGAATTGCTGTCATCATCACCGGTCAGCAGTTTAGAGAAGTGATCCCTCCATATCTTCAGTGTGCTCTGGATATATGTGACTAGATTCCTGTTCTCATCTTTACAAGAATAAGCTCCGGATTTTGAATTTCCGGCTAGGCGTCTTATTTTCTCGAAGAACTTTCCCCCATGCATCTCAATCTCCTCACACTCTCGTCTTTCTGCCTCTCTTTTTTTAACGCCTGAAAAGACGTCTCTCTTTCCTTCTTTTCTCTTTGTATCGCTCCTTCGCAGCTCGCGTAGCTACTGACCGCAGGGTGGATTTGTACGCAGCGTCTTTGTCTGCAGTGGCCGCGCGACTCTCTTGCTCATACCACTGACTTCTCAGGGGCGTTAGAATCTAAGCACCTCTTCCGCAGTCGTACGCATAGAGCAGGAGATATGGTTCCACTGCGCGCTTATATCATCTCACACCGCAGTGCTTAAGCATGTGCGGACCTTGGCTGCTACAATTTAATAAACCGAGTCCATTTTGGCATACGTCCATTACGTTCGAAGCGTGTCCTCTGTCAATCACAATGTGAGTAATTTGGTTTCGAGATTTTTGGACCGGGCGACAACCATGTGCGTTTGTGGTTATCGAAATGTTCGAATCTAGTGCTACTAACTACCATTTTTCTTTTTGCGGCGAACTCGATTAGCTTCACCACACAAAAACTCACCAAACTAAAATTCACCACACTAAAACTCACCACAATTAAAACTCACCACAACCACAAAAAAATATTAAAATTAACTACACTTAAACTCACCACACTAAAACTCACAACTACACTTAAAATTACCACACTAAAATTCACCACACTAAAACTTCTACTGGGAAAAACTCTACAGGGTAGAATTCTATGGGAAAGAATTCCACTGGGAAGATTTCTACCGGGAAGAATTCTACGATAAAAATTCTACCGAATCGACCAGCGGTTGAAACTCACCTTCTTCGATTTCAATGAAATTTGGGCAGCTGATAAAGCTTTATGAGATATGCATTGACCAACATAAATTTTGTGTGGTTGTTTATATTTCAATATCTCTTAAAGTAGCAATGCTAGAAACTTCGTTGATGGCTCGTTTTAAAGGTAATAGAACAGGCAGTAATAAATTCTAAACTTTAACATGTGGCCCGTGGTCATTATCCTTACATTTCAAAATTGATGTCCTTAAAAAGGACCCTTTTAAAAATTCTGAAAAAAAACGTGTAATTTGGTTGATTTAATATAAATGTTTATGCCAAAATTCAAGATGTTATTCTGATAGCATCATATTTTTAAAAATTAATATTCTAAATTTTTACAAATTTTTTGTATTGAAAAATAAAATATTTTTTCAAATGTAAAATTTGCAATAATTTTTTAATGTATTTGTAATTCTGATTTCGAAAATCGCGTCAGTTTCATCAAACTGCCCCAAGGCTTCATCCCATTGAAGGTGAATATTTAAGATATGTCGACATTTATTACAGTGATATTAAGATATTTCACACTAACCAACCAAACTTCCTTAAATTCACCACACTGATATTCACCATATCAAAATCCACAACACCGAAACTCACTATACCGAAACAGGCAAAATAAACTCAACACATTAAAACTTCAACTAAGAAAAACTCTACGGGGAAAGCTTTACGGGGAAGAATTCTACGGGAAGCATTCTACGGGGAAGAATTTCAGGGAGAGGAATTCTACTAAGAATTCTACGGGGAAATATTCTACGAGGAAGAATTATACGGGGAAGAATTATCTTTGAGAAAAGTTGTTTTGGCGTGGAATTATTTTTGTTTTGGTTACTACATTTATAACACAAATAAAAAACGTCCACAGCGAAGCACGGGTTCCTGCTATAAATAATAAAAATGTTCTTTAAATTAATAAAATCACTCCATATCTTTGCACGAGTCGTGCACGGTTCCAGCTAGTGGGACATAAATGGGATATTTTCTTTTTAGTTAACACCTATATTAACACCTATATTAATAAATTGTTTTAGGGCGATACCTGCTGTTGGATTTGTGACAATTGTGAACCTTACGAATATGTATTCGATGAGATTACGTGCCGTGACTGCGGTCCAGGTTACTGGCCATATGCTGATAAGTTATCGTGCTTCGCGTTAGACATTCAATATATGCGTTGGAAAACGTTGTTCGCACTAATACCGATGGCTATTGCCATAATTGGCATCATCATGACTATGGTAGTGATTGTGCTTTTTGCCAAAAATCACGATACACCTTTGGTGCGCGCCTCAGGACGCGAACTTAGTTACACGTTGCTGTTTGGCATCCTAGTCTGTTACAGTAACACATTTGCCTTGATCGCACGTCCCACTATAATATCTTGTGTGCTGCAGCGATTTGGCATTGGCGTGGGCTTCTCTATTATATATAGTGCGTTGCTGACAAAAACCAATCGCATATCACGCATCTTTCACTCGGCATCGAAATCTGCGCAGCGTTTAAAATTTATCAGTCCACAATCACAGGTAGTCATAACGGGATCTTTGATTGGTAAATATTTGCAAACTAATTTTGATAATTTGAACCAACAACATTAATCAACTATTTTTAGCTATACAAATACTAATTACAATGGTTTGGATGATTGTTGAGCCGCCTGGTACACGATTTTTTTATCCGGATCGCACAGAGGTTATACTGAAATGCAAAATACAGGATATGTCTTTTCTTTTTTCTCAATTATACAACATGATACTAATCACAATTTGCACTGTGTATGCAATCAAAACGCGAAAGATACCCGAAAACTTTAATGAATCAAAATTTATTGGATTCACAATGTATACAACTTGCATTATTTGGTTAGCATTTGTGCCAATCTACTTTGGAACAGGAAATTCATACGAGGTAAGTAGGGAATACAGTTCTGCGATTCGAGATCGCGGGATCCCGGTCATTTTCCAATCCCTAAAATTCCAGAATTGAAAAGTAGTAATCACGGGATTTTCGGGATTGACAAATAGTAGTGTAATGTAGTGTAAACGAGATAGAAAATACATTTCGGAACTGCAAAAATAGTTCAAAGCGACATATCGCAGTGTTTTAGAAATGATAATAAAAACGATTCTGGATTAATATTGCATCAAATAGTTAAAATATACCGAGATTTGCTTTAAAAACATTGCGATATCGATGTGGAATATGTTTAAGACTCCTTACAAAAAATGTTACTCTAAGAAAATTACGAAATTTTAAAAATTAGCAACAAGATTGGATTTTTGTTATACAAGTTAGTTCGAATCAGGATGAATCATGAGTTGTATGAGTTTTTCGACGACATTGACATAGTCAAGCGCATCAAGATCCACACAGAAAAAAAAATTTCGTAAATATAGCCAAAAAGGTACATCAACACAATTAAATTATTGCTAAAACTGCGCCGACTAAATTATTAATTGTATTAGAGTACACATTCTTCATATTAGCAATCGCAATTGCTAGCAACAGCTATGTGTATTCGCATACCGCGTTGATGTTATAGCAGTGTGTGGTCGCTATAGCAGTGTGTGGTCGCTATAGCAGTAAGTGGTCGCTGTAGCAGTGCGTGGTCGTTATAACAGTGCGTGGTGTGCGTGTACTCGCTGGTGAATTTAGTGGAATTCGTAAAACTGGTGGAATTCACTTAGAATTAGAATTCTTAGTTGGCGCACAAGTCAGTTCACATTTGGTTCATGTCAAAAGAAACGCTTATAGAGTTTGGCGTCGTTGAAAATTATGATGATGGCAATAGTTGCATATTTAGTTATGATTCATCATCATAAAAGTATATTTGTTATATACTTTCACAAGAATTTATAATATTCTTTTTTAATAAACTAATAACATTTTTAGTGAATGTGTTTGCTCAATACATGCAAATGACAAAAATGTCATTGCTAGAACAATGAATGGAGTACAATTAATTGTGATTGCTGTATTTACGTCGATTATTTTTTCTGTGCAGCGGCTTCGCTGGCTATGTTCAGGACAACCTGGCAACGCTTGGTATTTCTAACTGGCGTTAGCGCGCGCAAAGCAGAAGCGACTGGCGCGGCTTCATCTCAGCGGCCAAGACCGACCAAGGGCCATTTAAGTAAAGAAGTAAGTTAGTTCGAGAAAACTTCGAGGCATAAATCATTTGGCAGACTAGTTACCAAAGTTTTTAGATTTTCGGTGCAAACAATACCTAAACCTATTGAAAAATGTCGTTCTTTAACATACCATATATAAATTTGATATATGAATAAATTTGAAAAGGTATTCTTTTTATAAACAATTAATTTAAATTGCAAGGACAATCACCATTGATTAGGAGTTATAACGAAGTTGGTTTTATTATCCTTAAAACGAGGTTTGCAGCATTCTACGGTCAAGATTTTTTTTTACAACTATAAAAAGTGATTATTGATAAATTCTTTGAAAATTTGTACCTTTGTAGCTCTGGAGAGGGTGAGTCTTGAACTCTTGTTGATTTGGTGTGGAATGTCTCTAATACAAAAAGTTTTACTTACTAAAAAAATGTTAAAATGATTGCAATTCCAGTTTGAGCAAAGCAAGACTCTTTGTTAAAAAATTGACGTTTTTTTTCATAAATATCAAAATTTTTGTTTCTTGTTTTATTCTAATTGCGCTTTTATTTGATACTGGAGCTGATTCCGAAAATCGTTTTCTTAAATAGGGTCCAGTTTTTGAGATTTTGTAGTTTTATTTTTATTTTTAATATTCGAATCAAAAACCATAACATAATTTCGGTGTTAGACATATAAAACTATGCGCCAATATATATTTTGTATAAATGCCGGAAAATATAACCAAGGGAAATACAAAACTTTATAATAAATTTAAAATTTTATGCATAAAAAACAATAACCAAGATTAGTAACTTAATTTATTACATGGCATGTTAAATTAGATACACGGCGCTGCACAAAAATTCACAACAATACATAATAATCATTTTAACGCCTGAAAATAAAATAAATTTAAAAAGTTGATTAATATGTTATATCTTTGACCGAGTCCCTGAAGATGGTTTTCGATGAAGGTCGATATATTGAACGTAATAAAAATTAAAATACAAATAAAAAGTATTTTTAATTGGACGTTGAGCCCGTAAAACAAATAATTTAATATTTAATAGAGGTCGTTAAAAATTAATAAAATTATGTAAATTTTTAGTAAAAACTTAATAGTTTAAGCAAAAAAATGGCATTCTACTTATTATAAAAAAATATTCAATAAATCGCGAAAAAACAAATAAATCGAGATATTTTATAAAATATGTCAACGATTTTTTAATAATTTTGATCCTAAAATAGTCGGGAGGGATATCCGAAACATTTTCTTAAATATTTCGGGAATCTACTTTTGGGTTGAGAGTGTTTTAGGGTAGGAGTGCATAATTTTACTATGTACTAAAAACACGATATCAGAAATTATAAGTGTGACATATCATTCTAAAGATAATTAGTGCAATAATACAAAAATGTTATTCGAAACTCGTTACAACACAATTAGAAAATTGTAGGTAGTTAAATTTCCTATAGTAGGAAAAAGTTAACAGTTTTTGTTTTTGGCAAGCCATGTTAAGTAAAAAAGAAAATATATTTATACTAGAAGCAATAATAATTTAATTGAAAATGGTCGTTAAAAGTATCTCTTTGCTTCACAGGATCTTGCTTTTAAAGGCTTGTTCTCTATATATATATATATATATATATATATATATATATATATATATATATATATATATATATATATATATATATATATTATATATTGTTACGAAAATTCAGGCTACGGAAAACTGTTCTACGAGTTCGTATCGCTGGATTGTGTACAAAATAAAAACACACTTATATTTGGTTTTAACTAGTATTATTTTAACTAGTATTAATTTACTTTATTCATTTAAATAACAACTTAAAAAATAATCACTTATATCAACTGCTGAATTTATACAATTTAGCTTAGCAATGTTCGCTCACGAGACGCACTAGTTCACTATGAAATCACAACTGAAGTGAAGTAACTCAGATGCGGCTCCCTTATATACTGCATGCATCAGTTCGACACGTTTCGACAAGCTTTGACTTGTTTCGAGAACCTTCTACTCGTTTCGTGAATGACGTATGCTATTGGCATCTCATTCGCACTCATGTGTTTTAATGCGCTGATCTTCCATCTCTTTCTCGCACACTGCCTCAGTGCGCTGAACGATCTTCCGTCTCTTTCTAACACATTGCTTAGTGCGCTGAATTGTCTTGCGTCTCATTTATTATTGTTGAATGCTTGCACAGTGGGGAAAATTACATCTTTTCGTAACACTGCCTAAATCTGTTCCTCCCGAACAGATGTTAATCCTCTCTCTCTCTATACGGCGCCAACCTTTCTAAATGTACTACTTTCATTTTTCGTCTAACGCCCGCAGTATTCTGAATCCGATACACTACATCGTAAATTCTTTTAATTATCTTCCCAGTGTGTTTGTAACTTAGGGGATTAGCCTTTCTTCCTTTGTGGGTTACAGAGCAAAACAAGTTCTCCTTCCGTAAATCCCTCTGAATTTGTGCGCAAGTCGTATCTGGCCTTCATCTTATCACTCGCAAATTGTGTACGCTGCCTTACAAACTGATGCACTTCGTTCATTTCTTCACTTTTCCTGGAAACATAATCGTGAATAGGAATTCCAGCTGAAGGACTCGCACCAAACTTAAAATCTGCAGGTAATTTTAAGTCTGTTCCAAAAACAATTTTAGATGGTGAAGCTGCTGTGGTATCATGAACCGCCGTCAGATAAGTCATGAGGAATAAAGGTATGTGTATCCCAATCTTTTTTATTTTTATCAACCACTTTTCTGAGATACTCTTCCAAAGTCCGATTGAATCTCTCTACCATGCCATCAGAATGCGGGTACAATGGCGTTGTTCGTGTTTTGAGTATGTTGAGGACTTTGCATACTTATTTAAATACAGCAGACTCAAAATGTCTTCCTTGATCTGAATGCAATTCCAACGGTACTCCAAAACGGCTTACCCAGTTGTTAACTAACGCATCCCCAACTGTTGTGGCTTCTTGATTTAGCATGGGATACACTTCAGGCCACTTGCTGAAGTAGTCAATGACGACAAGCACATACTTATTACCCGCATCAGTGATTGGAAATGGTCCGGCGACATCCATGGCGATACGTTCGAATTGTGCTCCCACGTTGTACTGATGCATCATTCCGCGAATTATGACAGTTGGTCCTTTTGCTGGTACACATTGCGGACAACTGCGGATCCAATGGGTGACTCTTGGCATCCAACCCAATAAAAACGTTTCTTTACCTTCTCGACCGTTTTATTTATGACCAAGTGTCCTCCACTTGATCAACCATGGTATTCCGCTAATATCTCTTTTGTTTTTGACTTAGGAACAACAATCAAACTTCGAGCGGACATGCCATCTTCACTTTCCCATACTCGATATAGGCAACCGTCTTGTAGCATTAAGCTCTGCCACTGTGCCCAGTACGCCTTAGTTATTAAGCTGTCGGAAGCTATCTCTTCCCATGATGGTTTTCTTTGCTGTTTCTTGAACATCATGATTTTAGTTAGGTCGGGATCACTCTTTTGATCAATTTGAATTTGTTCCGGAGTCCATTTTTCATCGGGAAAAACATTTAGCAAACGAATGTCAATTATGTTTTCTTTACCTTCCGCTCTTGAATAATGTCTGCATTCTAGTTTACATGGGCGTCATGACAGAGCATCTGCATTTCCATGGTTTCCTCCTTTACGATGTTCGATTGAGAAATTGTAGCTCTGGATCTTTGAACTGAAGTAACCATCGTAGTGCTGCGTGATCGGTTCTCAAGTGAAACTGTTGTCCGTACAGGTATTTGTGGAAATTTTTCACACTTTCGATTACAGCAAGAAGCTCCCTCCTGGTGACACAGTAATTTCGCTCGGGTTTGGACAAGGTTTTACTGTAGTATGCAATCACTTTTTCTTGTCCATTGATCACTTGAGAGAGAACTCCGCCGATTCCGTATCCACTCGCATCCGTAACAAGTATAAATTTCTCACCTGAAATTGGATACGCAAGAATTGGTGCCGAGCACAGCAGATCTTTTAATTTCAAAAACTCCCTTTCTTGATCATCGCCCCATTGAAATGCGCCGTTCTTTCTTGTCAACTCGTGAAGACTGCTAGCAACATTGGCAAAACCTGCAACAAATCGCCTGTAGTATGTACATAGCCCTTAGAAACTTCGTAGGTCATGTAGGTTTTGCGGTCTGGACCACTCCTTCACTGCAACTATTTTATCTTCATCGGTATGCACTCCTTCCGTGGTAACTCGATGGCACAGATACTTGACTTCTTTCTTGAAAAGTAAGCATTTCTTTGGGCTAAGTTGTAGACCCGCATTTTTCAATCGAAGGAATACTTCCTCTAGATTTCTTAGATGTTCGTTGAAATCCTTGCCCATAACAATTATGTCATCAAGGTATACTAGGCATGTTCTCCAGTGTAAACCTTTTAATACGTGCTCCATTAACCGCTCGAATGTTGCTGGGGCATTGCATAGTCCAAACGGCATTACCAAAAATTGCCATAGTCCATCTCCAGTACTGAATGCGGTCTTCTCTCGACCTTTCTTATCGATTTCTACTTGCAAGTAACCGCTTTGCAAGTCCAACGTGGAAAACGACTTAGCATTAGATTGTGTATCCAATGTGTCATCGATTCTTGGCAATGGATAACTATCTTTCATTGTGACAACATTAAGTTTTCGGTAATCAACGCAGAACCGAGTGCTACCGTCCTTCTTTTTCACCAATACTACTGGTGAACTCCATGGGCTCTCAGATGGTTCCACCACGCCATTTGCGTGCATTTCTTCAACCAAATGTGATACTTCGTCTCTTTTCGCGAGTGGTACTCTTTTTGGTGCTTGACGAATTGTGTTAGAATCACCAGTGTCTATTCGATGTTTTACAATGGCAGTTCTGCCATCCTTTTGGCCCTTTTCAGCAAATATACACCGATATTTGTTAATTAGCTGTTGCACTTGACTCTTTTCATTGGCAGTCAAATCCTTCGTCCACTCATTTATAAACCTGTGAGTAGATTGTTTGTCTATTTGCGATGTGCCGTAGTCCCTTGATGGATTTGACTCACAATTTATAATCGCTGATGCCTCTCGACACTGACCTATCACTGTTCCTTTTTTAATTAATTTGGACGAGTTTTCCATGTTGAGAACTCTTATTGGAACAAATTTGTCTTTTGTCGCTTCTACTAATGTTCTTTTGACAACAATATTACTTCTGCTCAATTGCTCATCATTCGCTTTTATAACCCACAACTTGCTTATCCCACAATCTCCATTTAATTTCGCCCAAACAATTGCTTCTGATTTAGGTGGTGTTTTTCTATTTTTATGAGCAATAACTTGTTTAATTTTCGGGCTCTGGTCACAATCAATGTTTAATTGGATCTCCGTGTTGGCATAACTCAACATTTTTCTTGTTTAATCTAGTGTGAAACCGTTTCTTATCATGAAGTCCATGCCAAGTATTATTTTGTCTACTATTTCCGCCACTATAAAATCATATTTAACTGTCGTAGTGCCAATAGTGATTTCCTTGGTAATTTTTCCTCTGATTGGAGCCTCTTCACCTGTCGCTGTTTGCAATCTTATTCCGATAAGCGGCTCTATTTCGTTCCTAACAAGGTTACTTCTTATAATTGAGTGTGAAGCTCCTGTATCCAACGTTACCATATATGCTACACAATCAATTAGCCCCTTGACAGTTAAACTATTCGACTTTCGAGCAATTTGTGAAATGGAGATTCTGGGGCAATCGGTTATGGGAGTCATATCGTGCCCCGCAGATCTGACTCGTTTTAGTTTAAAGCTTGATTAAAATTTACGCTATTTTGGACATGATCCTGTCTTTCTTCATGTCTGGGTTCATCTGCAGATTGATTTATTGAGCGCTTGCGTTTTTTACGACAGTCACGTGCCATATGCCCATGTATCACAGTTGTAACATTTACCTTTGAATTGGGTGTCTTTGTTGGTTGATGTGTGTTCGGTTTTAACGCCTGCTTTAACTGCTTGGCACACTACTTGAAATAAATCATCGTTCTCCACATCAATTCTACGCGCCTTTGGACCCGATCGGCACATCGCATTTGCTGTCTCCTGTGTTAGAGCGATGGTAACCGTTTCCGTAAATGTTACCTTAGGCGCAATTACTGTTGCACGTTTTGTCTCCTGATCGCGTCTACCATCAACAAACGCTTCGATCTTGCACTTTTCGATGAAATCACTCGTTGAATCTGCATACCACAAATGCGCAAGCCTCTCGACGTCCGCTGCATACGCCTGCAATGTTTCACCATTTATTTGCATTTGGCACTTTAGTTCCATTCGGTATATCTGTTTCATGTGATCACTGCCATATTCTTGCTGCAGTGCAGCCATAACCGCTAAATAACTGTTTCGATCACTTTCTGGAACAGTCTGCAATACTTCGGCTGAGCCTCCATTTAGCGTCACGATAAGTGCGGCTACGCTGTCCTCATTATTCCATCGATTACTTACAGCCGTGGTCTCAAATTGCAGCTTGAAAATGTTGAACGCTGTGGTTCCATCGTAAATCGGCGATTTTAGCCTCGTACCACTAAAAACATGCTGTGTAGGTCCATTTATAACAACACGTGCAAATATTTTTTTATTTCCTGTATTTATTTGTCTATACCATTTTCTAATCTTTGAATTTTATCATCAAAATCATTTATATGCGCTTCAAGTTCATTTACTTTGCTATGTAGAGTATTAGAAACTTCCAGAAGTTGCTTAGAATGTTCTTGAAGCTGTTCAGAATTTTCCTGAAGTTTCTGTTCTATTTTGTTAGAATTTTCTACAAGTTCATGCTTCATGTCTAATTTGAGCTGATTGGATTTTTCTAGAAGTTTCTGTTCCATTTTGTTAGCATTTTCTTGAAGCTGTTTGAAATTTTCTTGAAGTTCTGTTTTAAGTTGATTGGAATTTTCTTGAAGCTTCTGTTCCATTTTGTTAGCATTTTCTTAAAGCTGTTTGGAATTTTCTTGAGCCATTATCTGAAACTATTGCTGCATATCAAAAACTGGCTCATATCAAAAACTTGGGTCTGTACTTTCTCCTCTGTGTCCAGATTTTTCGATTACGATGCTGCAGCTTCAATTTGAAATTCGTGCTCCGCGAGAAGAATGCCTTGGGCACTAATTCTTTCATTAGGCGCTTCTGCAGCTCTACTTTCGTACCAGCAGTTGCAAGATTACGAATCGACAGCTCCTTCTATAGCTGGTCTACTTTAAGTTGATCGAATTTAACCATTTTGTATCACAATCCCACTTCTGACTCCAATGTTACGAAAATTCAGTCTACGGAAAACTGATCTACGAGTTCGTATCGCTAGATTGTGTACAAAATAAAAACACACTAATATTTGGTTTTAACTAGTATTATTTCAACTAGTATTAATTAACTTTATTTATTTAAATAACAACTTAAAGAATAATCACTTATATCAACTGCTGAATTTATACAATTTAGCTTAGCAATGTTCACTCACGAGACGCACTAGTTCACTATCAAATCACAACTGAAGTGAAGTACCCCAGACGCGGCTCCCTTATATACTGCATCAGTTCGACACGTTTCGACAAGCTTCGACTTGTTTCGAGAACCTTCTACTCGTTTCGTGAATGACGTATGCTATTGGCATCTCATTCGCACTCATGTGTTTTAATGCGCTGATCTTCCATCTCTTTCTCGCACACTGCCTCAGTGCGCTGAATGATCTTCCGTCTCTTTCTAACACATTGCTTAGTGCGCTGAATTGTCTTGAGTCTCATTTATTATTGTTGAATGCTTGCATTACATCTTTTCGTAACAATATATATATATATATATATATATATATATATATATATATATATATATATTGTTACGAAAATATATATATATATATATATATATATATACATATGTATATATATTGTTCCGAAAATTCAGTCTACAGAAAACTGTTCTACAAGTGCGTATCTCTGGATTCTGTACAAAATAAAAACACCCTTTTTTTGGTATAAATTATAACAAATTAACATTATTAATTCACTTTAATAAACAACTTTACTTATTATAAATTCTAACTCCTGCATGTCCACTATTTAACTTGACATTGATCACACACGAGATGCACTTGACCACTTTCCAATTACTACTGAAGTGCTGTGCATCAGATCCGGCGCCCTTTATATACTGCATGCATCAGTTCGACACGTTTCGACAAGCTTCAACATTTTTCGAGAACCTTCTACTCGTTTCGTGAATGACGCATGCTTTGGCATCTCATTCGCTCTCATGTGTTTTAATGTGCTGATTTCATTCGTGGCGGACTACAAAGCTTATCCAGATCTCCTTCCTCTAATCCCTCAGAGTTTGCTCTCAAGTCTATCTGGACTTAATCTTATCAGTTGCAATTTGTGTACTCTGTCTTAAGGACTGTTGCAACTCGTCTCGGTCTTCACTTTTCTTCTTGCACAAAATACTTTTTGAAATCGGCTTTTGCCCATCCATGCCAGTACGTTTGCAATGTGCTCCTACGTTGTATTGATTCATCTTACCGCGACTCCTGGCGGGTGTTTTTTTTGCGGATACACATTGCTTACTTCTGTAAATCCAATAAGCGACTGACTTTTGATATCCGACCCAATAGACATGTTTCCTGACTTCTTCCATCGTTTTATCAATGCGCAACTGACCTCCATTGGACCCACGATGGTATTTCCGTACTATCGCTTTTATTTTTGACTTGGTAACAACAATCAAATTTCGTGCAGTCGTTCTAATTTTTGCGATGTCGGGGTCTTTCTTTTTATCATTTCGTATTTGCTCTAGACTCCATTGATCATCTGTCACTACACCCAATGAACGAATTTGAATTATGTTCGTTTTTTATTCTTCTCTCCGGCACTCTTCGGATTTCATTGTACACACTCGTGCCGACACAGTGCCTGAATTTTCGAGATGGCAACTGGTGTTATTTGGACCATCCTCAGGTCTCTTTTCTGGAATGTATCCCTCGTATCCCTTATTTTGCCTTCGGAACTGTATTCTGTAAATCGGTGTCATGTGGTCACTGCCATATTTTCGTTGCAGTACCCCCATGACCGTTGAATAACTGTTTATGTCACATTTCGGAACTGTCAGCAAAACATCGGCTGTGCGTCCTTTTATTGCCACAATAAGCGCTGCTACCATGCCTTCTTTGTTCCATCGAGTAGTTACAGCCGTTGTTTCAAATTGCAGCTTGAAAATGTTGAACGCCGTGGTTCCATCGTACATCGGCGATTTTAGCTTCGTACCACTGACAACAGCGTTGTTGGACCTGTTATCTGTAACACATGTAAATCTTTTTTTAATTCCTGAAGCTCTTTATCGATGTTTTGATATTTCTCATCAACGTTATTTTCCAATATTTGTATATTATCGTCAACGCTCACTTTCCTGCTATTTACATGCACCTCAAGCATCACTTTGCCATGGAGGATATTCGAAACTTCCAGAAGTTGCTTCGAATGTTTCTGCATCTGTTCCTCCATTTTTACTTGATGTTGTTTCGAATTTTCTAGAAGTTCTACTTTAAGCTGATTAGAATTTTCTTGAAGCTTTAAGTTGATTAGAATTTTCTTGAAACTGTTTGGATTTTTTTTGTTAAGTTCAGCTTTATGTTGATTGGAATTTTCATGAAGTTTCTGTTCATTTTGTTGGCATTTGAAGCTGTTTGGCATTTTCTTTAAGGTCTGCTTTGAGCTGATTTGAATTTTTTAGTAGCTGTTGTTGTATGGCTCCGAGCAACTAGCTAATATCAAAACCAAATATTGAAACCGTAACCGAAACCGATATCCGTTTAAAACCGTTTCATTTTTAAAACCGAAACCGTAACCGTTATACGAATATCAGAAATAAACCGATATCCAAAACCGATATAAACGGTATCGGTTTTATACGGTTTTTAAAAAAGTATGCAAAAAACCAAAAAAACATATTTTATATAGAAGATCTTAAGTAAAATTTCATTAATTAAAATTTGGAGTTCCCAAAATAAAAATTTTTGGTTGTACAAAAATTCATATGTTGTTTTTTGAGAAACGATATTTCCAAAACAACGGTATTTGGTCTAAAATTTGTGTGTTTGTTTCATTAATCGAATTAACAACAAAACACCAGCAACTCCAAGCAAAATTTTTACGTTAAAAAATGATTCAAATTTTAATAATATTGGTTATTTATTTATTTTATTAGTAAAATAAATAGGGGAGCTTGAGATAAAGTGGAACAAGTTTTGAAAAGTTCATTTGAATATTTTTTAAATTCTTCTAAAGGATCTATTTAATAGAATACCATTTATGGATGCTCCATTTCGGACATAAACAAAACAATGCAATGCAAAAAAAAATGTAAAAAAAGTTCCAAATTATTAACTTCTCAGTAACTATTTAAGGAAATACGAAAAATGAAGTGCAAGTTACCAAGTTTAAAAATTTCAAGTATAAGGCAGATATTTGTTTACATTAGTGATGATTAAAAATTTCTTGTTCTTGCATCTTGTTCTTGCATTTTTTTTTTTTTTGTAAGAACTAATGCGAGAACAAAATCGAGATTTTGCAAGAAAAAGAACAAGAGCAAGTGTAAGACTAAGACTGCAAGAAAAGGAAGACCTGCATTTTTTTATGATTTTAATGTATTTATTATGTTTTTAAGGTAATAAAGATATACAAAAGAATTCAAGACATTACTAAATATTGAACAATAAGTAACAATGGAAAGCGTCAAAATATTTATGAACGTGAACATTAATGAAGATGTGTGTTTTTTTTTTTTTTTGTCGAATTCTAAAGAATATAAGCATCTTAAAAATAAGGCATGTGAAGCACTTTTGAAGCGGTAAATAGCTTTAAAAGTGCTTCAAAAGTCGCTTCAAAAAGATAAAATAGACAAAACAATGTTTTTTTCTCTTTTCTTCGCTACGCAAGTTCGTACATCGATTGTGCATATGCACTGTGCTTATGCACATTATTATTTTTGTTTTACTTTTATATATAGTTTTTTTGTTAATTTTAAAATCATGAAGTAATAAAAATAATATATGAACATTTTCACAGTGTGATATATTTAGCTGATATATTGCTTTTTGTGTTTTTCTTTTTTCACAAATCCGCTGATTCGTTTGAAAGTGCAACAACAACAAAAATGCGAATAAAGCAGCATCCAAGCTTTTGATAGAATTTTGGCGGGAAATTTTTTGTACCACAAAGAGAACTCGTTGTTTTTGCCAACTAGAGAGCTGTAATAGATACATACATGTAGTGTGGCGCCTTGCGTCTGTCCGTTGCCATGCGACTGTCTGTTGTCATGCGTCTGTCCGTTGTCATGTGTATGTCTGTTGTCATGCGTCTGTTTGTTGCCATGCGATGATACAGGAAAGCAACGAAGAGTTGTCGTTGTGAAAGTGTGTGTATACGAATCGTAATCGTTATTGTTATATTCTCTTCCTTCTGTTAGTATTCGCTTTGTAGCGTTTGAGTTTGTGTTCGCAAAGAAAAATGTTATTCTGCAAGGTATTATTTGAGTTCTCTTGACATACGGTACGTGTAGCATACGTATTTTTTTAATCTTTGACGAAAACAGAAATATACTTATACGAAATATTCCATATATTTATTGTATATGTATATCGTATACTGTATAGCGTCGTTGTAGAACGAAAAGTCACCAAATACATTTTTAAGAAAAAACTTAATTTTCGAGTTTGTTGATTAATATTATAAAAAGTAAAAGTGCATTTTTAAAGTTGAAATATCAATTGATAGATTTACATTTTCTTATCATGTGGTAAAAAAATGGAGATCATCGAATAAAAATTGACAGATACATAAAGATATTTGTAAAAAATATTTAGCGTTTTGAAAGTGTATTTGGTGACTTTTCGTTCATTTTTATTATAGCCTTGAGATTTTGAATTGTCTTGTCAACATCACTTGTTTTATACAATTGTTTTTTATTTGTTAATTCTTGTTAAAATATAATTCAAATTTTTATGTTATTGAATTTTTTTTTTTGTTAGTAAAATGTTGAAGAAATTGAAAATATGGAAAATAAGTAACTTAAATACAATTAATGTTCAAATTATATTCGTTTTCATAATTAATATGCAGTTTAAATTATTTGTCTTCGATCTTTATTTAAAA
This sequence comes from Dryomyza anilis, assembly GCA_951804985.1. Taxonomy (NCBI): domain Eukaryota; kingdom Metazoa; phylum Arthropoda; class Insecta; order Diptera; family Dryomyzidae; genus Dryomyza; species Dryomyza anilis. The sequence continues at coordinate 38,555,561 of OX638135.1, forward strand.
GATTAACATTTCTTGCCTTGCTCTTGCAAATGATCATCACTAGTTTACATATATTGCAGTTCACAGAATTGTTGAAATTTAATTTCTTTAACTTTTATGGATGAAAATTGTACAAAATTCTTTTTCTTTTCAATTCAGATCATATATCAGGTGAACTCAAAATGTTGCTTTTCATTGGTTTGTGGTCACGAAATTTTAAATTAAATTTTTTTCTTGACATAATCAATTAAATAATTCATATAACACAACATTTTTACTAAAATAACAACAAACATTGTTTAAATTACGTTTCCCACTTTACCCCAGTATCATAATTTGATCCTAATTTAGCACCATATAAAAAATGTAAAATTATTTGAAAAATATGGAAATAAAGAAAATTTATACAAAAACCGAAATCAAAACAGAAACCGTAACATGGAACCGGTATACCGAAACCGTTTCGTTATAAAAACTTAAAACCGAAACCGTAACCAAAACCGAAACGCGGAAAAAACCGAAATCGAAACCGTTATTCGTTTAGGTTTCAATCCTTGATCAAAACTTTGGGATTGTACTTTTTGCTCAGTATCCAGATTTTTCGATGACTTTGCTGCAGCTTCTACTTTAAAATCATGCTCCATGAGAACTATGCCTTAGATCGCAAATTCTTCCAATAGTCGCTTTTATAGCTACACTTTCGTACCAGCAGTTGGTAGATCACGACTCGCCAGCTCCTTCTTTAGCGGGTCGACTTTAAGTTGATCAAATTTAAAAATTTTTGTATCACAATCCCACTGACACCAATGTTACGAAAATTCAGTGTACGGAAAACTGATCTACAACTTCGTATCTCTGGATTGTATACAAAATAAAAACACGCATTTGTTTGGTTTAAATTATAACAAATTAACTTTATTAATTCACTTTAATAAACAACTTTACTAATTATAAATTCTAACAACTGCTGCATGTTCACTACTTAACTTGATATTGATCACACACGAGATGAACTCGACCACTTTCTAATTACTTCTGAAGTGCTGTGCCTTAGATGCGGCGCCCTTATATACTGCATGCATCAGTTCGACACTTTTCGACAAGCTTCGACAACCTTCGAGAACCTTCTACTCGTTTCGTGAATGACGCATGCTATTGGCATCTCATTCGCACACATGTGTTTTAATTTGCTTATCTTTCTCGCACATTGCCTCGTTGCACTGAATGAACTTCTCTTTCTAACACATTGCTTAGTGCGCTGAATTGTCTTGCGTCTCATTTATTATTGTTGATTGCTTGCACTATGGGGCAAATCCTCTTTGCGTAAAACAATATATATATATGTGAGAAGTGGGATTGTGATACAAAATGGTTAAATTCGATCAACTTAAAGTCGACCAGCTAAAGAAGGAGCTGTCGAGTCGTGATCTTCCAACTGCTGATACGAAAGTAGAGCTACAGAAGCATCTAATGGAGGAATTGGATGTCCAAGGCATTGATCTTGCGGAGCATGAGTTTGAAGTAGAAGATGTAGCATCATCGTCGAAAAATCTGGATAATGAGCAAAAAGAACAGTCTCAATGTTTTGATATGAGCCAGTTGATCGGAACTATACAACAAAAGCTTCTAGAAAATGCTAACAAAATGGAACAGAAGCTTCAAGAAAATTTAAATTTACTTAAAACAGAACTTCAAGAAAATTCCAACCAACATGAAGTAAAAATTGATCAACAGATGCAGGAACATTCTAAGCAGCTTCTGGAAGTTTCTAATACATTCCATGGCAAAGTAAACGAACTTGAGGCACCTGTAAATGACATTGTAGTGGACATTGATGACAAATTTGAAAAATTGGAAAATGGTTTCGACAAAAAGCTATAGAAAATACAAGAAAATGTAAGTTTACTACAGCTAGTGAACCGTCACCACATGTTGTCAGTAGCACGAGGTTAAACAAAACGATCAGCAATGACTATGCATAAAGTGACATTTATTGAAACGGTCACCACAGCGCTTACGCAGGAGATATCGACTACATTGTGCCGACCAGCGACAGAGATACGTGTACTAGATGAGGAGGAAGGAAATGTATGTCAAGGAGTAAGTAGAGCATCCAAAACCAGTTTTAAATCAGAATATTATGCTGCCAACACTCAATTGAAAGGTAAGAGCTATAACTGTGAAAAAAATAGGGGTACATGGCACGCGACTGTCGTGAAAAACGGAAATGTGTAATTGTGCAACCTCCTAAGGAATAAAGACTAGAAAATAGACCTGAAGATGTCCAAAATATCACCAAAGGACATCGTAAAAATTCAAGTACTGTGTTGGCGCGAGTTTGTAACATGAAATCCAGAGAGTGTCCGAGAGCAGTAGGAAAGACGAACATAATTAACGTTGATGGTAGATGATCAATGGAGAATAGAGCAAATACGAAATGATCAAAAGAAGGACCCTGACATCGCAAAAATTAGAACGTTTAAGGAACAACATAGAAAGCCATTATGGAAAGAGATAGCATCCAAAAGTCCAATAAGCAGGGTTTACTGGGCGCAGTGACAAAGCCTGAAGGTACAAAAAGGTTGTTTGTAACGTGTAAACTGAAGATGGCAACTCCGCTTGAAGTTTGATTGTTGTTCCCAAGTCAAAAATAAAAGCGATAGTACTGAAATGCCATTGCGGATCCAATGGATGTCACTTGAGCGTTAATAAAACGATTGAAGAAGTCAAGAAACATTTCTATTGGGTCGGATATCAGAAGTCAGTCGCCTACTGGATTCACAGATGAAAGCAATGTGTATCCGTAAAAAGAACACCCGCCATTAGTTGCGGTAAGGTGAATCATTACAACGTTGTAACACATTGCGAACGTACTGCCATGGATGTGCAAAAGCCGATTCCAAAAAGAGCTTTGGGCAAGAAGAAAAGTGAAGACCGAGACGAGTTGCATCTGTCTTTAAGGCAGAGTATACAAATTGCAACTGATAAAATGAAGTTCAGAGACGACTTGAGAGCAAACTCTGAGGGATTTAAGAAAGAAGATCTAGTTATGCTTTGTATGCTGTTAAACCCTAAGCTGCAAACACACAGGGAAGATAATTAAAAGGATTAATGACATTGTGTATCGGATTCAGAATACTACGGGCGTCAGACGAAAAATGAAAGTCGTACATTTAGACGCAATACAGAGAGAAATAGAGGATTAACATCTGTTCGGGACGAACAGATTTAGGTGGAGGAAAGTGTAATTTGTCCCACTGTGGAAGCAATCGACAATAATAAATGAGACGCCAGACAATTCAGCGCAATAAGGAATGTGTTAGAAAGGGACAGAAGATCATTCAGTGCACTAAGAAATGTGCGACAATGAGATGGAAGACGTAATTTGCCCCACTGTGGAAGCAATCGACAATAATAAATGAGACGCAAGACAATTCAGCGCAATAAGGAATGTGTTAGAAAGGGACAGAAGATCATTCAGTGCACTAAGAAATGTGCGACAAAGAGATGGAAGATCAGCACATTTAAACACGTGAGTGCAAATGAGATGCCAAAAGCGTCATTCACGAAATGAGTAGAAGGTTCTCGAAACAAGTCGAAGCTTGTCGAAACGTGTCGAAGCTTGTCAAAACGTGTCGATTTGATGCATGCAGTAAATAAGAGAGCCGCACCTGAGGCACAGCAAATCAGTAGTGATTGTAAAGTGGTCGAGTGCGTGAGAACAATGTCAAGTTAAATAGTGGACATGCAGCAGTTGTTAGAATTTGTTTATTAAAGTGAATTAATAAAGTTATTTGTTATAATTTAAACCAAACATAAGAAAGTTTTTATTTTGTACACAATCCAGAGATACGAACTTGCAGGACAGTTTTCCGGAGACTGAATTTTCGTAACAATATGTAAGTTTTGCCTTTTATGTCATTATATTTGACAAAACGTTTCGTTTAATCTGACTTTTAAACTACACGAGATCTTCTAATGTCATGTAGATATGATTTAAAGAAAATTCTTTGATGAATTAAATGCTGTATTTATATTTTAATTTGAAAGCACTCTACAGTAATACACAAGTTCGTTTTTGGACTGAAGTTTACTTTACTCAAAATGTTTAAAATATAAATTGCCACGCCCTTCCTAATAACCGGAGAATTACGAAAGTCGAAAAAATTTTTACCGCTCGGCCCCCTGGAACGAACCAAAAATCGAAAACCGACCGAGGTCAGAACTAAAAATTGTCTTGTCTTGCGTAAAGTAGGACTCAAAATTAAAAAATTGTAAAAAGTGACCTCAAAGTCACGCGGCACCCCCTAAACTTCAAAAACCCATGCTTTTTTTCTAACTTTATTTTCTGAAATATGAAATATGAATATTTATATATATATATGTATATATATATATATATATATATATATATATATATATATATATATATATATATATATATATATATATATATATCTATATATATATATCTATATATATATATATATATATATATATATATATATATATATATATATATATATATGAGTTAATCCTCTCTCTCTGTAGTGGGTCAACCTTTCTAAATGTGCGACTTTAATTTTTCGTCTGACGTCTGTAGTATTCTGAATCCGATACACAATGTCATTAATCCATTTAATTATCTTGTACTGTCATTCCCTGTGTGCTTGCAGCTTAGGGTTTAACAATTTCACTCGTTGCGGGCTACAAAGCATAACTAGATCTCCTTTCTTAAATCCCTCAGAGTTTGCTCTCAAGTCGTCTCTGGACTTCATCTTATCAGTTGCAATTTGTATACTCTGCCTTAAAGACTGATGCAACTCGTCTCGGTCTTCACTTTTCTTCTAGCCAAAAACACTTTTTGGAATCGGCTTTTGCACATCCATGGCATGTTAATCCTCTCTCTCTGTATTGGGTCAACCTTTCTAAATGTGCGACTTTCATTTTTCGTCTGACATCTGTAGTATTCTGAATCCGATACACAATGTCATTAATTCTTTTAATTATCTTTTAATTATCTTATACGGTCCTTCCCTGTGTGTTTGCAGCTTACGGTTTAACAATTTCACTCGTTGCGGGCTACAAAGCATAACTAGATCTCCTTTCTTAAATCCCTCAGAGTTTGCTCTCAAGTCGTCTCTGGACTTCATCTTATCAGTTGCAATTTGTATACTCTGCCTTAAAGACTGATGCAACTCGTCTCGGTCTTCACTTATCTTCTTGCCAAAAACACTTTTTGGAATCGGCTTTTGCACATCCATGGCAGTACGTTCGCAATGTGCTACTACGTTGTAATGATTTACCTTACCGCAACTCCTGGCGGGTGTTCTTTTTACGGATACACATTGCTTTCATCTGTGAATCCAGTAAGCGACTGACTTCTGATAACCGACCCAATAAAAATGTTTCCTGACTTCTTCAATCGTTTTATTAACGCTCCAGTGACATCCATTGGATCCACAATGGCATTTCAGTACCATCGCTTTAATTTTTGACTTGGGAACAACAACTAAACTTCGAGCGGAGTTGCCATCTTCAGTTTACACGGTACAAACAACCTTTTTGTACCTTCAGGCTTTGTCACTGCGCCCAGTAAACCCTGCTTATTGGACTTTTGGATGCTATCTCTTTCCATAATGGCTTTCTATGTTGTTCCTTAAACGTTCTAATTTTTGCGATGTCAGGGTCCTTCTTTTGATCATTTCGTATTTGCTCTATTCTCCATTGATCATCTACCATCAACGTTAATTCTGTTCGTCTTTCCTTCTTCTCTCGGACATTCTCTGGATTTCATTTTACAAGCTCGCGCCAACACAGTACTTGAATTTTCACGATGTCCTTTGGTGTTATTTTGGACATCTTCAAGTCTATTTTCTAGTCTTTATTCCTCAGGAGGTTGCACAACACACATTTCCGTTTTTCACGACAGTCGCGTGCCATGTACCCATATTTTTTTTCACAGTTATACCACTTACCTTTCAATTAGGTGTTGGAAGCATATCCTGATTTAAAACTGGTTTTGGATGCTCTACTTACTCCTTGACATACATTTCCTTCCTCCTCATCTAGTACACGTGTCTCTGTCGCTGGTCGGCACACTGTAGTCGCTATCTCCTGCGTAAGCGCTGTGGTGACCGTTTCAATAAATATCACTTTCGGCATAGTCATTGCTGCCCGTTTTGTTTCAGGATCCCCTATGCCATCAACGAACGCATTTATCCTGCACATTTCCAAAAAATCACACGCTGAATCGGAATACGCCAAATGTGGAAGTCTCTCAACATCCGCAGAATATTCCTGCAACGATTCACCATTATTTTGCCTTCGGAACTTCAGCTGTATTCTGTAAATCGATGTCATGTGATCACTGCTATATTTTCGTTGCAGTGCACCCATGACCGCTGAATAACTGTTTATGTCAATTTTTGGAACAGTCTGCAATACTTCGGAAGCTCTTGTTGTATAGCTCCGATCAACTTGCTCATATCAAAACTTTGAGACTGTTCTTTTTGTCCAGTATCCAGATTTTTCGACGATGCTGCTACAGCTTCTACTTCAAACTCATGCTCCGCGAGATCAATGCCTTGGACATCCAACTCCTCCATTAGACGCTTTTGGAGCTCTACTTTCGTACCAGCAGTTGGAAGATCACGACTCGACAGCTCCTTCTTTAACTGATCGACTTTAAGTTGATCGAATTTAACCATTTTGTATCACAATCCCACTTCTGAGACCACTATTACGAAAATTCAGTCTACGGAAAACTGTTCTACAAGTTCGTATCTCTGGATTGTGTACAAAATAAAAACACTCGTATGTTTGGTTTAAATTATCACAATTAACTTTATCAATTCACTTTAATAAACAATTTTACTAATAACAAATTCTACCAACTGCTGCATGCCCACTATTTAACTTGACATTGTTCTCACACGAGACGCACTAGACCACTTTACAATCACTACTGAAGTGCTGTGCCTCAGATGCGGCCTTATATACTGCATGCATCAAATCGACACGTTTCGACAAGCTCCGACTTGTTTCGATTATTTATTTTTAACCAACATAATTTTGCCGAAGCTTTAGTGGACGGCTTAAAGACATTGACAATCAAACTATTGCAGAGCTCGCTTATCCATATGCGGTGACTAACAATCTAGGGTGCGTTACATGGATAGATTTTTCCGTTGTACATAAACATCCCGCCCACTTTGCAGTGTCTGCAAAAAAAAGAGTATTAAAATGGGTCGAAATATTTAAAGAATATAAATATAAAATATATTGGTGTAGAAAGATCAAAAGATCTTTTTACAAGATCAAATACCACGAAAGTTGTGCTTTGATCTACAGCAAATCCATTTTCGCTCAAGGGTCGTGAGTTTAAACAGCCTTCTATTCGTGCTAATAGAGTAAGTATCTCTTCAAATGTAACTTTTGGTTATAATCAACCTTTTTCAAATGGATCTTAAAGCTTTTCACACCGAATTCCTAGGTCGTGAGTTTAAACAGCCTTCTATTCGTGCCAATGGAGTAGATATCTCTTCAAATGTAAACTTTTGGTTAGAATCAACCTTTTTTAAATGGATCTTAAAGCTTTTCACACCGGCTGGTGGTATGAAACGCCAGTTTAATTCTTGATGACTATAGGTTGAAATGACCTGATTTTTGAGCGTCATAACAAACTCTCGTCGATCTTTTTTAATCAAGTGGGCAGCACGCACGAAGTTAGTTCCATTATTGGAATAAAGATCGACGGGGCACCCACGCCTTGAAATAAACCGAGGAATGCAGCCAAAAAGGCTTGAGTTGACAGGTCACTGGTTGCTTCAATATGTATTGCCTTTGTTGAAAAGCATACGAACACGCACACGTATCCTTTGGTTATCGCCCAGTGTAGTATTTAATGTCAAAGGGTCCAGCAAAACTACACCACTGTTCGCAAATGGTCCTGTACCTATAGTACGCTCAGGGGGTAGAGCAGCCATTATTTGGGTATGTTGTTGATTGCGGAGTAATGTACAAACTTTTATGTGCAAACTTTTGTGTACAGTGGTTTTTATGAGTATCTTGAACTTAGGCACCCAGAACTCTGATTTCATAAGTCTCTATACTAACTGATTTCCACCATGGAGGATAATTACCCTGTGGGTCATAATGGTTATTAGTTTTGAAAATTGACTGTCATATGTTAATCGGCCATTGGTTCGCATTAAACCTTTTGAATCTAAAAATGAATTCAGAGAAAAAAGTCAACTGTTTGCGGAATTATGAGATTTTTGGTTTAAAGACAGATATTCTTCAGAAAATAGTCTTTTCTGACAAAGCAAAGTAAACCTCTCTCGCACATCCTTAATTTCCTGGTTAATGATGACAAGAGTTTCTAGTGAAACGAAAAACATACGCGGTGACTCTAAGGGCTCTAGGTAGAGCTAAAAATCTACATAGAATGTCATCTTGTACCGTTGATATAAACACTTGTAAAGGTTTCGCATCAATGGTCGTTTCAATAGACTTTTGAGAATTGGGCTGGCTACATGTGCTGGGTTATCGTGTAAATCGATATTGCGCCAATTTTCTCCGCCCACCTTTTCATGCCAGTACAATGGTCGAATCTGTCCAATAATGGGATGTATGTCGAATTGGGGAAAAATTAAGTCTGCAAGTTTGGCTAGCAAGACTACACCACAAAAATCAAGTCTGTGTAATGAAACAGTTTTGACTGGAGCAACACGAGTTTTGGCTACCATCAGGGTCGTGACGGCTTCATAATTTTTTGGTATAACGCGTATATACAACGCAGACGCGTATGCCTTTTCAGACGCATTTGAAAAGCTATGAAATTCGACTGTTACATTGGGTTTATATTGAGTCCATCGTGGAATCTCAATTTTATTAATAGCCGTGTAGGCATCAACAAATGCAAGCCATTTGTATTGGGTCAAGCGTTTTAGGGTCTCGTTCCACTCAGTTTTGTCGATCCACAGCTATCACAATGGGTGTTAACCAACCTGCTGAATCAAACAGCTTAGCAATGACTAACAAAACTTCACATTTTGTATGAGCAGTGTTGCGAGCTTCAGGGGTTTTTGTACTTGCCTTTTATTGATGAAATCGTCAGTGACAATTTCTCCTCGAAGTCCACAATTCTTGTCCAAGCATTTATTGTTAAATAAAAACGCAAGAATTTTTATACTTGCTTTATACCTTAAATAATTATTTTTAAGTATTTTACAAGCTTGAGCTTAAACTGAAAACACATCTGCACTCTAAGGTCCAGTTTTTCAGTGCTCGTTTGAACGTAGTTTAAATTCCGTTTAATTAATCTTCTCTTTAAATTAAACGTCGTTTAATTTTGTTAGCAGTTTTTCAGTGATAGTTTAAAATGAACACAGATCAAGACAATACATATGGCACCACAGGCAAATGACAAATAATTCTCCCGATTTTGACTTCTGATAAATGTCATTCAAAATTAAATAAATAAAAAAAATGTTTCAGAAAAATAAAATTAATGTGTTTTTAAATTTAAACAAGAGATCGAGCAACTAAAGTGCACGTGATACTTTTTTTAATGCATAGTGTGCAAAAATACAAAAATTAATAATAATTTGAAAATAACGCAGCGACAGAAAATAGTGAAAAGTGTTGTGAAAAAATGCATGTCAAAAACTTTTAAATGTAGTTTAAACCATCAGCATCGGTCGTTTAAACAAAGTTTAAACGACGTTTGAAGTTCACTGAAGAAATCTATTTTGATTTTAAACGAAATTTAAACCACAAACAAAGTTCAACTAGCACTGAAAAACTGGCCCTAAGGCAGTTCAAATCAGAATGCTTAAATTCTAATCTTAACCTCTACTCATCACTTCGTTATCGTGCGATTCACGAACCCTTGCTTATACTAAGTTCCTAAAACTCAACTCACAAATGCAAGCAAGCATATTCTTAAAACTAAAACTCCTGAACCCCACATTAGAAATAACAAATATTGTGAAATCATTCATTCATGCACATCCGTATTTCCTAATATCGTGAAATCATTAATCGAGAGAAAATTCCGATGTGCTAAATTATTTAACTCTTAAATGACCCACCGGCTGGCGTTAGCTTTGACTTAAATTACTTTTAGCCGGTGGCGCACTTGTTGGCGTGAGTCTTGGATTAAATTACAACTAATGTATTTTTTTGTTGCTTTTAAGCAAACTTAATTTAAAACCCTGACAGTATGCACTCATAATGTACTTGTCAGAGTTACGTCGTTGACGTTATTTTAAGTTTAACATGCATCTGTTATTGTTTTGATTTGAACTTTATGTGCATACTGGTTATTTATTAAATATATAAAAAAGTTTCTGATTCACAACAGCAGCTTTGTGCGCAAGCGGTGGAACAAGGAAAGATGCATACGGTGGGACATTTGTACGTCATCTACCAATTGTTGAAGAGTACGAATGGCGAAATATGGTGCACAATTCAATCCAAATGTCACAGTTTGCAATTCAGAGTCCTCAATAGGGTCTGTGGGCGACTTTCGAAGCAGAATGGGGTGTGTCTTTTGTGTCAACTAATATCTGACGATACATTTTTGTATATCAGCGTTGAACACAAAACGATAAAGTTACCATTTCAAAATTAAAGAGACTAGATCGAAGTGCAAAATTAGACCAGTGAACAAAATGCCGTTAAGGCTTTTGCCATTGAGCTTGACGCGTTGAAAACAACTTTTAATTTGGTTGTTACACGTTCTGGCTTAATCACAGCATGATAAGACAAGTTATAATGAGGGGGTCTACGGGTGTTTGATGGTACATACGGAATTCTCTTTATATGACCGAGTTCTATTCTAGAATTTCCCGATCATATTCAGCCTTAAATTCGAGTTTTTTAATAACGATTTTTTGTTTCTCAAAAATTGAGCAAGTGTGATATGTCTCGAGTGACCGTGATAATTTGTTTTCCATCACATTGTGTCGATTATATTGCATACGTGGATAATTCACTTGTCAAAGTGTTCAAAACCAAAGCTGGGGTTCTCAAATTTATGGCTGGGTTTAAGGTGAGCATAAGATCAGTTCACAAGTTTTTGTCATCGTCGCTGAAACGGTTTAATGCCAACCAGTTATTTGTGCAACAACAGCCTTTGTTGGTAAATCAATTTTACTTCTCAGCTTATCTGTGATAAATGTGACTTCAGAACCTGAATCTATCAAAACACGCACTGTGATGTGGTACCTTTATGGTACATATTAACCATAACGGTGCCGAAGTATTCCCTTCGTGCTTGCAGATAACGGTGAAGAGGGTTCTTCGATAGGGTCATTCTGAAAGCCAAGAATAGTGGACTATATCAGAGTAGTTATAGCTTGACGTGTAGAGCCATCGTCTTTCGAACATGATGCTATGTGCTCATCTTCATGTGTATTTGGGGTCGACTGATCTATATGCAACAGTGAATTATGTTTACCATTGCAAATTCGACATCTATACCAGGTTTTCAAATCTGTTACACTATGATAGACAGCTAAGCAATTTAAACAACTAAGCATTTAAAACAGCAAGCTGCTGCTTGTCTCTCAATGCACATTCATTGCAATGAGCCTGGGGCACTCGCGAAGAGTGTGATTGCCTTTGCATAATTTGCAAACAGCACCATCCCATTTAATTGGGTTGAGGGTTAAATTTCTTGGGTTCATGGTTTACTTTTATTTGGTTTCTTTGAAACGTTCACATGAAACGAGTGTACTCGTTTCTCATTCCAACAAGTTAAAGTCTTTATATTACCAACCGATTCGAGGGTTTTATATATATGGGCCAAGAACCCATCCAATTCTTTCCAGGTAGGAATGTCTGCAGAGTCCTTTAACGATTCCGAGAATGTTTTTCGGAAGTTTCGTCGAGCACAAATACTTGCATACGTGAGATTTCATATTGATCACTCAAATTTTTTCACGCCAAAAAGAAACCATTATTGGTTAGTGGGGCATTTTTTACTATGTCCCTGGCTTCACCTCTGATCTTTTGGTTGAGATAGAAAAGTTTTTCTATATTACTCAACTTAGAGTTATTTAAATATAGGGCCGAAAACATATCCCTAAATGTAGGCCAATTGACAAATTCACCGTGAAAAACATCGGTATCGCAGGGTGGTAATAGCACAGATGGGGAGTTTTCTGAAACCACTGGTACTTTGAGATCTTGTTCTTCAATGAAATTAAGAGACTTGAGCTCTGTTGCCATCGAAATAGAACAGAGTAGATATATCTCAAACGTCTCTTGATATTTGGCCGTATCTACTTGGCTATTTGGGTCTTCAGAGGTTTAGTGTACAGCCTCATATACAGTCTGTAGCTTCTCCCATAAATACGAAGCAGTGTATATTTTAAATGTTTGGAAACTTATCAATTGTTTCACCAAATTATATTTGGAATAACAAACGTTTAGGGCAGGCATGTCAAACACGCGGCCCTCGAAGACTCATCTGCGGCCCGCGAAGATTTTTTAAAGTTATATTTAAAAAATATAGTTTTAAGAATTGAATATTTTTAAATTCTTTTTATTTTTCAGGCGTAAAATGATTGATATGCTTTGTTGTAAATTTGTATGCAGCTCCATGTATCCAATTTACAGGGCATATAAGAAATTAAATTACTAATCTAGGTTAAAAATGTATCATTAATTTATTAATTATATTCCAATATTTAATAATGATAATATGATAAGTTTCAATAAAGAGTATTAATTTATTTTCTTATTTGGCATGTTAAAGAAGATACATTGCACTGCACAAATGGCATAACAATAATTTTTTCACTAAGTAATCATTTTGATATTCATAAAATTTTAAATTTATTGCAAAATTTTGAACTTCTCTAGACTTGTTTTCGTCAACGAATTTTTATACTCATATAGAAAGTAAATATATGGGGGCGCATGATTTTCTACGTCCAATATCAAAAAGAAAATTACATTATTGCTTTTGATCGAATATTAAAAATAGAAGGAGAGAAATGTAATAAAAATTTAAAAATGACAAAAACTTAAGCGAAACCACTTTCTGATTCAGTTCCAGTATCAAGTAATGGCGTAATCAGAAATAAATAATTTCTATCTGTTCAATTCATTGAAATATACATATCAGAAATGTCCATGTCGATTTTGGATACTTTGTCGTTCCATGCCATTTGACAAGGATACACAGAAGACTTTCATTTCATATTGATAAAGTTAAAAAATTGTTTGGGATTGGTTTTTAAATTATCTTTTAATTTTATAATATAATTATTGTAGCAGAGTTTGTTTAGATATTGGTAATTATGTCATGTCTGTGAGTATAAAATGTAATCGTTGATACAACCGGATTTCTTGTATTTTTTAAAATACCGGTTTTTCCTGTTTTTTTACCGATTTCAACTCCCGTTTTGAACAAATAGGTGCATTATTACGAAATTGTTTTATTTTGGGAATATTATCTTTAAAACAATCAAGTAAACAGGTATTAAATTTTTTAACAGAACTCAATAAGTCTAGCTCCGTAATTACCAGCGACCAGTCAATTTTGGAAATAGATGTGTTAAGAGTAGTATAATTAGCTCTTTTAAAGCAATAATTATTTTCTTTAGGGACAATCTCGTTATCAGTAGAACTATTTGAGTTGTTGCGTATTTGCAAACTAAGTTCTATTGTCGGATGGTAGGGATCCTCAGGAAAGAACAAAGGAAGGGTACGATTTATGGATGCAAGAAATATATTATCCACAAATGTAAGATCAAGTGTTTTTTCATATTTGTTTAAAATATTGTTAATTTGGTAAAGTGATAGTTCCATAAGGTTGCCCAAAAATTCATTAATCCAAAGAAGGACGAAGAATTAAATAAGAAAGGTAAACAGCGATATTCTAAATAACATTAGGTAAATAAAAATCACCTAATACAATTAGGGAGTCGTCTGGCATAAGTTTATTCTGAATGGTTTCAATTGCTTTAGCGTGGTTGTCATATATTTCAGAATCAGAGCATGGAGGTATGTAAGAACAAGTAATGAAAATGTTATTAAAATCAAATTTTACTAAAACGCAAACAAATTCTAAGTTGTCTGTATTAGGAACATCGATTAGTTCTGTCATTAAGGAAGAACGGGTAGCAGTTAAAACTCCACCACCCATCTTATAATGTCGGTCTTTCCTAAAAATTTGGAAGTTATTGCAAAGAATTTCTGTATTTAAGACATTTCCGCAAAGCCAAGTTTCAGTAAAAACTATAATGTCGCAGGATAAGCCGAAACTGTTTGTATATAACTTTGTTAATTTAGTATTAAGTCCACGCACATTCTGATAAATTAAGGTAAAATCATTGTTCACTAGCAGTTTTTTGAAGAAACCCCATCAGGACAAGAATGTGAACATTAGGAGGTCTGTTGTTATTTTTATATATGTATTCATGAACTTTCGTGGCCAGAATTCATTTTTTACTATAGTATCAAAGAAGTCTTCAGGGACAATTATTTAAAAAAATACTTTCATCATAGAATACTGAAAGTTATATTTGAATACTAAAATATCAGACATATTTAACGTGGAGCCAATACGTGTAAAAATGTGATATTTTATATCATCAACTGTGGTATCAGGTGCAAACCGTGATGCAAATATTGATTTTTTTGGAGGAACTACAACTAATTCTTTCCGCATGGTTTCTAAATTAGTGCCATGGTCAGTTACTAAAGTTTGACTAGTAGTCGGGTTAGCAATTATATCACGGTTATCAGGCAAATCTACAGCGTCGGGGAAAGTATTAACTGGTGTGGAGGGAGTTATTTCAATTTCTATTTGGTTAGAAATTTCTGGCAATGATTCAGTAGCAGGGAGGTTTTGTTTTTGCTTATTTCTCAATGTCCTCTTCCTCTTCCATGCATTTAAAATCATTGAAAAGTGATTCATAATGCTGGAATTTAGCCGTTAGAGAAGACAGTTCCTTGCTAATTTCACTAAATCCTTTCCTAGTTTGCTTTAAAATTTTATATAAATCGATGTCTGCCGGTCTGCCAAAACTTCCATCTCTTTCTCGCACATTGCTCAGTACGCTGAATGATCATCCATCGCTTTCTAACACATTGATTAGTTCGATGAATTGTCTTGCGTCTCATTTAGTATTGTTGTTTGCTTGCACATTTTTTACTATAGTATCAAAGAAGTCTTCAGGGACAATTATTTAAAAAAATACTTTCATCATAGAATACTGAAAGTTATATTTGAATACTAAAATATCAGACATATTTAACGTGGAGCCAATACGTGTAAAAATGTGATATTTTATATCATCAACTGTGGTATCAGGTGCAAACCGTGATGCAAATATTGATTTTTTTGGAGGAACTACAACTAATTCTTTCCGCATGGTTTCTAAATTAGTGCCATGGTCAGTTACTAAAGTTTGACTAGTAGTCGGGTTAGCAATTGTATCACGGTTATCAGGCAAATCTACAGCGTCGGGGAAAGTATTAACTGGTGTGGAGGGAGTTATTTCAATTTCTATTTGGTTAGAAATTTCTGGCAATGATTCAGTAGCAGGGAGGTTTTGTTTTTGCTTATTTCTCAATGTCCTCTTCCTCTTCCATGCATTTAAAATCATTGAAAAGTGATTCATAATGCTGGAATTTAGCCGTTAGAGAAGACAGTTCCTTGCTAATTTCACTAAATCCTTTCCTAGTTTGCTTTAAAATTTTATATAAATCGCTATATATATACATATATATATATATATATATATATATATATATATATATATATATATATATATATATATATATATATATATATATGTCCTGATGGGGTTTCTTCAAAAAACTGCTAGTGAACAATGATTTTACCTTAATTTATCAGAATGTGCGTGGACTTAATACTATATATATAAAAGGAAATATATGTAAATGGAAAAATACGATATTTGAAATAAATAAAATTCAAAATCCTATCAATCAATTTCCCTCATTGGGCATTATGATATTGTTACGAAAAGAGGTAATTTGCTTCACTGTGCAAGCAAACAACAATACTAAATGAGACGCAAGACAATTCATCGAACTAATCAATGTGTTAGAAAGCGATGGATGATCATTCAGCGTACTGAGCAATGTGCGAGAAAGAGATGGAAGTTTTGGCAGACCGGCAGACCGTCCACGCACATTCTGATAAATTAAGGTAAAATCATTGTTCACTAGCAGTTTTTTGAAGAAACCCCATCAGGACATATATATATATATATATATATATATATATATATATATATATATATATATATGTCCTGATGGGGTTTCTTCAAAAAACTGCTAGTGAACAATGATTTTACCTTAATTTATCAGAATGTGCGTGGACTTAATACTATATATATAAAAGGAAATATATGTAAATGGAAAAATACGATATTTGAAATAAATAAAATTCAAAATCCTATCAATCAATTTCTCTCATTGGGCATTATGATATTGTTACGAAAAGAGGTAATTTGCTTCACTGTGCAAGCAAACAACAATACTAAATGAGACGCAAGACAATTCATCGAACTAATCAATGTGTTAGAAAGCGATGGATGATCATTCAGCGTATTGAGCAATGTGCGAGAAAGAGATGGAAGTTTTGGCAGACCGGCAGACATCGATTTATATAAAATTTTAAAGCAAACTAGGAAAGGATTTAGTGAAATTAGCAAGGAACTGTCTTCTCTAACGGCTAAATTCCAGCATTATGAATCACTTTTCAATGATTTTAAATGCATGGAAGAGGAAGAGGACATTGAGAAATAAGCAAAAACAAAACCTCCCTGCTACTGAATCATTGCCAGAAATTTCTAACCAAATAGAAATTGAAATAACTCCCTCCACACCAGTTAATACTTTCCCCGACGCTGTAGATTTGCCTGATAACCGTGATATAATTGCTAACCCGACTACTAGTCAAACTTTAGTAACTGACCATGGCACTAATTTAGAAACCATGCGGAAAGAATTAGTTGTAGTTCCTCCAAAAAAATCAATATTTGCATCACGGTTTGCACCTGATACCACAGTTGATGATATAAAATATCACATTTTTACACGTATTGGCTCCACGTTAAATATGTCTGATATTTTAGTATTCAAATATAACTTTCAGTATTCTATGATGAAAGTATTTTTTTAAATAATTGTCCCTGAAGACTTCTTTGATACTATAGTAAAAAATGAATTCTGGCCACGAAAGTTCATGAATACATATATAAAAATAACAACAGACCTCCTAATGTTCACATTCTTGTCCTGATGGGGTTTCTTCAAAAAACTGCTAGTGAACAATGATTTTACCTTAATTTATCAGAATGTGCGTGGACTTAATACTAAATTAACAAAGTTATATACAAACAGTTTCGGCTTATCCTGCGACATTATAGTTTTTACTGAAACTTGGCTTTGCGGAAATGTCTTAAATACAGAAATTCTTTGCAATAACTTCCAAATTTTTAGGAAAGACCGACATTATAAGATGGGTGGTGGAGTTTTAACTGCTACCCGTTCTTCCTTAATGACAGAACTAATCGATGTTCCTAATACAGACAACTTAGAATTTGTTTGCGTTTTAGTAAAATTTGATTTTAATAACATTTTCATTACTTGTTCTTACATACCTCCATGCTCTGATTCTGAAATATATGACAACCACGCTAAAGCAATTGAAACCATTCAGAATAAACTTATGCCAGACGACTCCCTAATTGTATTAGGTGATTTTTATTTACCTAATGTTATTTAGAATATCGCTGTTTACCTTTCTTATTTAATTCTTCGTCCTTCTTTGGATTAATGAATTTTTGGGCAACCTTATGGAACTATCACTTTACCAAATTAACAATATTTTAAACAAATATGAAAAAACACTTGATCTTACATTTGTGGATAATATATTTCTTGCATCCATAAATCGTACCCTTCCTTTGTTCTTTCCTGAGGATCCCTACCATCCGACAATAGAACTTAGTTTGCAAATACGCAACAACTCAAATAGTTCTACTGATAACGAGATTGTCCCTAAAGAAAATAATTATTGCTTTAAAATAGCTAATTATACAACTCTTAACACATCTATTTCCAAAATTGACTGGTCGCTGGTAATTACGGAGCTAGACTTATTGAGTTCTGTTAAAAAATTTAATACCTGTTTACTTGATTGTTTTAAAGATAATATTCCCAAAATAAAACAATTTCGTAATAATGCACCTATTTGTTCAAAACGGGAGTTGAAATCGGTAAAAAAACAGGAAAAACCGGTATTTTAAAAAATACAAGAAATCCGGTTGTATCAACGATTACATTTTATACTCACAGACACGACATAATTACCAATATCTAAACAAACTCTGCTACAATAATTATATTATAAAATTAAAAGATAATTTAAAAACCAATCCCAAACAATTTTTTAACTTTATCAATATGAAATGAAAGTCTTCTGTGTATCCTTGTCAAATGGCATGGAACGACAAAGTATCCAAAATCGACATGGACATTTCTGATATGTTTGCTAACTTCTTTCAAACTAATTATTCCTCAGAAAATCACAAACATGATGTTCTCTATCCTTTCACATTAAATAGAAGCAAATATATTAAAATGCCGACTATTACATCCAATACAGTTTTAAGGTACCTCAAAACAATTTCAATATAATATTCAGCAGGTCCTGACTTCATACCTAGTTGTGTATTAATGCGGTGTGCGGGTATTTTACATAAACCATTAACCATATTATTTAATTTGTCCCTTAAGACAGGTATATTTCCGGATATATGGAAGGAATCATTTATTATTCTTGAAAGGTAGATCAACATGTACCAATCTGTTAGAGTTCACAACTACAGTCATAAATGGCTTTAATTGTGGATTACAAACAGATGTAGTATACACAGATTTCAGCAAAGCTTTCGATAGTGTTAATCACGAATTATTTTTAATAAAATTAGATCTATTGGGATTTCCAAAATGTCTCATAAACTGGATAAAATCTTATCTGACATTCAGAAAACAGAGAGTGTTATTTAAGGTATATTTCGGTTTCGTCAGGTGTTCCCCAAGGAAGTCATCTTGGCCCAATATTATTTATCTTATTTATAAATGACCTACCGTCAGTTATAAAACACTGTAGAATTTTAATGTATGCAGATGATGTCAAATTATTCCATTCATTTAACGATGCAGTACAGCAATCTTGCATTCAAGAAGATCTAAATAGGTTAGAAGATTGGTGTACTTATAACCACCTTAACCTTAATCTCAAGAAATGTAAGCAAATGACCTACTCTCGTACATGCCCTATTTATATAAGTTATAGCATTTCTGGAATTAATTTAGATACTGTTTTGAACCTTTGACGACTTAGGAGTATCAATGAATCCTAAGCTTCGTTTTCATCTATACATTAATAAAATGACAAATAAAGGTGTTTTAGGATTTATAAAACGCTGGTTTAAGAGTTTGACGATCCATATACGACGAAATTGCTTTATACCTCACTTGTACGTCCCATTTTGGAATATGCATCCATTGTTTGGAACCCACACTATAATATACATAATGGTACTATTGAATCAGTTCAAAAACAATTTTTATTATTTTCACTTCGAAAACTCAATTGGAATCCGGATATACACCTACCACCTTATAAAAATCGACTAAAATTACTTAATCTTCCAACTCTTAAAAGCAGACGAACAATGCTTGGTGTCATATTTGTATTTAAATTAATTAATGGTGGCATAGAATCAAGTTATTTACTTCAAAATATATCTCTAAATTGTCCGACAAGGCAAACCAGACAATACATTCCGATAAAATTGGGCATATGTAGCTCTAACTATCCGTCATTATGCAATGAGTTTATATATAATAATAGTTTGGCATTACAGTCCTATAAGAACTTAGGACGAGCTCTCTCACCATTTTGAGCTGTGCGTGTTTTTTATTTGTACTGAAAGTGGTGGGACCTACAGTTTATTGCCGAATCCGAACGGTGGGGAGAGCTTTCACATAGGCAAAGTTTTACTCTAGTAGGTTAGCCATTTACTGCCGAGAGGTAGCGCGGTATAGAAAAATGTTTCTATGAATAGATGTTGTTAGCCCCATTCCAGGCTTGAACCGGGGTCCTTTCGGCTCGCAGTCCAACGCACTAACCACTGAGCTACCGCGGCTACATGCAATGAGTTTAATGAATTATATTTTCTTTTCTATCTTTCTGACTCGATTGACGTAGTAAACAATAATATCGTTCAACACCTAAATACTTAATTAGACTTTGTATACTTTAATGAGACTTTTTTTAGTTAACTGATGATATTTATCTGTAGTTAACTCGCGAATTCTCGTGAATCTGACCAGCTCGGTCTACTCAAGAAACGGTCACCAATCCGCGCGATATGCGGATGTGCCTCTCGGTCGGTTGGGCGGGTAAGAGGGCGTGGGATTCTTTCGTTAAAAAAAAAAGATCAGCACATTAAAACACATGAGTGCGAATGAGATGCCAACAGCATGCGTCATTCACGATACGCGTAGAAGGTTTTTGAAACAAGTCGAAGCTTGTCGAAACGTGTCGAACTGATGCCTTCAATATGTAAGGCCGACGCATCTGAGGCACAGCGCTTTAGTAGTGATTGTAAAGTGGTCGAGTACATCTCGTGTGATAAATGTCAAGTTAAATTATGTGGTACACAATACAGAGATTCGAACTCGTAGAACAGTTTTCCGTTGACTGAATTTTCGTAACAATATTTTACCGCAAAAACATCTCCATTCAATTCAATTGCATTGACAAAAATTTTGTTTTTTTAATTTTTCGCCTGCGACGGTCATCAAAATTTGATCATCATAACATTATATTTTATTTTCAACCTAAAAAAACAATTGAAAAAGTGTAACAAAAAGTAGTAGTATTTTTGCCTGCACCTCGTTTGCATTCTGTGAAGAACAATTAAAATTCTTTAATTATCATAACATTTTATTTAACGTTACAATCTAAGAACAAACTGAAATGTTTTAATAAATAAAGCACGATTTCTTCTTTTACGATTTTGCTATCCACAAAGTAAAATTTTAAGAAAAACTCTAACGATTTTTTTATTCTTCTTCTGTGGCGCTTTTACAATAAATTATTAACAGTTAAACCCTATTATGTTTAGGTAATTGTCATCTTTCTGGGACTTATGACCGTCAGTTTCTATTTTTAATCCCTATTTCGTAGGGTTATATCACGGCACTGACTTATGTACCAATATAATTTTCTTTTTCATTTTTTATGGTGTATGAATGCGGCCCTCCACATCTTTTAAATTGCCAATGCGGCCCGTGATGCCAAATGAGTTTGACATGCCTGGTTTAGGGTCGAAATGGAATATTAAATAAATGTGTCAAATGAATAAACCAAGTATACGAGGGTCTAATGACGTTTCTCAACTTTTGAAGCTCGAGTTTAATTATTAAAATAACCCAAACATTTTTATATATTAAAAAAAGTTTTAAAATTATTTTTATTAAACAAAAAAAAAGGTCCAATTGAAATATAAACGAATTGATTAAAAATCCACAACATTCGAATTAATATTTCAATTGAAATGTTAATTGTTAGGGTCTGATTAAATTACCAATGATAATTTAATAGATTTGAATTAAGAAAAATTCAAAATCTAAAAAAAAAATCGAATAAATATTTCAATAGAAACATTTAGGGTTAGGGTCTAATTAATTTATCAGTGATAATTAAATAGAGTTGGATTCAATTGAAATGTTAATTGTTAGGGTCTGATTAAATTACCAATGATAATTTAATAGATTTGAATTAAGAAAAATTCAAAATCCAAAAAAAAAATCGAATAAATATTTCAATAGAAACATTTAGGGTCTAATTAATTTATCAGTGATAATTAAATAGAGTTGGATTAAGAAAAATTCAAAATCTCGAAAAATCGAATAAATTTTTCAATTGAAAAATTTAGGGTAGGGTATTATTTAATTATCGCAAATTAAATAGATTTGTATTAAGTAAAGTTGAAAATCCCAAAAAATCGATAAATTAAAATGTTAAATAACAATTAGGGTCTAATATAATAATGATAAAATCGAGTAGGAATAAGAAAAATTCAAATTCCCAAAAAATTGAAAGAAAAATTACAATTAAATTGTTAAGTAACAACAACAACGAATGTGGTATAATCGCTAAACAAATTTTGACCCAATTGCCGAATTTGTTCAAGTTAAATTTTCCCAATTCGGAATGATCTTTAAAATGCTGAAATAAAACTGAATGTTAATATCAGTGGTTTCCAACCTTTTTGGTGTCGCGACCCCCTTTTTCACTTCATATGTCTCTTGCGACCCCTTTGAATTTATAAAATAGAGATGTTTTTGTTTACACTGTTCTACAAATTGAGGGTTGTTGGATTTACTCCCCACGTCGACATTTTGCAATAAATAGAGTCAAATAGTTTGGTACTTTATATCGGAATTTCTCGCACGATTTCGACATGCTACAGATACAAACTTTATCACAAAATAAAACATGAACCACGCCCTACGGATAATTGTAAAAAAAACTGTGTCCAGATATTAGTTTTTGCAAATTATCAAACAGAAATTTCTGTTACCTAAAAAGTGTTTCGAACGTAATTTATAACCTTAATTTATCTCTTACTTACTTTTCTTAAAATATAGGTTTCCGATGTTTTGTTGTCAAATTTTCAAAAAAATGTTTCAAATCATATTTTACTGTTTTTTTTTTCTAAATATATTTTAAAGTTTGTTTATGAAACATTTGATTAAAATGCAGAGAAATACACGCAGCGATATAGAATTTTATACTGAAATATTGTAGTGGAGCTAGGTGACGAAACATACGCATTATTGGGAAACTCTTGATGTATATTTGACTCGACAGGCTTAATAGGGTTAAAAAAATGTTAACTGAACTGAAAATTTTGAAAAATTGACGTAACAAAATAATAAAACGAAATTGGGAAATATATACTGCATATTTGGTATAGAAAGTCGTGACGTATTATTTTGTTTAGAATTATATTTTAAATTGATAAAATTACAAATGAAATTGAAATATTTCAATTTAAATTGAGATTATTCCAAATGAAATGGAGATTTTATAATTAATATTGCAAAAATTTTGAATAAAATTGAGATTTTACCATTCAAAATTTGAAAAATTCCAAATGAAATCAAGATTATTAAATTTGAAATTGAAAAAATTGAATGAAATTAAGAAATTAGCAACACATAACAAAGTAATTTAATATTATTTAAATATTTTTCGCACGCCGACAATACATACATAAATCATTTAATAACGAGAAACATAAATGGGAACCGGTTTCGATTTTATATTCGGAATCGAAACACTTTTAAAATGTATAAGTGGGACCAACATCGCTATTATAAAAGGTCTTGATACCAGAATCGGAACCGTTAACCCAAATCGGATTTGTCCCTGAAATCATTTGTAATTTTCAGAATTTCAATTGTGATAAATAACACTCTAGACACACTTTTTAGGTAACACAAATTTAGTAGTGGGCAAATTCTGAGTACGCAGCAATAATCAGGTGAATTAAATCTACCAGAAATGAGAGGTTTCATATTAAATCATTGTAGAACAGTGTAAATCCGAATGTTTGCGAATTTATTGCAATTTTTCTAATATAAACATTTAATTCGGTTTGATTTTACGACAACAATTTCAGATTAGAAGTATTTTTAATATTTTACCTTTACAATTTAATACTTGATATTGATAAATTTAAAATTTTATTTAATTAATTTTTTTTTTAAGTAAATCATTTAAAAACCCCTGAAAATGGACACGCGACCTCCTTGGGGGTTGAGACCCACTGGTTGGAAACCAGTGGTTTATATAATATTATAATATAACAATATAATACAAAATTACAATATAATTTTATTAATGAAATATGCGTTCTTTTTTTTAAATTTACCTCGGGTCCGGGTCAGCGCTTCGTGGGTCGAATCGGGTCAACACTTCGTGTGTTAGAAGTATTAATTAAATAAATATTTTATATTGTTAAATCGGGTTTGGGTCAGCACTTGAGGGTAGTAAATAAATCAAAAGAAAATATGTTTAATCACTTGATTTGTGTCGTTATGCAGCCGCTGCTTTGTGGGTTTTTCTGTTGCTTTATTTGTATCGTTTTTTGTGCAATAGCTATAATGAGCGTATTGACAAACTAACAAATAAAACTACGCAAATTAAAATTAAATTAAAATTTATCAAATAATTTTATAAATCGCACAGCCCTACTGAAAATATCTAAAACATTTAAATTTTTTAATCTAAAATTTAAGGTCAAGTTCTGTTGCTACTGATTTTTTTGTTCAAACATTTATAATTCAAAATGTGTAATATCTCTTACCGTTCAAACACTTTTATCAAAAATAAGTAGTCGAAATCAAAATATTTGTCTTCAAAATTTTTAATTGTGGCAATAGTTGAGCGAGTCGATCATTTAAATCAGCTTGGGCGAGCTGAAAATTTGAACGCAGGTCTCCCTTAGTCCTCTTCGCTCAAGCTCATTTGAGCGATCAACCATCGCTCAACCCTCTTCGCTGAAGTTCATTTGAGCGATAAAAAATCGCTAACCCTCTTAGCTCAAGCTCATTTGATCGATCAAAAATCGCTCAACCCTCAAATGACTTTGAGCGATTGACAATCGCTAAAGTCTCTTCGCTCAAGCTCATCTGAGCGATCGACCATCGCTCAACATTCTTCGCTCAACTCAATGTGTTGAGCAATGAGTTGAGTGATGGACTTGAGTCCGCTCTTTTACAACCTTGCTTTTAATAAAACGCATGCACCAATAGACAAATTTTAAGCATCAAGTACCAAACTGTCAAGCATGAGTTGAGTGATGGACTTGAGTCCGGTCTTTTACAACCTTGCTTTTAATAAAACGCATGCACCAATAGACAAATGTTAAGCATCAAGTATCAAACTGTCAAGAAGATTGGTCTACATTTGAGTGTCGTCGTGTTTGATTCCGAATTTAAGTGTTTATACCCGGTTTTATACTGATATTTGTTTTTAACTTTATCATAAATAACTCAGTGCTTTAAATAACTGCAAAACTTTTTAACTTTATCTTATAGTTTAGTGTAGAATTGAATTTCTGTTTTAATTGTGTTGCTGCTACAACAATTTTGCGCAAATTTATATGTGATAATTGTGTTTGCGTTGTGCTGAGTTTTTATGTTATTAACAGAATTCTGCTGTTTGTGGTTGGTGTATTAGCTTACAGTAGTGTCTTCAAATATTATTCTTGATTTTAATTCTTTTAATTTTTTTTATTTTTTGTTATTTTCTATAATTTTCAATATGATTTGCTCTCACCCAGCGTGTTCCACAAAAGGTGAAGGAGAGCGCCAAATATTGTGTTGGCTCTGTGATAAACCATATCACATAAGGTGTATAGGGATAAGTGCTCGTGTCGCTGACGCTTTATGTGACAATAAGGGTCTTCGCTGGTGCTGTTTGAAATGCAAACATATCGATATAAATTTTTATAATTTTTTTTTAAAACACTAAGCAAGTCTTCACTGACATTAATAAGGACCTTGCTTCTCTCTTTGATAAATTTCAAAATTGTGAAAAATCTTTTTCTGAATTTAATGAGTTCGAACAAGTGATTAATACTCCGTCTAATATGCCGAAATATCTCTCAAGTGTTCCGTCTATATCTTTAACTTCTACAAACTTAATTGAAATTGACTTGGATTTCCCTTTTAAAATCAATTTAAATTCACAACATATTAATCAATCGGATAAGTCAGAAATGGACCATCCTGACCAACAAAATCAAAATAATTTAGAAATGGTCCCTCCTGACCAACCCAATTTAAATGTGGTCCATCATTTCACTTAATAAAACATAAAGATCTTCGAATTATTCCTCCCAAAAAAATGTTTTTATATCACGTTTTGCACCGAACACAAGTGTAGAGGACATCAACTACTACATTAAATCAAAATTAAACCGTAATGCTGAAATAGATACATATAAATTCAACTTAGCATATACTAGAAATATATCATCATTTAAGGTAATTATTTCTGAAAATGCACTTAATGAAATCCTGGACAACAATTTTTGGCCTAGAAATACACTTGTTCGAGAATTTGTCTACAAAAACGATCGCAGACAAGACAATATCGTCCGTCCACCCCCTCGTTTGACAAATCAGTCAAAAATGTTCATGGCTTACCAAAATGTCCGTGGACTAAATACTAAACTTTCATCTTTATACTTAAATAGCTTTGACTTCACATATGACATAATATCATTTATTAAATTCCGAAATCCTATGCAACAAATATCAAATCTATAGATGTGATCGCGAAAATAAAATTGGTGGTGGAGTTTTACTTGCAATATCCACTTCATTAATAGCTGAAGAAATTAATATAAATTCCGAAATAAAATCAGATTGTGTCTGTGTTAAAGTAAACAAAAAATCCTTCTATATAATATGTTCCTACATACCTCCTGGTTCAGAGTACTTATTATATGTAAAACATTTGGATTCAATACATAACATCATTACTTAAATCTGAAGACTCTATTTTCATCTTTGGGGATTTTAACCTACCATCTGTTTCCTGGAATTCATCAATTGACTCCTCATCTTTGGTTCCTTCATCTCCGCTAAATTGGAACATTAATTTTTTGGATACTATGGCTGAACTGTGTTTATACCAAATCAATAATATAATGATTATTTCAATATTTTGATTATTTGAAATAATCAAAAAAAGTGGTCGACTATTTTTTTTTTTGATTATTTCAATTTTTTGATTATTTGAAATAATCAAAAAAAAAGTAATCGACTACTTTTTTTTGATTATTTCAATATTTTGATTATTTTTTGATTATTTGAAATAATCAAAAAAAAAGTAATCCGACTACTTTTTTTATTATTTCTATTAAAAAAAAATGCAATAACTAATTAAGTTAAGTTTGAATTTTAAATAAAGTTTTGTATTTTCAAATCTAAAATTAAAGTAATCAGCCCATTCGAGAAACGCGTCGGAAAACATTTGAGTACCTACTGTCGTAAGCATATAAAAAATTAATTAAAAAATAAAATTACATTAGTTTGGTATTTTCAGTCATTTTAAAATGTCAAATAGAGTACGTCGAAATTTGGCATTTAATATCGAAATTGAGACGAAAACAATGTTGCGTTGTTTATAAATGTTTCCCGTTCCTCGGAAAACTTGATAAGATTTTATTCGGAAGGAGAACAATCCGACGAGCTTCCGTTCATCGGGAACCTCGATTGGGCTGAATATATTTTTTGTGATTAAAATTGAATAATTATCAATAAAAATGTAAATTTTAGATTGATATATGTACATTCTCGGTTTATATTTTTTTTTAATAAACTAAACGAAAACTCGTTTTTTTATCTGAGAGCGGTAGGGACCGGCAAAAATTATAAATAGAAAATTGTAATGGTTAAAAAAAAAATGTGCGCAAAAAAGTTCCCGATCTTCACACTGCATGTAACGGATAATCTTAAATTGTGGTTAGTAATAGTGAACGACATTTTTGTATTTTTTCACATTCGGTTCGAATAACTTGAAATTAACTATTTTATTCATAACTAGCTGGACCCGTACACGACTCGTGCAAAGATTTTGTGAATGCAATGTTATGGAGCAATTTTATTAATATAAATAACATTTTTATACCCTACACTAAGAGTGAAAGGGTATATTCAGTTTGGTACGCCGTTTGTAACACCCAGAAGGAAGCATCTCCGGTAAGGAAAAGTATATATATTCTTGATCAGCATGACCTCCTGAGTCGATTTAGCGATGTCCGTCTGTCCGTCTGTCCGTCTGTCTGTCTGTCTGTATGTCTGTCTGTCTGTCTGTCTGTCTGTCTGTCCGTCTGTCTGTTGAAATCCCTACTACTTTTAAAATTGAAGAGCTAGATAAATGAAACTTATAACTTAGATTACTAATATACCTACGCTGTATGTGCGAAATTGGCGAGATCGGTCCACTGTGACCTATGATCCGATCACTTATGTTCAAATACCTCATATAAAATGTACATATAATGATCAATTTTTATGTATACGTGCTTGGGTAAACTTTTTTGGTCAAATATATATTGATATCATGCTCAAATACATGATAATAATGTTTTCCGGCGAAAAGACTTGTGGTTCACAAAAAAAAAAATTGAAATTCGGTACACCTACCCATTTGTAAATATGGGTATCAAATGAATAGAAATTCTTCAGCGATTGAATGTTTGTAGTTATTTTCAGGATTCGTATATCCTGGTGACCTATATATCACTTTGTATGGTAACCACACATATGTGTAGGGTATTTATAGTCGGTTTAGACCGACTATAATTTTGATAATCCTAACTATCATAATTACACCTACTTTAAAATTTCCCATGTGATCTAACCTTCCCAACTGGTTATTATTAATATCAGGGACCCGTGCTTCGTTGTGGACGTTTTTTTATTGGTTCTATAAATGTAGTAACCAAAACCAAACTAATTCTCCGCTAAAACAACTTTTCTCATATACAATTCTTTCTCAGACTGTGCTTCCCAGTAGATTTCTTTCCCGTAGAATTCTTCCCCGTAGAGATTTTCCCAGTAGAAGTTTTATTGTGGTTAGTCTTAGTGAGGTGAATTTTAATGTGGTGAGTTTTAGAGTGGTGAATTTTAGTGTGGTAAGTTTAAGTGTAGTGAATTTTATTGTTGTGTGTTTTAGTGTGTTCAATTTAAGTATGGTGATTTTTAGTGTGGTGAATTTTAGTGTGGTGAATTTTAGTGTGGTGAATTTTGGTGTGGTGAGTTTTAATGTGGTGAGTTTGAGTGCAGTGAATTTTATTGTTGTGTGTTTTAGTGTGTTCAATTTAAGTGTGGTGAATTTTAGTGTGGTGATTTTTAGTGTGGTGAATTTTAGTGTGTTGAATTTTAGTGTGCTGAATTTTGGTGTGGTGAGTTTTAATGTGGTGAGTTTTAGTGTGGTGAGTTTTAGTGTGGTGAGTTTTAGTGTGGTGAGTTTAAGTGTGGTGAATTTGAGTGTGGTGAATTTTAGTGTGGTGACACCCTCCGGACTCTTGGTGCAAAATTTCAGTTAAATCGGTTCAGCAGTTTAGTCGTGATGCTGGAACAAACAGACAGACAGACAGATAGACCGACAGACTGACAGACAGACGGACCAAGAGTTTTATATTCATAATAAAAAACTCAAAAAACAAAGTAGTTCGTTCCAGTTAAACATCATGGATTACAGTTTAAATAATGGTAAATACATAAAGTCAAATTTTTATTTTATGCTAAAAAAAATCTTATATAGAGAAGGAAAATGTTCAAATGTCTGTTGATACCGATTTTGATTCCGACGATTCAGTTAATGATCCAGACTTTTTCATAGACACAAAAAAAGGAGTGAATGCCAATGTATCATCAAAAAGAAAAATTTTTACTGATGAAAAAGTAATTTTTAATGGTAAATTTTATAAAGATGTCAAAAAAGTAAGTTTTAGTTTTATAACGTACTAGCTGGACCCGTGCACGACTCGTGCCAAGATTATGTGAATTCATAGATATAAAGCGATTTTATTAATATAAAAAAACATTATTATTATTTTTTATGGGCCCGTGATTCGCTGTGGAAGTTTTATTGGTTTTATAAATGTAGTAACCAAATAATAATTCTCCGCCAAAACAACTTTTCGCAAAGACAATTCAGACAGTAGAATATTTCGCCACAGAATTCTTTCCAGTAGAAATCTTCCCCGTAAAATTCTTCTCCATAGAACGCTTTACCGTAGAATTCTTCCCGGTAGAACTCTTCCCGGTAGAATTCTTCCCCGTAAAGTTTTTCCCAGTAGAAGTTTTAGTGTAGTTAGTTTTAATGTGGTGAGTTTTAGTGTGTTAAATTTTTAGTTTAGTGAATTTTTAGTGTGGTGAGTTTTAGTGTGGTGAATTTTTAGTGTGGTAGTTTTAGTGTGGTGAGCTTTATTGTGTTGAGTTTTAGTGTGGTGAGTTTTAGTGTGGTGAATTTTGGTGTGGTGAGTTTTAGTGTGGTGAGTTTTGGTGTGGTGAGTTTTAGTATGGTGAATTTTTAGTGTGGTGAGTTTTAACGTGGTGAGTTTTATTGTGGTGAGTTTTAGTGTGGTGAGTTTTAGTGTGGTGAGTTTTAGTGTGGTGAGTTTTAGTGTGGTGAGTTTTAGTGTGATGAGTTTTAGTGTGGTGAATTTTAGTTTTTTGTTTCATCTTTTTAGATTGTGTATGTGCTGAGTTATGTCGTTTTGAAAGTATAGGTTGTATGGGAGGTACCACGCCCCTTTGTCCAATCCCGCCCATATATAGCCTATGACACCCTCCGGACTCCTTAGTATCCTGTGGCAAAATTTCAGTTAAATCGGTTCAGCGGTTTAGACGTGATGCTGGAACAAACAGACAGACAGACCGAAAGACTGACAGACGGACCAATAGTTTTATATGTATAGATTATAACGTATTGAATAATTTCTTAATAACATTATGTTAAGGACACTGATAAAAATAGCAGTAAAATGACGACAGCAGCAATATGCGTAAATTGTAGTTGCACTATAAGAGGCTGCGGAGATGTAACCTCAAATTTTATAAAGCATTTACGTACCAAACACATGGAAACTTTCAAAATATATATGTCCAATAAATCACATGCAAAGAGTAAAAAAATGTTATATTGCAACACGATTTTGATAGTCGACTTATAACCTTTATTGTGGATATAGCTTCACCACTATCAATAGTGCAACGAAAATTGTACAAAATTAATATTAATATTAATATTAATATTAATATTAATATTAATATTAATATTAATATTAATATTAATATTAATATTAATATTAATATTAATATTAATATTAATATTAATATTAATATTAATATTAATATTAATATTAATATTAATATTAATATTAATATTAATATTAATATTAATATTAATATTAATATTAATATTAATATTAATATTAATATTAATATTAATATTAATATTAATATTAATATTAATATTAATATTAATATTAATATTAATATTAATATTAATATTAATATTAATATTAATATTAATATTAATATTAATATTAATATTAATATTAATATTAATATTAATATTAATATTAATATTAATATTAATATTAATATTAATATTAATATTAATATTAATATTAATATTAATATTAATATTAATATTAATATTAATATTAATATTAATATTAATATTAATATTAATATTAATATTAATATTAATATTAATATTAATATTAATATTAATATTAATATTAATATTAATATTAATATTAATATTAATATTAATATTAATATTAATATTAATATTAATATTAATATTAATATTAATATTAATATTAATATTAATATTAATATTAATATTAATATTAATATTAATATTAATATTAATATTAATATTAATATTAATATTAATATTAATATTAATATTAATATTAATATTAATATTAATATTAATATTAATATTAATATTAATATTAATATTAATATTAATATTAATATTAATATTAATATTAATATTAATATTAATATTAATATTAATATTAATATTAATATTAATATTAATATTAATATTAATATTAATATTAATATTAATATTAATATTAATATTAATATTAATATTAATATTAATATTAATATTAATATTAATATTAATATTAATATTAATATTAATATTAATATTAATATTAATATTAATATTAATATTAATATTAATATTAATATTAATATTAATATTAATATTAATATTAATATTAATATTAATATTAATATTAATATTAATATTAATATTAATATTAATATTAATATTAATATTAATATTAATATTAATATTAATATTAATATTAATATTAATATTAATATTAATATTAATATTAATATTAATATTAATATTAATATTAATATTAATATTAATATTAATATTAATATTAATATTAATATTAATATTAATATTAATATTAATATTAATATTAATATTAATATTAATATTAATATTAATATTAATATTAATATTAATATTAATATTAATATTAATATTAATATTAATATTAATATTAATATTAATATTAATATTAATATTAATATTAATATTAATATTAATATTAATATTAATATTAATATTAATATTAATATTAATATTAATATTAATATTAATATTAATATTAATATTAATATTAATATTAATATTAATATTAATATTAATATTAATATTAATATTAATATTAATATTAATATTAATATTAATATTAATATTAATATTAATATTAATATTAATATTAATATTAATATTAATATTAATATTAATATTAATATTAATATTAATATTAATATTAATATTAATATTAATATTAATATTAATATTAATATTAATATTAATATTAATATTAATATTAATATTAATATTAATATTAATATTAATATTAATATTAATATTAATATTAATATTAATATTAATATTAATATTAATATTAATATTAATATTAATATTAATATTAATATTAATATTAATATTAATATTAATATTAATATTAATATTAATATTAATATTAATATTAATATTAATATTAATATTAATATTAATATTAATATTAATATTAATATTAATATTAATATTAATATTAATATTAATATTAATATTAATATTAATATTAATATTAATATTAATATTAATATTAATATTAATATTAATATTAATATTAATATTAATATTAATATTAATATTAATATTAATATTAATATTAATATTAATATTAATATTAATATTAATATTAATATTAATATTAATATTAATATTAATATTAATATTAATATTAATATTAATATTAATATTAATATTAATATTAATATTAATATTAATATTAATATTAATATTAATATTAATATTAATATTAATATTAATATTAATATTAATATTAATATTAATATTAATATTAATATTAATATTAATATTAATATTAATATTAATATTAATAAAAATTAGGCATATCGGTCAATTGTGACCTGTGATCTGACCATTTATATTCAAATAACTCATGTAAAATTTACATCTACAGTTCAGTTTTACTGTATACGTGCTTAGGTAAATTTTTGGTCAAATATATATTGACTTTATGCTCAAAAACATGGAAATAATGTTTTCCGCCGATACGACTTGTGGTTCCCAAAAAAAAATCGAAATTCGGTACACCTACCCATTTGTAAATATGGGTATCAAATGAATGGAAATTCTTCAGCGATTGAAAGTTTGTAGTTATTTTCAGGATTTGTATACCACTTTGAATGGTAACCACACATATGTGTAGGGTATTTATAGTCGGCTTAGACCGACTATAATTTTGATAATCCTAACTATCATAATAACACCAAATTTAAAATTTCCCATGTGATCTAACCTTCTCAACTGGTTTTAATTTCACACTGAGAGTCACTATAGATGGTAAAAACGTTCCAACTAATACATTTGTTTCCCCTTGCAGAAAATCTAATGTTGATGCTATTGGCGCCATTACTTTACAATAATCTTGTAAAAAATTTATTTCGATCATTCTACAATTCTTGTAGTTTTTCCTTATGAAATAACAAGCGAGAATCAGCATCGTATAATGAATTCCACCGAGTGACAACAGGAACTAGTAATGACGAACCTAATATGTTGACTGTGGTTTCTGATGACTTCGGCCAGTTACATTTTATCCAGATTGCGTAACATTTGTTAAAAGCCTAAACATTTTTTTTTAATTATTTAATAACACTACTACAAAAAACGAAAAGTCTATGGTCATCCCATACACAAAAACTTAAAGTTATACTAAAACCAGTTGGGAAGGTTAGATCACATGGGAAATTTTAAAGTAGGTGTAATTATGATAGTTAGGATTATCAAAATTATATTCGGTCTAAGCCGACTATAAATACCCTACACATATGTGTGGTTACCATTCAAAGTGATATATAGGTCACCAGGGTATACGAATCCTGAAAATAACTACAAAAATTTAATCGCTGATGAATTTCCATTTATTTGATTCTCATATTTACAAATGGGTAGGTGTACCGAATTTCGATTTTTTTTTGTGAACCACAAGTCTTTTCGCCGGAAAACATTATTATCATGTATTTGAGCATGATGTCAATATATATTTGACCAAAAAAGTTTACCAAAGCACGTATACATAAAAATTTATCTTTATATGTACATTTTATATGAGGTATTTGAACATAAGTGGTCGGATGATAGGGCACAATGGACCGATCTCTTTATATGTACATCTTTATATGTACATTTTATATGAGGTATTTGAACATAAGTGGTCGGATGATAGGGCACAATGGACCGATCTCGCCAATTTTTTCGCAAATACAGCGTAGGTATATTAGTAATCTAAGTTATAAGTTTCATTTATCTAGCTCTTCAATTTTAAAAGTAGTAGGGATTTCAACAGACAGATTGACAGACGGACAGACATACGGACAGACAGACGGACATACAGACGGACAGACAGACGGACAGACAGACGGACAGACAGACGGACATAGAGACGGACAGACAGACGGAGAGACAGACAGACAGACGGACATCGCTAAATCGACCCAGGAGGTCATTCTGATCAAGAATATATATACTTTTCCATACCGGAGATGCTTCCTTCTGGGTGTTACAAACGGCGTATCGAACTGAATATACCCTTTCACTCTTAGTGTAGGGTATAAAAATGTTATACCATATGATACTAAAAGCAAAAATGATACAATTTTTAGTTGAGAATAAATGCGGCATATGTAGTGTGATCGAAGTAAAGAAAAAAACAGTTGGGAAGGTTAGATCACATGGGAAATTTTAAAGTAGGTGTAATTATGATAGTTAGGATTATCAAAATTATAGTCGGTCTAAACCGACTATAAATACCCTACACATATGTGTGGTTACCATTCAAAGAGATATATAGGTCAACAGGATATATAGGTCCTGAAAATAACTACAAACATTCAATCGCTGAAGAATTTCCATTCATTTGATACCCATATTTACAAATGGGTAGGTGTACCGAATTTCGATTTTTTTTTTTGTGAACCACAAGTCTTTTCGCCGGAAAACATTATTATCATGTATTTAAGCATGATATCAATATATATTTGACCAAAAAAGTTTACCTAAGCACGTATACATAAAAATTTATCTTTATATGTACATTTTATATGAGGTATTTGAACATAAGTGGTCGGATCATAGGTCACAGTGGACCGATCTCGCCACTTTTTTTCGCACATACAGCGTAGGTATATTAGTAATCTAAGTTATAAGTTTCATTTATCTAGCTCTTCAATTTTAAAAGAAGTAGGGATTTCAACAGACAGACGGACAGACAGACAGACAGACAGACAGACAGACAGACAGACAGACAGACAGACGGACAGACAGACGGACAGACGGACGGACATCGCTAAATCGACTCAGGAGGTCATGCTGATCAAGAATATATATACTTTTCCTTACCGGAGATGCTTCCTTCTGGGTGTTACAAACGGCGTACCAAACTGAATATACCCTTTCACTCTTAGTGTAGGGTATAATAAATAAATTTGAAATAAAATATATAGACCAAAACCGGTTTATTTTATTGCAGGCAAATCAGAAAGGTAGGATACTTAGTTTAAGTACAAGGTCAAAATGTACAAGGTAAAAAATCAGAAAGGTAGGATAGTTTATGTACAAGGTCAATTGAGGTATCATTTGAAAGGTATAAAGATGGCTCTTAATATTGCATGTAATTTAGGTTAGAGGTCATTATCACACGATCTAGATTTTAGGAAGATTTTTCTCAAAAATCCTCAAAAATATTAATATTAATATTAATATTAATATTAATATTAATATTAATATTAATATTAATATTAATATTAATATTAATATTAATATTAATATTAATATTAATATTAATATTAATATTAATATTAATATTAATATTAATATTAATATTAATATTAATATTAATATTAATATTAATATTAATATTAATATTAATATTAATATTAATATTAATATTAATATTAATATTAATATTAATATTAATATTAATATTAATATTAATATTAATATTAATATTAATATTAATATTAATATTAATATTAATATTAATATTAATATTAATATTAATATTAATATTAATATTAATATTAATATTAATATTAATATTAATATTAATATTAATATTAATATTAATATTAATATTAATATTAATATTAATATTAATATTAATATTAATATTAATATTAATATTAATATTAATATTAATATTAATATTAATATTAATATTAATATTAATATTAATATTAATATTAATATTAATATTATTAATATTATTAATATTAATATAAATATTAATATTAATATTAATATTAATATTAATATTAATATTAATATTAATATTAATATTAATATTAATATTAATATTAATATTAATATTAATATTAATATTAATATTAATATTAATATTAATATTAATATTAATATTAATATTAATATTAATATTAATATTAATATTAATATTAATATTAATATTAATATTAATATTAATATTAATATTAATATTAATATTAATATTAATATTAATATTAATATTAATATTAATATTAATATTAATATTAATATTAATATTAATATTAATATTAATATTAATATTAATATTAATATTAATATTAATATTAATATTAATATTAATATTAATATTAATATTAATATTAATATTAATATTAATATTAATATTAATATTAATATTAATATTAATATTAATATTAATATTAATATTAATATTAATATTAATATTAATATTAATATTAATATTAATATTAATATTAATATTAATATTAATATTAATATTAATATTAATATTAATATTAATATTAATATTAATTAAACACTTATGTTCAAATACCTCATATAAAATGTACATATAAAGATAAATTTTTATGTATACGTGCTTAGGTAAACTTTTTTGGTCAAATATATATTGATATCATGCTTAAATACATGATAATAATGTTTTCCGGCGAAAAGACTTGTGGTTCACAAAAAAAAAAATCGAAATTCGGTACACCTACCCATTTGTAAATATGGGTATCAAATGAATGGAAATTCTTCAGCGATTGAATGTTTGTAGTTATTTTCAGGACCTATATATCCTGTTGACCTATATATCTCTTTGAATGGTAACCACACATATGTGTAGGGTATTTATAGTCGGTTTAGACCGACTATAATTTTGATAATCCTAACTATCATAATTACACCTACTTTAAAATTTCCCATGTGATCTAACCTTCCCAACTGGTTTTTTCTTTACTTCGATCACACTACATATGCCGCATTTATTCTCAACTAAAAATTGTATCATTTTTGCTTTTAGTATCATATGGTATACCATTTTTATACCCTACACTAAGAGTGAAAGGGTATATTCAGTTCGATACGCCGTTTGTAACACCCAGAAGGAAGCATCTCCGGTATGGAAAAGTATATATATTCTTGATCAGAATGACCTCCTGAGTCGATTTAGCGATGTCCGTCTGTCTGTCTGTCTCTCCGTCTGTCTGTCCGTCTTTATGTCCGTCTGTCTGTCCGTCTGTCTGTCCGTCTGTCTGTCCGTCTGTATGTCCGTCTGTCTGTCCGTATGTCTGTCCGTCTGTCAATCTGTCTGTTGAAATCCCTACTACTTTTAAAATTGAAGAGCTAGATAAATGAAACTTATAACTTAGATTACTAATATACCTACGCTGTATTTGCGAAAAAATTGGCGAGATCGGTCCATTGTGCCCTATCATCCGACCACTTATGTTCAAATACCTCATATAAAATGTACATATAAAGATAAATTTTTATGTATACGTGCTTTGGTAAACTTTTTTGGTCAAATATATATTGACATCATGCTCAAATACATGATAATAATGTTTTCCGGCGAAAAGACTTGTGGTTCACAAAAAAAAATCGAAATTCGGTACACCTACCCATTTGTAAATATGAGAATCAAATGAATGGAAATTCTTCAGCGATTAAATTTTTGTAGTTATTTTCAGGATTCGTATACCCTGGTGACCTATATATCACTTTGAATGGTAACCACACATATGTGTAGGGTATTTATAGTCGGCTTAGACCGAATATAATTTTGATAATCCTAACTATCATAATTACACCTACTTTAAAATTTCCCATGTGATCTAACCTTCCCAACTGGTTTTAGTATAACTTTAAGTTTTTGTGTATGGGATGACCATAGATTTTTCGTTTTTTGTAGTAGTGTTATTAAATAATTAAAAAAAAATGTTTAGGCTTTTAACAAATGTTACGCAATCTGGATAAAATGTAACTGGCCGAAGTCATCAGAAACCACAGTCAACATATTAGGTTCGTCATTACTAGTTCCTGTTGTCACTCGGTGGAATTCATTATACGATGCTGATTCTCGCTTGTTATTTCATAAGGAAAAACTACAAGAATTGTAGAATGATCGAAATAAATTTTTTACAAGATTATTGTAAAGTAATGGCGCCAATAGCATCAACATTAGATTTTCTGCAAGGGGAAACAAATGTATTAGTTGGAACGTTTTTACCATCTATAGTGACGCTCAGTGTGAAATTAAAACCAGTTGGGAAGGTTAGATCACATGGGAAATTTTAAATTTGGTGTTATTATGATAGTTAGGATTATCAAAATTATAGTCGGTCTAAGCCGACTATAAATACCCTACACATATGTGTGGTTACCATTCAAAGTGGTATACAAATCCTGAAAATAACTACAAACTTTCAATCGCTGAAGAATTTCCATTCATTTGATACCCATATTTACAAATGGGTAGGTGTACCGAATTTCGATTTTTTTTTGGGAACCACAAGTCGTATCGGCGGAAAACATTATTTCCATGTTTTTGAGCATAAAGTCAATATATATTTGACCAAAAATTTACCTAAGCACGTATACAGTAAAACTGAACTGTAGATGTAAATTTTACATGAGTTATTTGAATATAAATGGTCAGATCACAGGTCACAATTGACCGATATGCCTAATTTTTTCGCACAAACTGCGTAGGTATATAAGTAATCTAAATTATCTAAATAGTTCCATTCATCTAACTCTTCAATTGTTTAAGTAGTAGTGATTTCAATAGACGGACAGACAGACATACATACATACATACATACATACATACATACATACATACATACATACATACATACATACATACATACATACATACATACATACATACAGACGGACAGATGGACAGACAGACGGACGAT